>OZ024900.1:12454398-12731926 GCA_964017195.1 Siderastrea radians | reverse complement strand
TGACACCTGTTCTTAACAAAATTACGTCAGTTGTAAGCTAGGCTACTTTTGCGATTCCCGGTAAGCGGTAATGTCTGTTATTTCAGCAAAATCTCACTAATAATTGAAGATGCGTTAATTCGTTATATTGGTTGACGGCTTGAGTTAAGGTAGATTTTGAGTAGGGACGAGCCCCAACCAAGTGTTCAATAATAAACATGGTGCCACAATTTCGAGATCATGGCGTTGTTCACCAAGAAGCCAGGCCTACATAGCCAAATAATCCAAAACAGCAGGTGTATCAAGAATTTTCTCTCTGAAATGAACAGCAGGTAGTGTTAACGCATGCATGAGAAAGTCAGATTTAACAGACTATCCCAGTCTTTACTAGTATTAATATTGAAACATGTTCTAAAAAATGGAATATCTAGCGAAAAAGTCGTTTTCCTTTTTGCAAGATTTTGCATTTACTAGTATTAACAATGAAATATGTACTAATAAATGCAATATCTCGCGAAAAAGTCGTTTTCTTTTTTCCAAGATTCTGCATTTACTAGTATTAGTATTGAAACATGTACTAATAAATGGAACATCTCGCAAAAAAGTCGTTTTCGTTTTTGCAAGATTTTGCATTTATTAGTATTAATATTGAAACATGCACTAATAAATGGAATATCTCGCGAAAAAGTCGTTTTCCTTTTTGCAAGATTCTGCATTTATTAGTATTAATATTGAAACATGCACTAATAAATGGAATATCTCGCGAAAAAGTCGTTTTCTTTTTTGCAAGATTTTGCATTTACTAGTATGAACAATGAAACATGTACTAATAAATGGAACATCTCGCGAAAAAGTTGTTTTCTTTTTTGCAAGATTTTGCATTTACTAGTATGAACAATGAAACATGTACTAATAAATGGAACATCTCGAGAAAAAGTCGTTTTCTTTTTTGCAAGATTTTGCATTTACTAGTATGAACAATGAAACATGTACTAATAAATGGAATATCTCGCGAAAAAGTCGTTTTCTTTTTTGCAAGATTTCGCATTTACTAGTATGAACAATGAAACATGTACTAATAAATGGAATATCTCGCGAAAAAGTCGTTTTCTTTTTTGCAAGATTCTGCATTTACTAGTATGGACAATGAAACATGTACTAATAAATGGAATATCTCGCGAAAAAGTCGTTTTCTTTTTTGCAAGATTTCGCATTTACTAGTATGAACAATGAAACATGTACTAATAAATGGAATATCTCGCGAAAAAGTCGTTTTCTTTTTTGCAAGATTCTGCATTTACTAGTATGGACAATGAAACATGTACTAATAAATGGAATATCTCGCGAAAAAGTCGTTTTCTTTTTTTAAGATTTTGCATTTATTAGTATTAATATTGAAACATGTACTAATAAATGCAATATCTCGCGAAAAAGTCGTTTTCTTTTTTGCAAGATTTTGCATTTACTAGTATTAACAATGAAACATGTACTAATAAATGGAATATCTCGTGAAAAAGTCGTCTTCCTTTTTTGCAAGATTTTGCATTTATTAATATTAATATTGAAGCATGTACTAATAAATGGAATATCTCGCGAAAAAGTCGTTTTCTTTTTTGCAAGATTTTGCATTTACTAGTATTAACAATGAAACATGTACTAATAAATGGAATATCTCGCGAAAAAGTCGTTTTCTTTTTTGCAAGATTTTGCATTTATTAGTATTAATATTGAAACATGTACTAATAAATGGAATATCTCGCGAAAAAGTCGTTTTCTTTTTTTAAGATTTTGCATTTATTAGTATTAATATTGAAACATGTACTAATAAATGGAATATCTCGCGAAAAAGTCGTTTTCTTTTTTGCAAGATTTTGCATTTACTAGTATTAACAATGAAATATGTACTAATAAATGCAATATCTCGCGAAAAAGTCGTTTTCTGTTTTGCAAGATTTTGCATTTATTAGTATTAATATTGAAACATGTACTAGTGAATGAATATCTCGCGAAAAAGTCGTTTTCCTTTTTGCAAGATTTTGCATTTACTAGTGTTAATAGTGAATGATATACTAATAATTGGAATATCTCGCGAAAAAGTCGTTTTCTTTTTTGCAAGATTTTGCATTTATTAGTATTAATATTGAAACATGTACTAATAAATGGAATATCTCGCGAAAAAGTCGTTTTCTTTTTTTAAGATTTTGCATTTATTAGTATTAATATTGAAACATGTACTAATAAATGGAATATCTCGCGAAAAAGTCGTTTTCTTTTTTGCAAGATTTTGCATTTACTAGTATTAACAATGAAATATGTACTAATAAATGCAATATCTCGCGAAAAAGTCGTTTTCTTTTTTGCAAGATTTTGCATTTACTAGTATTAACAATGAAATATGTACTAATAAATGCAATATCTCGCGAAAAAGTCGTTTTCTGTTTTGCAAGATTTTGCATTTATTAGTATTAATATTGAAACATGTACTAGTGAATGAATATCTCGCGAAAAAGTCGTTTTCCTTTTTGCAAGATTTTGCATTTACTAGTGTTAATAGTGAATGATATACTAATAATTGGAATATCTTGCAAATAAGTCGATTTCTTTTTTGCAAGATTTTGCATTTATTAGTATATGATTTTTATATTTTATATGTTGTTTTTTTTACATTTATGTAATTTTTATTTTCACTGGTAAAGTTTTTCACCAAAAATTTATTTACTAGTACTAGTAAAGTTTTTTAAAAAGTTTGCAAGTATCTGATGACCCATGTTTTGTAAATTCGTTTGCTACGAAATACTCCAAACGTTCGGATAAAAGAAGTGGTTTCTATATTGCCGAACCGGTAATATTGATAATTTGACTGTTATTGGTTTTTCTCGAGGCGAAAACAATTCTTCAAACCTTCAAAGCAGTTATTTAAATTGAGTTTTGATCGACAGTCGAACAAGTTTCATCAACAGAAAATTCTTGACAAAATTGATACTTATCAAAGATCATCAAAGGTAGTTTTGTCCTCGTTTGAATACAGACCTCTACATAAGGGACTTCTTCAAGGTATTGTTTTTATAGTCGGAAATGTTGTCTTTTTGTTAATTCTGTCCTTATGCTCCGGTAAAACGCGACAGATAATCCCAAAGTGGTGTCCCTGTACACGTAGCTCCAACCTCGTTCCCAAGGGTAGCTCAATCCTGAACTCCGTTGAAGAAAAACCTTACCTGATTGCAGTATTTTCGAAACTCCATTGTTTCTAATAAAGATTTTCATGCACATTTCCCTTTGGTAGACGTTCCTGCTCTCCATCACATACGTTTCGAATCCTCGTTTAGGTTAAGAATCGTTGACTTGTAAATAATTGTACAGTGGTATAAACAGTAACCTAAAATCCACCACCGCTTTCGAAAACATGTTATTTGTGAACGAACGCTGCGAACGTTTGCAAACATTTAGAGATAAGTTGTTTTCACACAGGCTCTCCAGGCAGACGATAAATCAAAACAAGTACAGAAAGCAGCCTGTCTTACCAGAATTAAGACAATCTTTGTTCCCAAGGTGTAAAAGAAGCATTAGTCGCCATTGTGAGCGAAGTGCCGATGAATTCACTTGAGATAGAATCAATCAGCACGAGGAGGAAAACATTCCGCTATATTTGGTGCCAATGATCCAATGATTTAAAAAACAAATGATGTAATGTTCTTCGACAAGCACCGATCCACCCAAAACGTCACCTTTTCAAACGTAAAGAAAGTCATCAGGGCGAAAGAAACTGCCCAACGAAATAAACCTGTAATAAACAGATTTGAAACCACGTACCGAGAGTGGCGTGACAATTTCTGCACATTTGCAATTGCCTATCTCAGTCGTGTCGAAATTTTCAAAATTTATTAACTTGCGAAGAACATAATTCCGCTTCCGCTGGGAAAATTTCTTTGATTTTTTGCATGTACTCTTATATGCCTGAAAGAGTTTTACGAGGGAGATTAAAAAAATTCTTTCGGACGGGAGAAAAGTTAAAGGTAAACTCGAAAAAAAGTGTTTTTGCTGAAAGTTTCCGACAGAATTTTCTTAAACTCAATCCTTAGGTAGCTTACTAGAATCAAAGGCTGTATGCAAAATTTAAAGAAATTTCACAGTCAAATTTTCAAGCAAACTCAGATATCTCTATTTTATGGTCATACTTCTAAACCCAACTGCGTTGCTATGGCAACAAATTTCTTGAGAAATCAACAAGAAATGACAATTTGATATTATAATTTGTTTGTGGCAAAATTTGATCATTTTTTTTAATATATATATTTATTGAATATAGAATGCAAGCCATAAAGAAACTACAAATAAACTTTACATGCCTACCCACTAATTTACATAATTACTTAAATACGTACACATTTACGTATTTACATATACATATTCTGTTGACCACTACAGCACGATAAAACATTAAACTACACTCTACATTATACCTATACAATGCTATGCCACCTGAAGATTACAAAAAGCAATACCCGTCGTTTAACTCGTCGCGGAGGTGATAGCTACTGCTCCATTAGTGAAATGAAGGGTTCCCATTTTTTATTGTGAGGGTATAGTTTGTTGTTTTTCCTCGCAATGAAACGCTCGGTTTGGTATGTTTTCTTACATTTTGTTAGTAGTATGGGAATAGAGAGGGAGGTTTTATTTAACTTAGAACGGTAGATAAAGTAGTATTTGCTCTCGAAAATAATGTAATTAACTAAAATACTGTTGTTCTTAGGGTGAAAAAGGCCAAAAATAACATTTTTAATATCAAAAGAACCAGAAGTTATCTTTTGCGATTTGAGGATGGTGTTTAGTTCCTTCCAGAAAAAGCGCACCCTTTCACAGAAAAAGAAAAAGTGTTCCAACGTCTCTATTTCTTTACCACAGAAATAACATAGCGGAGAATCGACTATTCTAAATTTGAAAAGCATGTCATTTGTATAACAGATCCTATGAAGTATTTTGTAATGGAATTCCCTTAACTTGGTGTCTAGTGTTGCTTTGGAGGATAGTGAATATATTCTTTCCCAGTCCAAATGAAAGGTCTCCGTGTTGAAAGCTTCGTTGTATTTTTTCATGGCTGTTGGTTTCGTAGAGATTTTAGAAATAAGCCTTTCATACAGTGATCTCGATTGCAGCTTTTCTACATCTACCTTTTCCCCTTCAAGATGTAATGAGAAACTGCTCAGGTCTACATGCTGTGCATTTGAGACAACAGCAGTTTTATTCACTTTTAACGCTCTGTGCCATTCCTGTGGAAGGGCACTGTGGAGGGTAAAAAGTAAATAATGATCAATGGGTGAGAGATTTGAACGTAGAGGTTCCTTAAACCCTTTAAACACGCCATTAGTGTCATAGAGGTCACTAATTGTTACCAGACCCGAATCAATTAACTTTTGGTTGTAGACTGAACACGAATTAACAGGGGCGTAGCTACCTGTACGCACGTACGCACGTGCGTACCTGAAAAACGCCACAAAAGTAAATAAACATATAAATAAATAAACAAATAAAAAATAATAAAAGAGTGATTATTGAATAAAACCTCAATCACTTTAATGCTGACGTTCATTGTCTTTCGTGTAGCTGCTCTTGATCGCGATCAATACAGGCCCGTAACAGGGGGAGGGGCAGAGGGGGCTCGACCCCCCTCCCCCCCACAAGTTTTTGGAAGAGAAGTTAAAAAACAAACGTTACAATTAATGTCCCAAACAATACATGATTAAAACAAATTAATGTGCAACAATCGGTCTTGAATTCTGATGCTAATAAAAGTGTCCTTTATAATTTCACAACCTTTAGTAGGGTTCTACAACCGTTGAGTTGAGTTACTATCCATCGGGCAAGTGGGCTTCAAAAATCTACTAGCCCACCGCACAGTCGACCAGGTTCCTCGCCAATGTCTTTCTTCACCCATATCACCTTTACGTTGGCAGTATAGCTTAAGACTGTGAAGGACCTTCATACCTTTAATAGCTAAGCGACTGCTGTGTATTTGCTGCAAGCTTTAACCCCACTGTTGTAACACAAGTCTTAGGAACAAAATTATATTTATCTCACCAATCGACTGACAAACGCGACGTAAACGTTTACGATAGTTAGGTAAAACAGGTCCGAAATTCGTAACTTAGCTGTCAAAATGTTTGAATTTTAACAAACCTTGTAACTGCAAGAATACTTTTTAAACTGCTGATGCTTTAAATCTGGTAGATGCTGCCGACAACTTTGTCGGCGAAAAAGCAAACAGGAAGCAACTTTTTGGCCAAATTTTCAGCGAACGATGTCCCCATAAAGGTGTTTTTTTTTTTTGACGAAATCGACTCAAACTGTGGCATTGTGAACAGTTTTAGTTTCTATCTGGCATGAATTTTTTTATGCCTTATGACCTATTTGTTAACGTCTGTATTTTGACTGCAAGCCAAAGTGCATACTCTTTCAAACACGCATCGCGACAAGAGTTTGATCATAGATCTCACTTTGTCGCTGCGAAGACAAAGCGAAAACAAAGCGCTTTCGCAAACGACGAAATCTCATTACAAGCTAAATAGTTTAATTCTAATGCTAGTGCTCCAGGTGAAAACTTCTCGTAGCTTCGAAAGAGATGGAAATAGACTACTGCACAGACACACGCTTAATGAGCTAAGTGAAGGAGGAGACAATAAAGCTTGGGGGCCGCATTCGTTTATCCTCAAGTGGGATTTCGTCATAACGACTGTGATTTTGCAGCACTTGTTTGAATGTACCCATCGATCATTGCTATACCATCAGGTAAGCATAGCTACTTTGCGTCCATTTCTAATTACCTGGTAGCTAACAAAATAATCACCGAAGAGCTTACTTTAGCTTCGTGGAGAATAAAATGCGTTACGATGCCAATAACGGTAAAATGGGTGTAGAGTTCTGAATAAGATCTGGTGATAGCATCCAAGGAAGACGAGGATGTCTGGGACGCGCTGCTAGAGAAGGCCACGGAGATTTCTGCTTTATACAACATCGATTCAAGTATTCCTAGAAGAACAGGAAGGCGGCAACACCGTGTCAACGTTGAAGCAGGTACATCTTCCTAATATCTGAAGTCAACAAGTTGCTAGTGAAACCCTTACAGGGCTTCCAGGCACACAACTAGTTCCTGGTACTTTTTGATAACACCTTTACATTAGCTAGTACGAATGAGAGTCTCACTCACTTTTTTACGTAAATTTTTGATATTCAATTTTAATTTCAGAAAAAGGGGTGGGAAACATAATAGCCACTATGGAGAAGACATGCACATGTCTCTGGATGATTTCAAACGAGAGGTCACTAGGTGGCGTCATCTGTGGCGGATGAGTAAAGATGGCAATCTCCAAACCTTGGTCGAAACGCTGGACTACACCAATGTAGAATTGTACCCAGGAATTTATGTAGTCATGACAACGCTTCTGACATATCCAGTGTCAACTTGCGTCGTAGAAGTGGCATGAAGAGGCTCCAAATGGCACTTCGGAGCACAATGTCTGATGAAAGATTGCCTTCATTAGCGGTCCTTCATGTACCTAAACACAAGGAAGTTATCTCAGAGTTTGCTGGGAAGAAAGATCGAAGACTATCCCTGTGCTTATAAACATTGCAACTTGTAACACCCATAGGTCATTTTACCTAGTTTCAGAAGCTCCTTATTCGGTTCTTAATAACGTTGTGTACTTATCGCCTAAAAGAGCCTTCAGAGGCTTCAGAGGCCATCTGATTCGAACGAATTAAAAATTCTGATTCGAACGAATTAAAATTCTGTATCGTGAGCACACAGATTAAATCATACGTGACGTTATTTCGTCCAAGGCAAAATTGGCGGGATGTTGGACCCAAAAGGTTTGGCAATGATACCATTTTTAATAATTAAATTAGTTAATGGCAGTGGCCGAAAAAAAAATTAAAATGGCAACAACTCCAAACTTTAAGGCCATCATTATTTGAGCACCCAGACAATTTCCCGTTGGACGGAAACTGGCTGTTCACGATGCTGAACTTTTACAATCTTTGGAGAAAAATTGTCATTAGGATCGAATGGACTTTGAAGGCACAGAGAACGGTAGGCTGACTCGTGTGTTAAGAAGACGCTCGAACATTTGATCTCTTGCACCTGCTTGTGCAGGGCCTACGTATCCTTGCAAGTGTCACGAGGCAACTTTTGTCGTCGCTGAAGCGTTCCTCTATTTTCCAGGCTTTAGTAGCGATTACAATAGCAAGCGTAAGCTCAAGTGCGTTGTTTCATGTCCCTTTGGACTAAGTGCGTTTATAAGTGACTGTTCTTTTCTTACACGGTTTTGTTTCAAGAGTTTTCTACAGGAAATTACCTTAACAAAATTACGTCAGTTGTAAGCTAGGCTACTTTTGCGATTCCCGGTAAGCGGTAATGTCTGTTATTTCAGCAAAATCTCACTAATAATTGAAGATGCGTTAATTCGTTATATTGGTTGACGGCTTGAGTTAAGGTAGATTTTGAGTAGGGACGAGCCCCAACCAAGTGTTCAATAATAAACATGGTGCCACAATTTCGAGATCATGGCGTTGTTCACCAAGAAGCCAGGCCTACATAGCCAAATAATCCAAAACAGCAGGTGTATCATGAATTTTCTCTCTGAAATGAACAGCAGGTAGTGTTAACGCATGCATGAGAAAGTCAGGTTTAACAGACTATCCCAGTCTTTACTAGTATTAATATTGAAACATGTTCTAAAAAATGGAATATCTAGCGAAAAAGTCGTTTCCTTTTTGCAAGATTTTGCATTTACTAGTATTAACAATGAAATATGTACTAATAAATGCAATATCTCGCGAAAAAGTCGTTTTCTTTTTTCCAAGATTCTGCATTTACTAGTATTAGTATTGAAACATGTACTAATAAATGGAACATCTCGCAAAAAAGTCGTTTTCTTTTTTGCAAGATTTTGCATTTATTAGTATTAATATTGAAACATGCACTAATAAATGGAATATCTCGCGAAAAAGTCGTTTTCCTTTTTGCAAGATTCTGCATTTATTAGTATTAATATTGAAACATGCACTAATAAATGGAATATCTCGCGAAAAAGTCGTTTTCTTTTTTTGCAAGATTTTGCATTTACTAGTATGAACAATGAAACATGTACTAATAAATGGAACATCTCGCGAAAAAGTCGTTTTCTTTTTTGCAAGATTTTGCATTTACTAGTATGAACAATGAAACATGTACTAATAAATGCAATATCTCGCGAAAACGTCGTTTTCTTTTTTGCAAGATTCTGCATTTACTAGTATGAACAATGAAACATGTACTAATAAATGGAATATCTCGCGAAAAAGTCGTTTTCTTTTTTGCAAGATTCTGCATTTACTAGTATGAACAATGAAACATGTACTAATAAATGGAATATCTCGCGAAAAAGTCGTTTTCTTTTTTGCAAGATTCTGCATTTCCTAGTATGAACAATGAAACATGTACTAATAAATGGAATATCTCGCGAAAAAGTCGTTTTCTTTTTTGCAAGATTCTCCATTTACTAGTATGAACAATGAAACATGTACTAATAAATGGAATATCTCGCGAAAAAGTCGTTTTCTTTTTTGCAAGATTCTGCATTTACTAGTATGAACAATGAAACATGTACTAATAAATGGAATATCTCGCGAAAAAGTCGTTTTCTTTTTTGCAAGATTCTGCATTTACTAGTATGAACAATGAAACATGTACTAATAAATGGAATATCTCGCGAAAAAGTCGTTTTCTTTTTTGCAAGATTCTGCATTTCCTAGTATGAACAATGAAACATGTACTAATAAATGGAATATCTCGCG
Organism: Siderastrea radians; assembly: GCA_964017195.1. Lineage (NCBI taxonomy): Eukaryota > Metazoa > Cnidaria > Anthozoa > Scleractinia > Rhizangiidae > Siderastrea > Siderastrea radians. The sequence goes on along the minus strand of OZ024900.1, from coordinate 12,722,119 downwards.
AAAAAGTCGTTTTCTTTTTTGCAAGATTCTCCATTTACTAGTATGAACAATGAAACATGTACTAATAAATGGAATATCTCGCGAAAAAGTCGTTTTCTTTTTTCCAAGATTCTGCATTTACTAGTATGAACAATGAAACATGTACTAATAAATGGAATATCTCGCGAAAAAGTCGTTTTCTTTTTTGCAAGATTCTGCATTTACTAGTATGAACAATGAAACATGTACTAATAAATGGAATATCTCGCGAAAAAGTCGTTTTCTTTTTTGCAAGATTCTGCATTTACTAGTATGAACAATGAAACATGTACTAATAAATGCAATATCTCGCGAAAAAGTCGTTTTCTATTTTGCAAAATTCTGCATTTACTAGTATGGACAATGAAACATGTACTAATAAATGGAATATCTCGCGAAAAAGTCGTTTTCTTTTTTTAAGATTTTGCATTTATTAGTATTAATATTGAAACATGTACTAATAAATGCAATATCTCGCGAAAAAGTCGTTTTCTTTTTTGCAAGATTTTGCATTTACTAGTATTAACAATGAAACATGTACTAATAAATGGAATATCTCGTGAAAAAGTCGTTTTCCTTTTTTGCAAGATTTTGCATTTATTAATATTAATATTGAAGCATGTACTACTAAATGGAATATCTCGCGAAAAAGTCGAACTTTTACAATCTTTGGAGAAAAATTGTCATTAGGATCGAATGGACTTTGAAGGCACAGAGAACGGTAGGCTGACTCGTGTGTTAAGAAGACGCTCGAACATTTGATCTCTTGCACCTGCTTGTGCAGGGCCTACGTATCCTTGCAAGTGTCACGAGGCAACTTTTGTCGTCGCTGAAGCGTTCCTCTATTTTCCAGGCTTTAGTAGCGATTAAAATAGCAAGCGTAAGCTCAAGTGCGTTGTTTCATGTCCCTTTGGACTAAGTGCGTTTATAAGTGACTGTTCTTTTCTTACACGGTTTTGTTTCAAGAGTTTTCTACAGGAAATTACCTTAACAAAATTACGTCAGTTGTAAGCTAGGCTACTTTTGCGATTCCCGGTAAGCGGTAATGTCTGTTATTTCAGCAAAATCTCACTAATAATTGAAGATGCGTTAATTCGTTATATTGGTTGACGGCTTGAGTTAAGGTAGATTTTGAGTAGGGACGAGCCCCAACCAAGTGTTCAATAATAAACATGGTGCCACAATTTCGAGATCATGGCGTTGTTCACCAAGAAGCCAGGCCTACATAGCCAAATAATCCAAAACAGCAGGTGTATCATGAATTTTCTCTCTGAAATGAACAGCAGGTAGTGTTAACGCATGCATGAGAAAGTCAGGTTTAACAGACTATCCCAGTCTTTACTAGTATTAATATTGAAACATGTTCTAAAAAATGGAATATCTAGCGAAAAAGTCGTTTTCCTTTTTGCAAGATTTTGCATTTACTAGTATTAACAATGAAATATGTACTAATAAATGCAATATCTCGCGAAAAAGTCGGTTTCTTTTTTCCAAGATTCTGCATTTACTAGTATTAGTATTGAAACATGTACTAACAAATGGAACATCTCGCAAAAAAGTCGTTTTCTTTTTTGCAAGATTTTGCATTTATTAGTATTAATATTGAAACATGCACTAATAAATGGAATATCTCGCGAAAAAGTCGTTTTCCTTTTTGCAAGATTCTGCATTTATTAGTATTAATATTGAAACATGCACTAATAAATGGAATATCTCGCGAAAAAGTCGTTTTCTTTTTTGCAAGATTCTGCATTTACTAGTATGAACAATGAAACATGTACTAATAAATGGAATATCTCGCGAAAAAGTCGTTTTCTTTTTTGCAAGATTCTGCATTTACTAGTATGAACAATGAAACATGTACTAATAAATGCAATATCTCGCGAAAAAGTCGTTTTCTTTTTTGCAAGATTCTGCATTTACTAGTATGGACAATGAAACATGTACTAATAAATGGAATATCTCGCGAAAAAGTCGTTTTCTTTTTTTAAGATTTTGCATTTATTAGTATTAATATTGAAACATGTACTAATAAATGCAATATCTCGCGAAAAAGTCGTTTTCTTTTTTGCAAGATTTTGCATTTACTAGTATTAACAATGAAACATGTACTAATAAATGGAATATCTCGTGAAAAAGTCGTCTTCCTTTTTTGCAAGATTTTGCATTTATTAATATTAATATTGAAGCATGTACTAATAAATGGAATATCTCGCGAAAAAGTCGTTTTCTTTTTTGCAAGATTTTGCATTTACTAGTATTAACAATGAAACATGTACTAATAAATGGAATATCTCGCGAAAAAGTCGTTTTCTTTTTTGCAAGATTTTGCATTTATTAGTATTAATATTGAAACATGTACTAATAAATGGAATATCTCGCGAAAAAGTCGTTTTCTTTTTTTAAGATTTTGCATTTATTAGTATTAATATTGAAACATGTACTAATAAATGGAATATCTCGCGAAAAAGTCGTTTTCTTTTTTGCAAGATTTTGCATTTACTAGTATTAACAATGAAATATGTACTAATAAATGCAATATCTCGCGAAAAAGTCGTTTTCTTTTTTGCAAGATTCTGCATTTACTAGTATGAACAATGAAACATGTACTAATAAATGCAATATCTCGCGAAAAAGTCGTTTTCTTTTTTGCAAAATTCTGCATTTACTAGTATGGACAATGAAACATGTACTAATAAATGGAATATCTCGCGAAAAAGTCGTTTTCTTTTTTTAAGATTTTGCATTTATTAGTATTAATATTGAAACATGTACTAATAAATGCAATATCTCGCGAAAAAGTCGTTTTCTTTTTTGCAAGATTTTGCATTTACTAGTATTAACAATGAAACATGTACTAATAAATGGAATATCTCGTGAAAAAGTCGTTTTCCTTTTTTGCAAGATTTTGCATTTATTAATATTAATATTGAAGCATGTACTAATAAATGGAATATCTCGCGAAAAAGTCGTTTTCTTTTTTGCAAGATTCTGCATTTACTAGTATGAACAATGAAACATGTACTAATAAATGGAATATCTCGCGAAAAAGTCGTTTTCTTTTTTGCAAGATTCTGCATTTACTAGTATGAACAATGAAACATGTACTAATAAATGCAATATCTCGCGAAAAAGTCGTTTTCTTTTTTGCAAGATTCTGCATTTACTAGTATGGACAATGAAACATGTACTAATAAATGGAATATCTCGCGAAAAAGTCGTTTTCTTTTTTTAAGATTTTGCATTTATTAGTATTAATATTGAAACATGTACTAATAAATGCAATATCTCGCGAAAAAGTCGTTTTCTTTTTTGCAAGATTTTGCATTTACTAGTATTAACAATGAAACATGTACTAATAAATGGAATATCTCGTGAAAAAGTCGTCTTCCTTTTTTGCAAGATTTTGCATTTATTAATATTAATATTGAAGCATGTACTAATAAATGGAATATCTCGCGAAAAAGTCGTTTTCTTTTTTGCAAGATTTTGCATTTACTAGTATTAACAATGAAACATGTACTAATAAATGGAATATCTCGCGAAAAAGTCGTTTTCTTTTTTGCAAGATTTTGCATTTATTAGTATTAATATTGAAACATGTACTAATAAATGGAATATCTCGCGAAAAAGTCGTTTTCTTTTTTTAAGATTTTGCATTTATTAGTATTAATATTGAAACATGTACTAATAAATGGAATATCTCGCGAAAAAGTCGTTTTCTTTTTTGCAAGATTTTGCATTTACTAGTATTAACAATGAAATATGTACTAATAAATGGAATATCTCGCGAAAAAGTCGTTTTCTTTTTTGCAAGATTCTGCATTTACTAGTATGAACAATGAAACATGTACTAATAAATGCAATATCTCGCGAAAAAGTCGTTTTCTTTTTTGCAAAATTCTGCATTTACTAGTATGGACAATGAAACATGTACTAATAAATGGAATATCTCGCGAAAAAGTCGTTTTCTTTTTTTAAGATTTTGCATTTATTAGTATTAATATTGAAACATGTACTAATAAATGCAATATCTCGCGAAAAAGTCGTTTTCTTTTTTGCAAGATTTTGCATTTACTAGTATTAACAATGAAACATGTACTAATAAATGGAATATCTCGTGAAAAAGTCGTTTTCCTTTTTTGCAAGATTTTGCATTTATTAATATTAATATTGAAGCATGTACTAATAAATGGAATATCTCGCGAAAAAGTCGTTTTCTTTTTTGCAAGATTTTGCATTTACTAGTATTAACAATGAAACATGTACTAATAAATGGAATATCTCGCGAAAAAGTCGTTTTCTTTTTTGCAAGATTTTGCATTTACTAGTATTAACAATGAAATATGTACTAATAAATGCAATATCTCGCGAAAAAGTCGTTTTCTGTTTTGCAAGATTTTGCATTTATTAGTATTAATATTGAAACATGTACTAGTGAATGAATATCTCGCGAAAAAGTCGTTTTCCTTTTTGCAAGATTTTGCATTTACTAGTGTTAATAGTGAATGATATACTAATAATTGGAATATCTTGCAAATAAGTCGATTTCTTTTTTGCAAGATTTTGCATTTATTAGTATATGATTTTTATATTTTATATGTTGTTTTTTTTACATTTATGTAATTTTTATTTTCACTGGTAAAGTTTTTCACCAAAAATTTATTTACTAGTACTAGTAAAGTTTTTTAAAAAGTTTGCAAGTATCTGATGACCCATGTTTTGTAAATTCGTTTGCTACGAAATACTCCAAACGTTCGGATAAAAGAAGTGGTTTCTATATTGCTGAACCGGTAATATTGATAATTTGACTGTTATTGGTTTTTCTCGAGGCGAAAACAATTCTTCAAACCTTCAAAGCAGTTATTTAAATTGAGTTTTGATCGACAGTCGAACAAGTTTCATCAACAGAAAATTCTTGACAAAATTGACACTTATCAAAGATCATCAAAGGTAGTTTTGTCCTCGTTTGAATACAGACCTCTACATAAGGGACTTCTTCAAGGTATTGTTTTTATAGTCGGAAATGTTGTCTTTTTGTTAATTCTGTCCTTATGCTCCGGTAAAACGCGACAGATAATCCCAAAGTGGTGTCCCTGTACACGTAGCTCCAACCTCGTTCCCAAGGGTAGCTCAATCCTGAACTCCGTTGAAGAAAAACCTTACCTGATTGCAGTATTTTCGAAACTCCATTGTTTCTAATAAAGATTTTCATGCACATTTCCCTTTGGTAGACGTTCCTGCTCTCCATCACATACGTTTCGAATTCTCGTTTAGGTTAAGAATCGTTGACTTGTAAATAATTGTACAGTGGTATAAACAGTAACCTAAAATCCACCACCGCTTTCGAAAACATGTTATTTGTGAACGAACGCTGCGAACGTTTGCAAACATTTAGAGATAAGTTGTTTTCACACAGGCTCTCCAGGCAGACGATAAATCAAAACAAGTACAGAAAGCAGCCTGTCTTACCAGAATTAAGACAATCTTTGTTCCCAAGGTGTAAAAGAAGCATTAGTCGCCATTGTGAGCGAAGTGCCGATGAATTCACTTGAGATAGAATCAATCAGCACGAGGAGGAAAACATTCCGCTATATTTGGTGCCAATGATCCAATGATTTAAAAAACAAATGATGTAATGTTCTTCGACAAGCACCGATCCACCCAAAACGTCACCTTTTCAAACGTAAAGAAAGTCATCAGGGCGAAAGAAACTGCCCAACGAAATAAACCTGTAATAAACAGATTTGAAACCACGTACCGAGAGTGGCGTGACAATTTCTGCACATTTGCAATTGCCTATCTCAGTCGTGTCGAAATTTTCAAAATTTATTAACTTGCGAAGAACATAATTCCGCTTCCGCTGGGAAAATTTCTTTGATTTTTTGCATGTACTCTTATATGCCTGAAAGAGTTTTACGAGGGAGATTAAAAAAATTCTTTCGGACGGGAGAAAAGTTAAAGGTAAACTCGAAAAAAAGTGTTTTTGCTGAAAGTTTCCGACAGAATTTTCTTAAACTCAATCCTTAGGTAGCTTACTAGAATCAAAGGCTGTATGCAAAATTTAAAGAAATTTCACAGTCAAATTTTCAAGCAAACTCAGATATCTCTATTTTATGGTCATACTTCTAAACCCAACTGCGTTGCTATGGCAACAAATTTCTTGAGAAATCAACAAGAAATGACAATTTGATATTATAATTTGTTTGTGGCAAAATTTGATCATTTTTTTAATATATATATTTATTGAATATAGAATGCAAGCCATAAAGAAACTACAAATAAACTTTACATGCCTACCCACTAATTTACATAATTACTTAAATACGTACACATTTACGTATTTACATATACATATTCTGTTGACCACTACAGCACGATAAAACATTAAACTACACTCTACATTATACCTATACAATGCTATGCCACCTGAAGATTACAAAAAGCAATACCCGTCGTTTAACTCGTCGCGGAGGTGATAGCTACTGCTCCATTAGTGAAATGAAGGGTTCCCATTTTTTATTGTGAGGGTATAGTTTGTTGTTTTTCCTCGCAATGAAACGCTCGATTTGGTATGTTTTCTTACATTTTGTTAGTAGTATGGGAATAGAGAGGGAGGTTTTATTTAACTTAGAACGGTAGATAAAGTAGTATTTGCTCTCGAAAATAATGTAATTAACTAAAATACTGTTGTTCTTAGGGTGAAAAAGGCCAAAAATAACATTTTTAATATCAAAAGAACCAGAAGTTATCTTTTGCGATTTGAGGATGGTGTTTAGTTCCTTCCAGAAAAAGCGCACCCTTTCACAGAAAAAGAAAAAGTGTTCCAACGTCTCTATTTCTTTACCACAGAAATAACATAGCGGAGAATCGACTATTCTAAATTTGAAAAGCATGTCATTTGTATAACAGATCCTATGAAGTATTTTGTAATGGAATTCCCTTAACTTGGTGTCTAGTGTTGCTTTGGAGGATAGTGAATATATTCTTTCCCAGTCCAAATGAAAGGTCTCCGTGTTGAAAGCTTCGTTGTATTTTTTCATGGCTGTTGGTTTCGTAGAGATTTTAGAAATAAGCCTTTCATACAGTGATCTCGATTGCAGCTTTTCTACATCTACCTTTTCCCCTTCAAGATGTAATGAGAAACTGCTCAGGTCTACATGCTGTGCATTTGAGACAACAGCAGTTTTATTCACTTTTAACGCTCTGTGCCATTCCTGTGGAAGGGCACTGTGGAGGGTAAAAAGTAAATAATGATCAATGGGTGAGAGATTTGAACGTAGAGGTTCCTTAAACCCTTTAAACACGCCATTAGTGTCATAGAGGTCACTAATTGTTACCAGACCCGAATCAATTAACTTTTGGTTGTAGACTGAACACGAATTAACAGGGGCGTAGCTACCTGTACGCACGTACGCACGTGCGTACCTGAAAAACGCCACAAAAGTAAATAAACATATAAATAAATAAACAAATAAAAAATAATAAAAGAGTGATTATTGAATAAAACCTCAATCACTTTAATGCTGACGTTCATTGTCTTTCGTGTAGCTGCTCTTGATCGCGATCAATACAGGCCCGTAACAGGGGGAGGGGCAGAGGGGGCTCGACCCCCCTCCCCCCCACAAGTTTTTGGAAGAGAAGTTAAAAAACAAACGTTACAATTAATGTCCCAAACAATACATGATTAAAACAAATTAATGTGCAACAATCGGTCTTGAATTCTGATGCTAATAAAAGTGTCCTTTATAATTTCACAACCTTTAGTAGGGTTCTACAACCGTTGAGTTGAGTTACTATCCATCGGGCAAGTGGGCTTCAAAAATCTACTAGCCCACCGCACAGTCGACCAGGTTCCTCGCCAATGTCTTTCTTCACCCATATCACCTTTACGTTGGCAGTATAGCTTAAGACTGTGAAGGACCTTCATACCTTTAATAGCTAAGCGACTGCTGTGTATTTGCTGCAAGCTTTAACCCCACTGTTGTAACACAAGTCTTAGGAACAAAATTATATTTATCTCACCAATCGACTGACAAACGCGACGTAAACGTTTACGATAGTTAGGTAAAACAGGTCCGAAATTCGTAACTTAGCTGTCAAAATGTTTGAATTTTAACAAACCTTGTAACTGCAAGAATACTTTTTAAACTGCTGATGCTTTAAATCTGGTAGATGCTGCCGACAACTTTGTCGGCGAAAAAGCAAACAGGAAGCAACTTTTTGGCCAAATTTTCAGCGAACGATGTCCCCATAAAGGTGTTTTTTTTTTTGACGAAATCGACTCAAACTGTGGCATTGTGAACAGTTTTAGTTTCTATCTGGCATGAATTTTTTTATGCCTTATGACCTATTTGTTAACGTCTGTATTTTGACTGCAAGCCAAAGTGCATACTCTTTCAAACACGCATCGCGACAAGAGTTTGATCATAGATCTCACTTTGTCGCTGCGAAGACAAAGCGAAAACAAAGCGCTTTCGCAAACGACGAAATCTCATTACAAGCTAAATAGTTTAATTCTAATGCTAGTGCTCCAGGTGAAAACTTCTCGTAGCTTCGAAAGAGATGGAAATAGACTACTGCACAGACACACGCTTAATGAGCTAAGTGAAGGAGGAGACAATAAAGCTTGGGGGCCGCATTCGTTTATCCTCAAGTGGGATTTCGTCATAACGACTGTGATTTTGCAGCACTTGTTTGAATGTACCCATCGATCATTGCTATACCATCAGGTAAGCATAGCTACTTTGCGTCCATTTCTAATTACCTGGTAGCTAACAAAATAATCACCGAAGAGCTTACTTTAGCTTCGTGGAGAATAAAATGCGTTACGATGCCAATAACGGTAAAATGGGTGTAGAGTTCTGAATAAGATCTGGTGATAGCATCCAAGGAAGACGAGGATGTCTGGGACGCGCTGCTAGAGAAGGCCACGGAGATTTCTGCTTTATACAACATCGATTCAAGTATTCCTAGAAGAACAGGAAGGCGGCAACACCGTGTCAACGTTGAAGCAGGTACATCTTCCTAATATCTGAAGTCAACAAGTTGCTAGTGAAACCCTTACAGGGCTTCCAGGCACACAACTAGTTCCTGGTACTTTTTGATAACACCTTTACATTAGCTAGTACGAATGAGAGTCTCACTCACTTTTTTACGTAAATTTTTGATATTCAATTTTAATTTCAGAAAAAGGGGTGGGAAACATAATAGCCACTATGGAGAAGACATGCACATGTCTCTGGATGATTTCAAACGAGAGGTCACTAGGTGGCGTCATCTGTGGCGGATGAGTAAAGATGGCAATCTCCAAACCTTGGTCGAAACGCTGGACTACACCAATGTAGAATTGTACCCAGGAATTTATGTAGTCATGACAACGCTTCTGACATATCCAGTGTCAACTTGCGTCGTAGAAGTGGCATGAAGAGGCTCCAAATGGCACTTCGGAGCACAATGTCTGATGAAAGATTGCCTTCATTAGCGGTCCTTCATGTACCTAAACACAAGGAAGTTATCTCAGAGTTTGCTGGGAAGAAAGATCGAAGACTATCCCTGTGCTTATAAACATTGCAACTTGTAACACCCATAGGTCATTTTACCTAGTTTCAGAAGCTCCTTATTCGGTTCTTAATAACGTTGTGTACTTATCGCCTAAAAGAGCCTTCAGAGGCTTCAGAGGCCATCTGATTCGAACGAATTAAAAATTCTGATTCGAACGAATTAAAATTCTGTATCGTGAGCACACAGATTAAATCATACGTGACGTTATTTCGTCCAAGGCAAAATTGGCGGGATGTTGGACCCAAAAGGTTTGGCAATGATACCATTTTTAATAATTAAATTAGTTAATGGCAGTGGCCGAAAAAAAATTAAAATGGCAACAACTCCAAACTTTAAGGCCATCATTATTTGAGCACCCAGACAATTTCCCGTTGGACGGAAACTGGCTGTTCACGATGCTGAACTTTTACAATCTTTGGAGAAAAATTGTCATTAGGATCGAATGGACTTTGAAGGCACAGAGAACGGTAGGCTGACTCGTGTGTTAAGAAGACGCTCGAACATTTGATCTCTTGCACCTGCTTGTGCAGGGCCTACGTATCCTTGCAAGTGTCACGAGGCAACTTTTGTCGTCGCTGAAGCGTTCCTCTATTTTCCAGGCTTTAGTAGCGATTACAATAGCAAGCGTAAGCTCAAGTGCGTTGTTTCATGTCCCTTTGGACTAAGTGCGTTTATAAGTGACTGTTCTTTTCTTACACGGTTTTGTTTCAAGAGTTTTCTACAGGAAATTACCTTAACAAAATTACGTCAGTTGTAAGCTAGGCTACTTTTGCGATTCCCGGTAAGCGGTAATGTCTGTTATTTCAGCAAAATCTCACTAATAATTGAAGATGCGTTAATTCGTTATATTGGTTGACGGCTTGAGTTAAGGTAGATTTTGAGTAGGGACGAGCCCCAACCAAGTGTTCAATAATAAACATGGTGCCACAATTTCGAGATCATGGCGTTGTTCACCAAGAAGCCAGGCCTACATAGCCAAATAATCCAAAACAGCAGGTGTATCATGAATTTTCTCTCTGAAATGAACAGCAGGTAGTGTTAACGCATGCATGAGAAAGTCAGGTTTAACAGACTATCCCAGTCTTTACTAGTATTAATATTGAAACATGTTCTAAAAAATGGAATATCTAGCGAAAAAGTCGTTTTCCTTTTTGCAAGATTTTGCATTTACTAGTATTAACAATGAAATATGTACTAATAAATGCAATATCTCGCGAAAAAGTCGTTTTCTTTTTTCCAAGATTCTGCATTTACTAGTATTAGTATTGAAACATGTACTAATAAATGGAACATCTCGCAAAAAAGTCGTTTTCTTTTTTGCAAGATTTTGCATTTATTAGTATTAATATTGAAACATGCACTAATAAATGGAATATCTCGCGAAAAAGTCGTTTTCCTTTTTGCAAGATTCTGCATTTATTAGTATTAATATTGAAACATGCACTAATAAATGGAATATCTCGCGAAAAAGTCGTTTTCTTTTTTTGCAAGATTTTGCATTTACTAGTATGAACAATGAAACATGTACTAATAAATGGAACATCTCGCGAAAAAGTCGTTTTCTTTTTTGCAAGATTTTGCATTTACTAGTAACAAGAGTCAATTTGTTTCCGGAGTGTCAAATTGTTTTCGGAGTCCAAAATTGACCGTCTATTAAGCACAGGTACCGTTTCTTGTACTTAATAAACAGATCCTGCAGGGCAAGTGTACTTATTTTGCAGAAAAGACCATTATCTTCGATTATTACGTACAAAGATTGCATTTTCCTCTTATTACGTACATCTCTTGTACTTATTAAGTACGAAAAATGTGATTAACAAGGACAAAAGGTAGGTCTTTCGCTTATTAAGTACAAGTGTCACCAAACTTCGCAAACAATGATGTTTCGTACTTGGCAGCCATTATGGAAAAAAATATCGAGGGCGAAATGTATTCATTTGGTGAATCTTTCAAGAAAAAAAAATATTCAGGCAAAGTCTTGTTTGTAAATTCTTTCAATTAAGCAACAAGACGACATGGATTTTGTTTTGGGGGCCGATATTTTTCAAATGTAAGAGTTCGCAGCCCGTCCGATCGCGGATCGATCGATCGAGCGATCGAGCGCCCCGGTGAAAACCGTGAGCGTTTTTGTTTCCCGTTCCGTAAATCTACTTTTCCCAACAGAATACTTCGAGCAAAGATAATAATCAGCGTTGTCTGAAACTACATTTCAGTAAAAAAGAGAGACTCGCTTTGTTTTAAACTAACTGTTTGAAAGTGCGAGATTATAATCTATTTCATAAGGACAACAAGCTGCATTTAGCAGCAATTCTTTATCGGTCGAGCTGTGGTCAAACTGTTAGCATTTTTTTCGCTTCCTAATACCCCTAATAAGAAAGTTTGTTTACTAATTGAGAAGAAGAACAGTTTTTCCACCTAAGATTGTCCGGAATATGTTGTTTATAAAAGAGTTTTGCTTTAACTTCAAGCCGTAGATTGTTCACAATTTGATCGCCTACGGCGGCGAAAAACAACCTCTGCAATAAGCGAATAAGCTCGACCGGGAATAAAAGTAGAGCTAAATATCTCATTAATCGTAACCTGTAGTGTACCAAAAAAAACCTCTTTTTTACGAATGAACTTTATTTGCGAATAAGCTAAGGTAATAACTCAACGTTCCCGGGCCGGTCACCCAACCAAGTACTAACCCCGCCGGACTGGGCTTAACTTTGCCTGTACGGGCAGGAAAACTTGTGGTATCTTGATCATGGAATTCAATTACTTCAAATATTTACCTTTTGCTTTCCATTTTCGTCTTTTTCCTGGTTTTTAAATGCCTATTTTACTTGAATATAAGTGGGAAATAACAGAATGAAACGTCTACCATATAAATGAAGACATCACTTCCGATTAGCAGAATTAAGCCATGTTCGGCGGGGTTAGTGCTTGGATGGGTGACCGCCAGGGATTGACTTCTCGTGACTTTTATCGAAGGTTTGCTCTCAAACTTTCTATCTCACTTTTTTAAGGGACAAAAGTCCAAATCAGTAGCTGTTAAATACGTTTACATGAGTTATTTGCCTATTTGTTTCTCCAGAACGTACCGCTGCAGTAAACAAAGGCTAAAAATCTTGTCCGCAATAATATAAATTAAAAAAAAAAGAAAGAAAAGAAAAAGTTTAGAAAACCGTGAATTGCAAAAAAGTAGCTGTTTGAGTATTTCGCTTATTCGTGCTTTAATCCATGCCCGCCAGAAAAACGTTTTCTACCGATCGTGATTGAGGCACTTAGTTTTTGGTTGTTTCAAGCTAATGAGCGTCAGATCAAATGCACTGAAGCAAAACAAGGTACGGATAAACAAAACATAGTTAAAGAAAAAAAAACCTCGTCAAGCTATCTTCCAAGCTGTTTTGTAAATATAAATCCGATCAAAAAATTCGGCAGCGAGACAAGGCGGTCTTTGCCGAGGTTTCACTGATCGGTGTAAATCGTTGCCAACAGACCTACGGCAGGACATTTGATTTCACGGTCAAAATATCAGTTAAAGATTTTTACTTGCACGGCCACCTAATGTGCAGAGTTTTTAATTCCTAATGATAATTAAGAGGCGCAGTTTGAGGATTCGGGTAAGGTCATTTTTCTTCCTTCTCAATTTGAAAACGTCAAATAATAAGGATTCCCGTTATCTAAACATTGTCATACCCGACCGCGTACCGACATGCATTTCCAACAAAACAAACACGCTCTTATTGACTACTTTTTTGCTCTAGCGTAATGGGACCGGCGGTTGAAATACAAAAGATATTATTGGGGGAAAAAATGAAGTGATAATTTTCAAGCATCGATGTATTTATATGCTTTTTGAACAGTGGAAAAAGCTTCATAGGTCGCCATTACATTCGATAACTTGGCGCCAAAAGTGTTTTTCGCGGGAGAATAATTTACAGATTTAAAGCTTACAAATTTTCATAGTTTTTGAGACTTCTTTTTAAATTAAAGTTTTTGTATCACAACAATGGCAATGTTTTGTGTTGTCCAGTATCATCAATTTAGTTAGATCGAGTACTTACAAAGCTATAAAAAATGTGCTTACCTTTGCGAATTTGACGCCATTACCTGGCGGATATCACACAAAGCCAGTTATCACAACATTCCAAATTCAGATCTTTAACCGTAATGATGGCATTTCATTCCAGGTTACTGGTTTTCCTTTTAAAGGTAACTTCATTCGTAATTTCTGTACTTGCCGAGTTTTACTGGTTTCAGCCGTTCGACCCACGTGGCAAAGCAAACAGAATAATTCAAACTCCGTGCGGCGGAACTCAATGTTTGTTGTTTATATGCCACGAAGCCATTCTTGAACGAATTATAAACAGCCATATAAAACTTTGCATAACTCTCCAGCGATGGTTTTCAAAGCTCCAAAAACGATTCGTTGAGCCATTGTAAAGAGCACGCAGCTCCCTCTATGAACCAGGAGCGTCTCGGCAGTCAGACATATGCAGCCGTCAAAATTGTAATTGACAACTCCCCACCCCTCCCCCCAAACAACATGATGCTTAGTGGTCGCCTATAGACAGTAGAAGGTGGGGAGGGGGAGGGAAGGACTGGGACGGATACCAAGGTGACCTTAATCCTTTTTTTAGGATTTTGAAATGTCTACACTCTCGAATACTGGCAAGGAGTCGCACATTACTCATCGCAAAGATCACCAAAAAATGTTCACAGAAAATGATGCTTTAGCTTTTCCACGAGCTAACTTCTGAAAACATGTGCGCGTGTGATTCCTTGATAAGCATACTAAGCAAACTATAAACGCCTGCATAAACATACTGTTCAAAGCCACCGTGGCGTGCTAAAAACACTGGGTTGGATCGAACACATTCAATACCGGCGAGGGATCGCATTTCCTTGCCGCAAATTAACCACTTAACCACTTAACTGAACGAAGTGTGCTTTTTCTATTATTTACACTTCAGTTCAACTGCAAACGCCAGACAAACAACACTGGCAAAAACCACTTTAAATGTCAATAGTATTCGATTTCTAATATTAAACAGGAGAACAGTCCTGTATTCCTCTGTTCATGTTACAATATGCCTACTAATAAACATTGAAAGTCTTACAATAAGCATCATATTGGTAAGGAAATACCTCATTAACATTTAATTATTTTCAACACACATTTACACACGCGACTACAATACTAGCTTCGTAGATAAGAAGATTGCGGGCTTCATGAGACATTCCCTGCATGAAATTTAATCTGATTGTCCGATAAAGAAGGTACCATTTTCCAAGGATGTGAGTTCAAAAGTAGTCCAAAAACTTACGACCTGCCTTCAGTGAATCATGCGTAGATATGTACGTATTAATCTAAAGTCACCAATAATTCCTGTCTTATATAAATCAAGCGTTCACATCAACGTTTTAATCTAAAGTTACCAAGGAGTCCTGCCTTATATGAATCACGCGTACATATGAACGTATTAATCTAAAGTCACCAAAAAGTCCTGCCTTATAAGAATCATGCGTACATATGTACGTATTAATCTAAAGTCACCAAACAGTCCTGCCTTATATTAATCATGCGTACACATGTATGTATTAATCTAAGGTCGCCTAACAATCCAACCAGTCCTGTCTTATAAGAATCATGCGTACACATGTACGTATTAATCATAACTCATCAAACAGTCCTGCCTTCCACGAATCATGCGTACATATGTAAGTATTAAGGTCAACAAACAGTCCTGCCTCATATGAAGCACGCGTTCACATGTACATATTGATCTGAAGTCACCAGAAAGTCCTGCCTGATATGAATCATGCGTACAAATGTACGTATTAATCTAAGATAATCAAATAGTCCTGCCTGATATGAATCATGCGTACATATGTACGTATTAATCTAAGGTAACCAAATAGTCCTGCCTGATATGAATCATGCGTACATATGTACGTATTAATCTAAGGTCTCCAAATAGTCCTGCCTTCCATGAATCATGCGTACATATGTACGTATTAATCTAAAGTCAACAAACAGTCCTACCTTATATAAATCACGCGTACACATGTACCAAATTTAATGTCACCAAACAGTTCTGCCTTATAAGAATTACGCGTACATATGTACATATTAATCTAAGGTTACCAAACAGTCCCGCCTCATATGAATCACGCACACATCTGTACGTAATCTTAAGTCCACTTACAGTCCTGCCCCATTTGAATTACGCATACATATATACGTATTAATCTAAAGTCACCAGACAGTCCTGCCTTATATGAGTCACGCGTACATATGTACGTATTAATCTAAAGTCACCAAACAGTCCTGCCTTATAAGAATCAGGGGCACATATGTAAGTATTAATCTAAGGTCACCAAACAGTCCTGCCTCATTTGAATCGTGCGTACATATGTACATATTAATTGAAAGTCACCAAACAGTCCTGCCTTATAAGAATCATGCGTACACATGTACGCATTAATCTAAAGTCACCAAATGGTCGTGCCTTATAACAATCATGCTTACATATGTACGTATTAATCTGATGTAACGAAACAGTCCTGCTTTATAAGAATTATGCGCACACTTGTACGTATTAATGTAAAGTCACGAGACAGTCCTGCCTTATAAGAATCATGCGCACATATGTAAGTATTGATCTAAGGTCACCAAACAGTCCTGCATTATATTAGTCACGCGTACATATGTACGTTTTAATCTAAAGTGACCAAACAGTCCCGCCTTAAAGAATCACGCGTAAATGTATACGTATTAATCTAAGGTCACGAAGCAGTCCTGCCTCATAAGAATCATGCGTACATATGTACCTATTAGTCCCAAGTCACCAAAAAGTCCTGTATTACATGAATCACCCGTACGCATGTACGTACTAATCTAAGGTCACCAGACAGTCCTGCCTCATGTGAATCATGCGTACATATGTACGTATTAATCTAAAGTCGCCAAAAAGACCTGCCTTATAAGAGTCCTGCGTACACATGTACGTATTAATCTAAAGTCACCAAAAAGTCCTGCCTTATAAGAGTCCTGCGTACACATGTACGTATTAATCTAAAGTCACCAGAAAGTCCTGCCTTATAAGAGTCCTGCGTACATATGTAGGTATTAATCTAAGGTCACCAAAAAGTCCTGCCTTATAAGAATCATGCGTACATATGGACGTATTAATCTAAATTCACCAAACAGTCCTGCCTTATAAGAATCATGCGTACACATCTACGTATTAATCTAAAGTCACCAAAAAGTCCTGCCTTATAAGAATCATGCGTACATATGTACGTATTAATCTAAAGTCACCAGTCCTGCCTTATAAGAGTCATGCGTACACATGTACGTATTAATCTAAAGTCACCAAAAAGTCCTGCCTTATAACAATCATGCGTACATATGTACGTATTAATCTAAAGTCACCAAACAGTCCTGCCTTATAAGAATCATGCGTACACATGTACGTATTAATGTAAATTCACCAAACAGTCCTGCCTTATAAGAATCATGCGTACACGTGTACGTATTAATCTAAAGTCACCAAAAAGTCCTGCCTTATAAGAATCATGCGTAATTATGTACGTATTAATCTAAATTCGCCAAACAGTCCTGCCTTATAAGAATCATGCGTACACATGTACGTATTAATGTAAATTCACCAAACAGTCCTGCCTTATAAGAATCATGCGTACACGTGTACGTATTAATCTAAAGTCACCAAAAAGTCCTGCCTTATAAGAATCATGCGTACATATGTACGTATTAATCCAAGGTAATCAAATAGTCCTGCCTGATATGAATCATGCGTACATCTGTACGTATTAATCTAAGGTAACCAAATAGTCCTGCCTGATATGAATCATGCGTACATATGTACGTATTAATCTAAGGTCTCCAAATAGTCCTGCCTTCCATGAACCATGCGTACATATGTACGTATTAATCTAAATTCGCCAAACAGTCCTGCCTTATAAGAATCATGCGTACATATGTACCTATTAATCCAAGGTAATCAAATAGTCCTGCCTGATATGAATCATGCGTACATATGTACGTATTAATCTAAAGTCACCAAACAGTCCTACCCTATATAAATCATGCGTACACATGTACCAAATTTAACGAAACAGTTACGTGTGTACGTATTAATCTAAGGTCACCAAATAGTCCTGCCTGATATGAATCATGCGTACATATGTAGGTATTAATCTAAAGTCACCAAACAGTCCTGCCTTATAAGAATCATGCGTACACATGTACGTATTAATCTAAATTCACCAAACAGTCCTGCATTATAAGAATCATGCGTACCACGTACGTATTAATCTAAAGTCACCAAAAAGTCCTGCCTTATAAGAATCGTGCGTACATATGTACGTATTAATCTAAATTCACCAAACAGTCCTGCCTTATAAGAATCATGCGTATATATGTACGTATTAATCTAAGGTAATCAAATAGTCCTGGCTGATATGAATCATGCGTACATATGTACGTATTAATCTATGGTTACCAAACAGTCCTTCCTTATAAGAATCACGCGTACATATGTACGTATTAATCTAAAGTCACCAAACAGTCCTTCCTTATAAGAATTACGCGTACATATGTACTTATTAATCTAAAGTCACCAAAAAGTCCTTCCTTATAAGAATCACGGGTACATGTGTACGTATTAATCTAAAGTCACCAAACAGTCCTGCCTTATAAGAATCACGCGTACATATGTACGTAGTAATCTAAAGTCACCAAAAAGTCCTACCTTATAACAATCATGCGTACATATGTACGTATTAATCTAAAGTCACCAAACAGTCCTGCCTTATAAGAATCATGCGTACACATGTACGTATTAATGTAAATTCACCAAACAGTCCTGCCTTATAAGAATCATGCGTACACATGTACGTATTAATCTAAATTCACCAAACAGTCCTGCATTATAAGAATCATGCGTACCACGTACGTATTAATCTAAAGAGACCAAAAAGTCCTGCCTTATAAGAATCATGCGTATATATGTACGTATTAATCTAAGGTAATCAAATAGTCCTGGCTGATATGAATCATGCGTACATATGTACGTATTAATCTAAGGTAACCAAATAGTCCTGCCCGATATGAATCATGCGTACATATGTACGTATTAATCTAAGGTCTCCAAATAGTCCTGCCTTCCATGAATCATACGTACATATGTACGTATTAATCTATGGTTACCAAACAGTACTGCCTCATATGAATCACGCGTACATATGTACGTATTAATCTAAAGTCACCAAACAGTCCTTCCCTATAACAATCACGCGTACATATGTACGTATTAATCTAAAGTCACCAAACAGTCCTACCCTATATAAATCATGCGTACACATGTACCAAATTTAACCAAACAGTTACGTGTGTACGTATTAATCTAAGGTCACCAAATAGTCCTGCCTTATATGAGTCACGCGTACATATGTACGTATTAATCTAAAGTGACCAAACAGTCCCGCCTTATAAGAATCACGCGTACATATATACGTATTAATCTAAGGTCAGGAATCAGTCCTGCCTCATAATCATGCGTACATATGTACGTATTAATGTAAAGTCACGAGACAGTCCTGCCTTATAAGAATCATGCGTACATATGTAAGTATTGATCTAAGGTCACCAAACAGTCCTGCCTGATATGAATCATGCGTACATATCTAGGTATTAATCTAAAGTCACCAAACAGTCCTGCCTGATATGAATCATGCGTACATATGTAGGTATTAATCTAAAGTCACCAAACAGTCCTGCCTTATAAGAATCATGCGTACACATGTACGTATTAATCTAAATTCACCAAACAGTCCTGCATTATAAGAATCATGCGTACCACGTACGTATTAATCTAAAGTCACCAAAAAGTCCTGCCTTATAAGAATCGTGCGTACATATGTACGTATTAATCTAAATTCACCAAACAGTCCTGCCTTATAAGAATCATGCGTATATATGTACGTATTAATCTAAGGTAATCAAATAGTCCTGGCTGATATGAATCATGCGTACATATGTACGTATTAATCTATGGTTACCAAACAGTCCTTCCTTATAAGAATCACGCGTACACATGTACGTATTAATCTAAAGTCACCAAACAGTCCTTCCTTATAAGAATTACGCGTACATATGTACTTATTAATCTAAAGTCACCAAAAAGTCCTTCCTTATAAGAATCACGGGTACATGTGTACTTATTAATCTAAAGTCACCAAAAAGTTCTTCCTTATAAGAATCACGGGTACATGTGTACGTATTAATCTAAAGTCACCAAACAGTCCTGCCTTGTAAGAATCACGCGTACATATGTACGTATTAATCTAAAGTCACCAAAAAGTCCTTCCTTATAAGAATCACACGTACATATCTACGTATTAATCTAAAGTCACCAAACAGTCCCGCCTTATAAGAATCACGCGTACATATATACGTATTAATCTAAGGTCACGAAGCAGTCCTGCCTCATAATCATGCGTACATATGTACGTATTAATCTAAAGTCACCAAACAGTCCTTCCTTATAAGAATTACGCGTACATATGTACTTATTAATCTAAAGTCACCAAAAAGTCCTTCCTTATAAGAATCACGGGTACATGTGTACGTATTAATCTAAAGTCACCAAACAGTCCTGCCTCATAAGAATCACGCGTACATATGTACGTAGTAATCTAAAGTCACCAAAAAGTCCTGCCTTATAAGAATCATGCGTACATATGTACGTATTAATCTAAAGTCACCAAACAGTCCTGCCTTATAAGAATCATGCGTACACATGTACGTATTAATCTAAATTCACCAAACAGTCCTCCCTTATAAGAATCATGCGTACACGTGTACGTATTAATCTAAAGTCACCAAAAAGTCCTGCCTTATAAGAATCATGCGTACATATGTACGTATTAATCTAAAAATTCGCCAAACAGTCCTCCCTTATAAGAATTTATGCGTACACGTGTACGTATTAATCTAAAGTCACCAAAAAGTCCTGCCTTATAAGAATCATGCGTACATATGTACGTATTAATCCAAGGTAATCAAATAGTCCTGCCTGATATGAATCATGCGTACATCTGTACGTATTAATCTAAGGTAACCAAATAGTCCTGCCTGATATGAATCATGCGTACATATGTACGTATTAATCTAAGGTCTCGAACTAGTCCTGCCTTCCATGAATCATGCGTACACATGTACGTATTAATCTAAGGTTACCAAACAGTCCTTCCTTATAAGAATCATGCGTACATATGTACGTATTAATCTAAAGTCACCAAACAGTCCTTCCTTATACGAATCATGCGTACACCTGTACGTATTAATCTAAAGTCACCAAAAAGTCCTGCCTTATAAGAATCATGCGTACATATGTACGTATGTATCTAAATTCGCCAAACAGTCCTGCCTTATAAGAATCATGCGTACATATGTACCTATTAATCCAAGGTAATCAAATAGTCCTGCCTGATATGAATCATGCGTACATATGTACGTATTAATCTAAGGTAACCAAATAGTCCTGCCTGATATGAATCATGCGTACATATGTACGTATTAATCTAAAGTCACCAAACAGTCCTTCCTTATAAGAATCACGCTTACATATGTAGGTATTAATCTAAAGTCACCAAACAGTCCTACCCTAGATAAATCATGCGTACACATGTACCAATTTAACCAAACAGTTACGTGTGTACGTATTAATATAAGGTCACCAAATAGTCCTGCCTCATATGAGTCACGCGTACATATGTACGTATTAATCTAAAGTCACCAAACAGTCCCGCCCTATAAGAATCACGCGTACATATATACGTATTAATCTAAGGTCAGGAATCAATCCTGCCTCATAATCACGCCTACATATGTACGTATTAATGTAAAGTCACGAGACAGTCCTGCCTTATAAGAATCATGCGTACATATGTAAGTATTGATCTAAGGTCACCAAACAGTCCTGCCTGATATGAATCATGCGTACATATCTAGGTATTAATCTAAAGTCACCAAACAGTCCTGCCTGATATGAATCATGCGTACATATGTACGTATTAATCTAAAGTCACCAAACAGTCCTGCCTTATAAGAATCATGCGTACACATGTACGTATTAATGTAAATTCACCAAACAGTCCTGCCTTATAAGAATCATGCGTACACGTGTACGTATTAATCTAAAGTCACCAAAAAGTCCTGCCTTATAAGAATCATGCGTAATTATGTACGTATTAATCTAAATTCGCCAAACAGTCCTGCCTTATAAGAATCATGCGTACACATGTACGTATTAATGTAAATTCACCAAACAGTCCTGCCTTATAAGAATCATGCGTACACGTGTACGTATTAATCTAAAGTCACCAAAAAGTCCTGCCTTATAAGAATCATGCGTACATATGTACGTATTAATCTAAATTCGCTAAACAGTCCTGCCTTATAAGAATCATGCGAACATATGTACGTATTAATCCAAGGTAATCAAATAGTCCTGCCTGATATGAATCATGCGTACATCTGTACGTATTAATCTAAGGTAACCAAATAGTCCTGCCTGATATGAATCATGCGTACATATGTACGTATTAATCTAAGGTCTCCAAATAGTCCTGCCTTCCATGAACCATGCGTACATATGTACGTATTAATCTAAATTCGCCAAACAGTCCTGCCTTATAAGAATCATGCGTACATATGTACCTATTAATCCAAGGTAATCAAATAGTCCTGCCTGATATGAATCATGCGTACATATGTACGTATTAATCTAAAGTCACCAAACAGTCCTACCCTATATAAATCATGCGTACACATGTACCAAATTTAACCAAACAGTTACGTGTGTACGTATTAATCTAAGGTCACCAAATAGTCCTGCCTGATATGAATCATGCGTACATATGTAGGTATTAATCTAAAGTCACCAAACAGTCCTGCCTTATAAGAATCATGCGTACACATGTACGTATTAATCTAAATTCACCAAACAGTCCTGCATTATAAGAATCATGCGTACCACGTACGTATTAATCTAAAGTCACCAAAAAGTCCTGCCTTATAAGAATCGTGCGTACATATGTACGTATTAATCTAAATTCACCAAACAGTCCTGCCTTATAAGAATCATGCGTATATATGTACGTATTAATCTAAGGTAATCAAATAGTCCTGGCTGATATGAATCATGCGTACATATGTACGTATTAATCTATGGTTACCAAACAGTCCTTCCTTATAAGAATCACGCGTACATATGTACGTATTAATCTAAAGTCACCAAACAGTCCTTCCTTATAAGAATTACGCGTACATATGTACTTATTAATCTAAAGTCACCAAAAAGTCCTTCCTTATAAGAATCACGGGTACATGTGTACGTATTAATCTAAAGTCACCAAACAGTCCTGCCTTATAAGAATCACGCGTACATATGTACGTAGTAATCTAAAGTCACCAAAAAGTCCTACCTTATAACAATCATGCGTACATATGTACGTATTAATCTAAAGTCACCAAACAGTCCTGCCTTATAAGAATCATGCGTACACATGTACGTATTAATGTAAATTCACCAAACAGTCCTGCCTTATAAGAATCATGCGTACACATGTACGTATTAATCTAAATTCACCAAACAGTCCTGCATTATAAGAATCATGCGTACCACGTACGTATTAATCTAAAGAGACCAAAAAGTCCTGCCTTATAAGAATCATGCGTATATATGTACGTATTAATCTAAGGTAATCAAATAGTCCTGGCTGATATGAATCATGCGTACATATGTACGTATTAATCTAAGGTAACCAAATAGTCCTGCCCGATATGAATCATGCGTACATATGTACGTATTAATCTAAGGTCTCCAAATAGTCCTGCCTTCCATGAATCATACGTACATATGTACGTATTAATCTATGGTTACCAAACAGTACTGCCTCATATGAATCACGCGTACATATGTACGTATTAATCTAAAGTCACCAAACAGTCCTTCCCTATAACAATCACGCGTACATATGTACGTATTAATCTAAAGTCACCAAACAGTCCTACCCTATATAAATCATGCGTACACATGTACCAAATTTAACCAAACAGTTACGTGTGTACGTATTAATCTAAGGTCACCAAATAGTCCTGCCTTATATGAGTCACGCGTACATATGTACGTATTAATCTAAAGTGACCAAACAGTCCCGCCTTATAAGAATCACGCGTACATATATACGTATTAATCTAAGGTCAGGAATCAGTCCTGCCTCATAATCATGCGTACATATGTACGTATTAATGTAAAGTCACGAGACAGTCCTGCCTTATAAGAATCATGCGTACATATGTAAGTATTGATCTAAGGTCACCAAACAGTCCTGCCTGATATGAATCATGCGTACATATCTAGGTATTAATCTAAAGTCACCAAACAGTCCTGCCTGATATGAATCATGCGTACATATGTAGGTATTAATCTAAAGTCACCAAACAGTCCTGCCTTATAAGAATCATGCGTACACATGTACGTATTAATCTAAATTCACCAAACAGTCCTGCATTATAAGAATCATGCGTACCACGTACGTATTAATCGAAAGTCACCAAAAAGTCCTGCCTTATAAGAATCATGCGTACATATGTACGTATTAATCTAAATTCACCAAACAGTCCTGCCTTATAAGAATCATGCGTATATATGTACGTATTAATCTAAGGTAATCAAATAGTCCTGGCTGATATGAATCATGCGTACATATGTACGTATTAATCTATGGTTACCAAACAGTCCTTCCTTATAAGAATCACGCGTACATATGTACGTATTAATCTAAAGTCACCAAACAGTCCTTCCTTATAAGAATTACGCGTACCTATGTACTTATTAATCTAAAGTCACCAAAAAGTCCTTCCTTATAAGAATCACGGGTACATGTGTACTTATTAATCTAAAGTCACTAAAAAGTCCTTCCTTATAAGAATCACGGGTACATGTGTACGTATTAATCTAAAGTCACCAAACAGTCCTGCCTTGTAAGAATCACGCGTACATATGTACGTATTAATCTAAAGTCACCAAAAAGTCCTTCCTTATAAGAATCACACGTACATATGTACGTATTAATCTAAAGTCACCAAACAGTCCCGCCTTATAAGAATCACGCGTACATATGTACGTATTAATCTAAAGTCACCAAACAGTCCTTCCTTATAAGAATTACGCGTACATATGTACTTATTAATCTAAAGTCACCAAAAAGTCCTTCCTTATAAGAATCACGGGTACATGTGTACTTATTAATCTAAAGTCACGAAAAAGTCCTTCCTTATAAGAATCACACGTACATATGTACGTATTAATCTAAAGTCACCAAACAGTCCCGCCTTATAAGAATCACGCGTACATATATACGTATTAATCTAAGGTCACGAAGCAGTCCTGCCTCATAATCATGCGTACATATGTACGTATTAATGTAAAGTCACGAGACAGTCCTGCCTTATAAGAATCATGCGTACATATGTAAGTATTGATCTAAGGTCACCAAACAGTCCTGCCTGATATGAATCATGCGTACATACGTAGGTATTAATCTAAAGTCACCAAACAGTCCTGCCTTACATGAATCACGCGTACACATGTACGTATTAATCTAAATTCACCAAACAGTTCTGCCTTAAAAGAATCACGCGTAAGTATGTGCGTCTTAATCTAAGGTCACCAAACAGTGCTGCCTGATATGAATCATGCGTACATATGTACGTATTAATCTAAGGTTACCAAACAGTCCTGCCTTACATGAATCACGGATACACATGTACGTATTAATCTAAGGTTACAAACAGTCCTGCCTTATAAAAATCATGCTTACATATGTACGTATTAATCTAAGGTCACCAAACAGTCCTCTCTAAGCGAAACAATTCCTGAAAGCAAACAAAATCGCCATAAGTACAAGGGCCCTTTCAGTGACATGAAAAACACATCAACAAATCATGTCCTAAAAAAGGTCCAACCAACTACAAAGGAGAGCTTAAAGCTATTGGAGAAATAATATTTTCTACCTATGAAAAAAACTTGCAAAGAAAACCTTGGCGAGCGTTTCAGTGAGGTGCTCCAAAGTTACACCTTCAGGAAAAGCAAAGTGCTTATAATTATGAAAAGAAAAACCAACGGCTTCAATTAAGAGCTTCTCTGAAAGCTTTGTGGAAACAAAGTCATGTAGATGCAAATGTTGCTCAACGAACTTGACCGCAATATCAAAGCAACGAGCCCTTCAGTCATTTGAAAAATTACACGAAGAAAAATCACGACTTGCAAAAACCCACCTGGTACGAAGGAGCGCTCTCACATCCCCAAAGAAGTTTCTGGAAACATAGAACAGTACAATGTAGCTGGAAGATGTGAAAAGGTGGCCTCATGAACCTGTGTGCTGGTCTACAAAGGCAAAGGAATACAACATCAGGGAAAACACCAATGAGACCTCACCACCTAATGGAGGGTGAATACTGAAGGAATTCCTAAAGACAGAAGGAGTGGATATAGCTCCCTTTGAGAAGATCAGTGAAGGTGAAAATGAACTAAAACTTTATTTGTTAAGATCAAATTACCCCTACTGAGGACTTCAAAGAAAGCAAAATTAATTTTGATAAAAATTATTTACACTCATCCATCAAAAGGACGCTCATAGCCACATGGACCAATGGAAGTAAGCTTATACAACTGTAAGTTGATAAAACTCAAATTAAATTTATTCATCCCAAAACAAGTGAGAGAATTTTAAAATCAATCTGCTTGATGGATCGGCTATTGCTGTTCTTAACGAAATGAAATCCTTAGTGATCACTGAAAAACAAAACAAAAAATAATAACAAACTATATCATTCACTTCATCTTAACAGTGAAAAAAAAATAAAGAACTTTATCACTTCATCTTAACAGGATCACTTAAAAATTAGCTTCAATTCTTATTTTTAGGAAAATATAGGGTGAGAAGGCCTGTAAAAAACAAGTTGGTGGAGTAGTGTCTGTGCCTGTCCCACAAAGCAATCAACAAATTAGGGCAGATACAAAGCAAAGGACAGCTTCTGGGGAATTCAGTCTTGGAACTCCTGTGCTAGACAATGAATACACAAAAGTTGTGTCCACATCTGAGGGAAACAGATAAAATAAAGTTTGTAAAGATTCAGCAAGGAAGTACCCTCTCAAAGAAGTCTGTGCTCAAAGTGCCAAATGACATTATGCAGCGATGAAGAATATGACAACAATGACCCCTGAACAGCTAAAAGCAAGACTCCCAATTCTCCATGAGTACAACAGCAACATGACAGAAGAGCAACTTACACACCATCTGAGGAAGTGTGAAAGAACCCATCACTGGTTAATCATGGCATGACCATTCAAGCATAGCAAGTCCAGGGTTTATGCTGTTACTGTAGCCCGTTTCTTGAAAGTCTTGATAACTTTTTGGGCCCGGAAAGCTATTTTATGTGCTTAATGTTTACATTAAAAACTACAACTTTGTCGGTTTTGAAACCTGAGCAATAAAATTCTTACTGTACTATATTTAGAAGTTCGAATACAACATTATTTTCCATGCCTGGAAAATAAAAATAACAAATAGTTGAATTAGAATCATGAAACATCATTAAACACGGTGTTCAAGCTCATTTATTACGTTGAATTTAAAGAATTTAATTTAATTTAATATAATTGAAGTGTTTAATGAAAATGTTGAATCCGTTTGAGCGAGGCCTGTGCTCTTTTTCAGCGTCACTTGGATAACATGCAAATATGAAAACAAAAACAACTGAGAACATCAGCAACAACAACAACAGAACACTTTTTTTAACTTTCCTTTCCTTCCTTCTGTCTTAACTTGTACCTTCCAAGAAATGCTAATCTTAGCTCAGCCTTGTCAAACTTGGTCTTTTTATGAAGTTGTTACTTGGAATCTCGTGCAACCGTGTAAATTGACCATGTCAGATTTATCAAATCAAAGTAAATCAAAAAATGATTATTTGAACGCGTTAAATTCCCTTTGGCTGTCTGTTGATTACGGAAAACACATTTCATTAGGACAAGTTGCAATGTTCAAGAACGGTTGTCAACCAAAATCGATTAAATTTGTTTGTTTAAAGTTCAGCATAAATAAACTTGCTGTTTGGCAAAACCTTAGTGTTAAGATCATTATAGGCAAAAACTTCCTAACCCGATGTCAGCTGCTTCTCACAGAGTCATAAACATAGAGAACGCTTCCTTTATAGTAGCCACAATATGTTCACATTCGTTTGCGATACTACCTAGTTTGGGGAACTCCAGCACTATCCCGTGAATTCTTTATTTATTTATTAGCAATATTTAAACAGAGATTTATTTTTTATTTTTCCATTTTTTTTATTTATTTATTTTTTTAATGTTATTTATTAAAGAATACAAAAAAAATAACAATACAATATATAAGCAATTACAATAATACTTTGCACATCTTTACAAAAAGAACCAATCGATAAGAAATTAACAAACGTATAAGGCAATTACAGTAATACTTTGCACATCTTTACAAACAGAAACAAACAGAAAGCACAAGCGATTAAATAAAAAGACAAATAAAAACATCTAAATAAATAACTATATAAATAAATTGCAAAGTGGCTCAAAGGTCTCTCAAATATCGACATCTCCAATAAATTTGTTGCGGATCAGAGGTTCCCATTTAATCTTGAAATGCTTTAGATTACCATTTCTCGTGGCAATATCTTTCTCAATCCTTGCTTTTTCACGTAATTCTGTTTCAAACACAGGAAAGTATAGAGGCGTACCGTCTAGACTGCATCGGTATATGTAGAACGAGGCTACTAACAGGGCCAAATTGAGTAGCGTGCAGAACCTTGAGTTATCTATCACACCATATAACACCTTAGTAGGTGTAAGGCTCAGTGCAATATGGGTATTTTTACGCCACCATTCCCAAAAATCATTCCAAAAAGCCACTGTATGCGGGCAGTGGACAAGCAAATGCAAAAGTGTTTCTTCTTGTCTTTGCAGTGAAAACATTTGTCATCCTGTAAAATATTTGCTTTGAAAAGCGTGTCCTTTGTGAACACTGCGTTATGAATAATTTTAAAATGGAACATATACAATTTGATTTCCTTTGTTATACTCCATGGTAGAAGATATACCCTTTATGAGTTATCTTAAGAAACACCTGAATTAAGAATTTTTTCTTCGGCTGAAGGAGAAACAAATTTACTATCTGCGATAACACGCAGCAGATCTGCAGTGGTTAAGTTCGAGTTGTTAGTACGCCAATTTGAAACTAATTCTAAAACGCCATGGAATTCTTTGGAGATATATAGCACTCCAATTTTGACAGATTGAACTACATACATAGACCATAATATGTTGTAAAACAAGCTTTAACATCATACTTACGACAAAAAATGTCAAAAGGGGGAAATTTCCCTTTATCACTTATTAGAGCCTTAATTTTGTAGATTCCTTTGTATTATCACGCTGGAAATAAAACAGAGTTTTTGTTGTTGATTATAATGTGTTTATTGTCCCAGATGAATGTTTCGTTTGGATATTTGGATTAAGATCAGTCTTGCCCGCCAAGCATGTAACTTCCTCCCAATATTTAAGCTCTCTTTCTTAAAAAAGCGGTACATTCTTCACATCGAGATCCTTGACTTTGTAGTTGCACTAATAAAGGTAAGAGAAGCCTCCTAGATGCGCAGTTGTATTATCTGGTATTATTTTCCACAGAGATGCCCAGTTCAGCATATCTGGTTTAAATGGGGCTCTGTAAACTATCTAATAACTATCTAATAAAGGCACAAAAATCGAAATAATCTTGAAGAATAAATAAAAAAATAAATAAATCTTTGGCGCTAATCTTTGGCGCCAAACGCCAATTCACAACCCTCTGTTTTCCGGTTCTATGTCTCAAGGATTCGTGTTTCGGCGACTTTTCTGGGAGTAAAAGTTATAATAATAATAATAACTGTTTCTTCATAAGTCGTCACTAAACCGTCACTGATTCACGTCCAACAATTGAAAATTTCAAATAACTTGAATTTTATCCAGACAAATTTAAAACATCTTTATCAGCGTTTTCTCATGTACTCAAATGTTCCCACAACAGAGCGATTTGCAAAATGGATAATAATATGTTATAGAAACATTTTAAGAAAAAATATCGTAGTGCTCTAAATTAATCTTAAAATTGCTTTCCCAACAAATCTACTAAACAGTGGAGAAAATAATTGACTTAGCAGAGGCTCTGCTAGCTTTGCTGGTAAAGCAGTTCCTTCAACAGTTGTTTTACACCATTACGGATGTCACTTATCCTCCAAGGAGAAATAAGCGGATTAATAGAAGAAGACAGAAACAAAAATAGCAGTGAAATATGAAACACTAACTCTAACTCACAATACTGGTAACGAAATGAAAGTCCAACAAAGACAAGGAAAGGTAGAAAACTTATGGAAAAAATACCCCTAGAACATACAAGATGAAAACCACAGATTTCTTGTACTTAGCTAAATTAAACGCTAGTTGTCCAAAGTTTTGAGATGGCCCGTTTGGATGAATTTGCTTCTGGTGACGATGGATGTATCGAAAAACTTTAAAATAAGATATTGGCGTGGTAACAAGACAAAGCAATAAAAGGATGAACAAAATTAAATTCGACACAAGCCCAGTAGTTTTCTTAAACACGTGCAACAAGCGAAACACTACAACTGGTATCAGTAGCAGTGACGATACTGCAACGATAAAACAGCTACAGCGTACAGTCAGCAACGATCGACGACTCATGTGTAGCCATCTTTCGATGGACATAAATGTGATAAGAATTACAGTTAACGAGCAAAAGTAAGCACCACAAGATTCACCTAATGCTTTTGTATAAAGAAGGAACGTTTCCTCTTTTTTGACTAGCTGCAGTTCATTGAAACATAGAACACGTACTGCGATATGACTTCGCTGACTGAGCACCGGTGCACAGATCAGTCAAGGCCAAACCGAACAGGAGAATGTAGGAAGGTGTTCTTAGAGATTGATTCCTCCAAATTGCCGCCAAAACTAGAGAATTTCCCGCCACTGCAACTGGCGATAATGACTGAGGTTGAGAGAGTTACCACGTAGTAAGCAGAACTTTGATTTCTCTTAACACCGTCCAAGGAACAAAGGCTGTACGAATTATCTGGGGAAAACTCAGACAGGTTATGAAAACTTATGCCACACTCTTCTCCTTCATGAGGAAATTTCCTCCGTTGGCTTTAAGTAATGATTGTCCAACCTTTCTTGAACGGAAGGCAAAAGCACCATGATAAAGGTCTCTGTTAGGAATAGATGAATAAAGTGATATCGATCTTGGTTCCTCTGCCATTGTCAGTAAACCGATATTATTATAAAGGTGTCCGTAAAGACAGATCCCACTGTATATCCAGCGAGGTATGATCAGGGAGAACAAACTGTTACAAATGCAAGGATGGCATTTTTTTTTATTTGCAACTAATTTATTCCAAAAGAGTTAAGGTCAGATCGCCGCACCTGGGCAAACGCCGTTGTCCACTTTTGATTATGTTTTGAAATTATGGTCGCGTGTTCGGTACAAAGAGTTCCTTCATCAAAGATAATGACTTCTCTCAAGATTAGCAAACTTAATTAAACCCTAGTAAGCTCTGAAGGCTTAAATTATTTAAGTCATATCGAAGGTTTATTGAAGAGTTCGTAGTTTTATTTTATTTAGCTTTTGCTTAATTAAAATATCATTTAAGAAGATCTTATCAAGAGCGTAAAACGCTAATACCACACACTGAGACACCTTTATATCAAAGAAAAGGCTGACAGAGGAAAGACTGACAGAGGAAAGACTGACAGAGGAAAGACTGGCAGAGGAATAAAAAAAGTGAGGAGGATATTATTATTTCCTTGAAAAAAGCGCTTTTTGGAAGATGGCTATTGGTTCATGTCAAAGCTATTTTTTTTACTAAAATAGAACATTCCACAAAAAGCAATGTTGTTTAAAAGGGAATTCTATTTTTTTTTCTAATTATGGCACAGCTGAATGACTCACTTAATTTTGTTTTGGAGACATTGCTATATTTCCAAAAATGTGTTTTTCTACTAAAATTGGTTCGTGTTATAACCATGGGTATACTGCATTTTGATTTAAGGCCAAAATAACCCAAAAGAGATGTTGAAAAACGCAACTTATAATTATTTCCCTAAACTCCTGGAACTTATCCCATTTTGGCAGCGATCTGAGAGGCCAGCCGTAGAGCTCTCGCGTATCTTATGCAATGACTTTGTCAGCTTCAATCATCGTCGCTCTTTTATCGCCAGTGGCAGTGGCAGGAAATGTTCTGGTTTTGGCGGCAGTTTGGAGGAACTCGTCCGTCAGAACACCTTCCTACATTCTGCTCGCTGGACCTGCTTTCACGGACTTCAGCACCGGACTTATCACCCAACCTGTTTATGTCGCAGCTAAACTGGTCTGGTTGAAAATATTAGAGGGCGGGAAATATTTAAACATAGTAATGGAAGCTATGACGAATGGGTGTGCAGTTCTCTTTAATTCCACATCGCTACTGATGATCACTCTCATGACCATCGAAAGATGGCTGCAGATGACTCGTAGATCGTTGGTTACGGAGCGGAGAGCCTTTATCATGATTGCTGTAATGTTGCTACTACCAATTCCGTTGGCGGTTTATCGGGTGCTATGGGAACTAATTTACTTACATTTGATATTTGTTTCATTTCGATTTTGCTGTTGTGCCTTCTTGTCACTTTTGTGGCTTACTTTAAAGTTTTCCGAATAGTTCGACATCATCAACAATAAATTTAAGCAAACGAGTTGTCCGACAACTTTGGGCAACCATCGGTCGACAAGGGGTCGGTAATCTCGATCCTCCATGTTATGATACTATTGATCCCAGACGTCCTTTCAAATGGCTTGAATTTTGCGTCGCTTCACGGACCGTTGATTTCACTCTGCGGTTTCAAAAATAGTAATCACGTGACCAAAAGTTTGTTGATTGCAAGCTGACCACAAAATCTGTAACATTAAACATGGGACAAATGAATTTTAACTCGCAATCATCACATATCCTAAAATAATGCCGTCTCGTGAATTAAAACATCATGTTATACTGGTTATAAACATTATTTTAAGAGAAAATTGGGGAAAAGTGTTTCTGAGGACATGAAATGCGACGGCTAGTAAAATTCATTCAGCAAAAGTTGAGCGTTGTCGAGCTTGAGTCAACAAATTTAGCTCTTACGATGAACAAACTTGTGATCACGCGATCATTTTTTTCAAACCGCGGCGTGAAACCAACGGTCCGTGAAGCGACACAAAATTCAAGCCATTTGGAAGGACGTCTGGGATCAATAGTAGTTTTCTATGAAGGCTACCTGCCAATGATTGTCACTTAGATGGCTCTTGAGTTTGGGAAAGTTCAGCAGTGATCACAGAAATTTCAACAACGTCAATTGTACTGACATTTCTGTCTTCACACGTAACCCTCTTCTGTACTTATGGCGAATGAAAGATTTTCGAGATAAAGTTAAACAATTGCTCAAACTCTAGTAATAAAGTATCAAAGCCATTGCAAAATACATGTACCGTGTCTAGTGCGTACATTTTATTAAGTTGCTTTTCTAAAGCTTAACCGTGTGTACGCCGGTATAATGTGAAGATATTCATCGGGATATCCTCATCCAATAGGCCTTTATGGCTTCTAAGAGGATCACTTGCCACTATTTCGTTAAATAAATTCTTAGATACAACTTTCTATTTGTTAAATGGCAAAATTCAATAAAATTTAAATACAAAATACAAGGGTATTTTAGTTTCATTAAAGCTACCACTTTAATGTTTTGTAACACGTTCGCTCCGCGTAAATAAGGAGAAATAATTTATTGTGGACTAAGCCAAATAATTAGCTACTAAACAGCTGGTGAGTGTTACTCAAACTAAGGCCGCACACTTTACGGGTGCGAAAGGTAATATGTGGTGTATATGCATAAATTTAATAAAAAGAATGAATGCTAAATAAGAACATCACATGAACGTTTTCAAGATAAACCGTCGTTGTTCAGGAAAAGAGTATATAAAAAGTTTTTAGACCTAATTATAAAATATTTAATAAGGCCTAAATAATACATTTGTGGTTCGCTAAAAAGTCGTTCTCTTCAGAACCAATGTTATCATGTCGGAACAAAGAAGAATGAGCTGTAATTGATAAGTTTGTGCAAGGGACACATAGATTAACATCCGTACATTTACATATCGGGGCCCGGTTGTACGAAAGCAGGTTAACTCTAACCTGCGATTTAAGTTTAACCAAGGTTCCCGTTTCTCTTATTTCAAAAGAGTTTTTAAAGCAAATTCCAAGTGACCGTTAGATAGCAACCAAAGTCAAAATGTAGGGCAAAATAGATTTAAAGGAATCCGTGTTGTTTGGCTATAAAACAGAATTAAAAATTGACGCTAATGCTGGATTGGCTTAACCCTGCTTTGAACAACTGGGCCCAGACGGATCTCTCGCTAGTAGACAGATTTTCGTCTTAGACAACTTTCGTCAGTATTTATAGGACCGGAGAATGTCTCGTTGTCTATTAAATCCTGAAGAAAACATAACCTTAAAATACACAAAAAAGATAAATCAACAAACTTACGATTGGGGAACTTTGAATTCATTATTATTTTTTTCTAAACCATACTAGAATCCATAACATTGAACTCTCGTTGTGAAAAGAAGTCGATCTTCGTGAAAACCTTTGTTACTATAACAATATAGCCCTAGCCGCAGGCGAGAGTTAAAATGAGCTCTAAACCGACACAGCGTTTAATTTTATTGCAAATCTTTTCGAAACAAACACGACAGAATATAACCGGAAAATATTTTTAAACATAGTTTATGCTCCAAAATGTTTGAAAGAAAAATGATACAAACCTCAGTAGAACCAGCAGAAAATAAGTCATTTAGCAGTGTCGATGTTAATTGTACAGTTTGTGAATTGGCAGTTTGGCATAATTTCCTGAACGGACGAGCGAGTTTCGGTCGTCGACAACAAACAAACATTAACTTCTCCGCTTTGCATGGAGTTACTACAGGCATTATTTTCACTTACAGTTTCTTCGAGCTTGTTTAAATCTTCTTCATCCAACTGGGAAAAGAGTGAGAATTTGGTTCTTCATTGGCCATTTTTTTTTACACAAACAAAAGAGTTCCAAAGAAGCGAGTGAAGTAACAGAACTGACAGAGGAAACAGCGCGAACATTTGAATGGTCTCCAGTTTTCTGATTGGTTGATAGGTAAATGTTCGCGCTTCTGATTGGTTTCTGCTGGTTCCTCCATTTTAGCCCGCAAAATACGCCACAATGCCCAATGAAATGATTATAATGCTGAACTGACTGTTTCCTTTCATTTTTAAATTAAAACCTAAAGTAAAAGAATAAACTTTAAGTTATAATTTGGAAATTTTAAATTTATTAATTTTATAACCTTTGGTTGCTTTTTTTTTAAGAGAAGTCAAGTTTTTTGAAGGCCTGTTTCACTCCTGACAACACGATAAAAAAAAAACAAACGTAATTAAAACCTGTCAAAAAGCGTTCCGTCCAAGGTGAAACAACTCGCATTCTATAATCTAAAGGGCGTGTTATGGGAAAAAGTTTTTTTTTTTTAAGAAAAATATAACACGCAATAGTTTCCTTTTTAATTAATCCACCTTCATTCCATGGTATTGAGAGGCATCATGCCATAGCTCTCCGGTTTGCCTTTGTCGTCGATTTTTTTTATATGTTAATCGAACCTCCTATATTAATCAATATTATAACATAAGTAAATAAATATAAAAAATATGGTTCATGTTCATTGTTAGAATTCTCAACCTCAGTAGCTTCAATTTACACTGCTCCTCTTGTAGGCAGATTAATTTCAAACTTCTGTGAAAGATTGAAAAGACAATTTTCGATTGAAAATTATAAAAAGAGTATCAAACAGCGCGCAACGAGTATTTAACAGTCTAGCAACAGACAGAACAAACAGTTTTCTCTTGAGTTTTGAGCTGCCCAAGGCCTTTCCAAACTTATCAGTCAAGTCGAACCATGTGTGATAACTCAACTTCACCTTGTCCTCCTCGAAACATTTCTTTCAGACCTTGTTCATTGAGTGATCTCAAAATCTCATCTTCAGTAATCATCATTATCTTCTGGCCGGTGGCAGTGGCAGGAAATTCTTTGATTTTAGCGGTACTTTGGAGAAGCCCATCCCTTAGAACACCTTCCTACATAATTCTCGCTGCTCTGGCCTTTACCGATCTTCTCACTGGACTCGTTAACCAACCTCTTTTCGTCGCGTTACAGTTGACTTGTCTCGAAAAGAGCCGGTTGTCGTTCATCCTTTTTGCGTCAACTGTTGTCGACAGCTGTGGAACCTACTCTATAAACTTAACACTGACACTTCTCACAACTATGTCTATCGAAAGATGGCTGCACATGACTCGCCGATCGTTGCTGACTGTGCGCCGTAGCTGTTTGATCGTGGCAGGAATTTCAGTGCTCCTGATACCAATCGTACTAATTCGCTTTAAGGGATTTGGACTTGTCTCGAATGTTATTATATTTGTTCTTTTGCTGTTTTGTATTATTGCCACATCAACTGCATATTTGAAAATTTTCAAAATCATTCGTCGTCACCAACAGCAAGTTCAAGCTAACGAATATTCTCAAAACTTTGGTCAACCAGCAATAGACATTGTAAAATACAAGAAATCTGTGTTCTCAATACTGTATATTTTAGGAGTTTTCTATTTCAGTTACTTGCCTTCAGTTGTAATTGCAGTACTTTCTATTGCTTTTCAAAATATACTGCAAAATGAAGTAGGGAAGGCCGCAACTACTATTTTGTTGATGTTCTTGCTTCTGTCCTCCTCCGTCAATCCTCTGATTTACATTTGGAGAATGAGTGACATTCGAGATGGCGTTAAACAGTTACTGAAGAAACTTTTTTGCATGCAATCAGACTAAAAATATGTTCTCTAAATAGACTGTACACCGTAGAGAATCATGAAATGAATAAAGACCCTAGTGGTAACTATGATTAGTCCTCTTTGATTTCACTATTTTTTTTCTCTCAGTTTCCTTCAATGATGGAATGTTTTCGTTGGCTGTAGTGACTGGAAATGCTATGCCGAATTTGAAAGACCCCATTTCAGTGATCCCATTTCATTTCAGTGAGTAACAGTAATATTATACTGCTTTTCCTTCTTTAACTCTTTTCGTTCACGAAATCTAAGAAAAAAAATGATATGTAATTTGTTGTATTGTTTGCAGTAAAAATTGATAAAACATCTAATTTTGAGCTAGCAAAGGCATGATGTACGCCGCATTAATTATTTGAGCTTTTCAATGGTTCCTGTAAATAAGCGACGAAATCATCATTGCATCGTGATGTTTTAAATTGCCTTCAAAAATCGGGAAAGGGAAGAGAATTAAAGTCTATGTGCTCTTAGCAGTTGGTATATCTTAGCGTATTAAATATTCATAGCCCTAATAGATTTAATTTAGCTTTTGAGGATTCCAGTAAATAGAAGTCATAGTTCAAATCTGCCAAGCAGCTGTGTACACTCAGCCGGCAGCATTGTGCGGTCTAAGAGTGCGTTCTACTGAATAAGACATAAAAATATATCTTATTAATAACTGGTTCTGGCCTCATTGCACCAACTGACTGATAACCTGCGCGGCTGGCAATATTGCTCCGTTGATGAGAATGGCGATGGAAGACATATTGATTTTTAAAACAGTACAAAGCAGAAAAAAAAGGCTAAGGTGACGGCTAATAAATACGACTCGTCGATCTTTGTTTTCTGCACGGCGAGCTTTTTTTAGTTGCAAGAGTCACAGTCATTTCAAGCACGTTAGCGCTGTGTGATGGGCAGTTGTTTACTTCTTATTAACCGAGCGCGAGTGCCGTGCCGGGAGAATATTGCTCGCGGTCTTCGCGAGGTCCGTACAAAAAAGGTGTAGCCGCAGTCGGTATCCAAAGCTATATACGACGACTAACTCGCTCACGATACGACACACCAAACGGAATATATTTTACGGACAATCACTTGAATCACAATTTATTCGACCGATAATCCAAGATCATATCGTTAACTGAAACAAATACAAGCAAAGAAACTAACATAATTCCATGTATCCTTGGTTAGCATTCCGACACAAATCAACAAAATCGAGGAAATTATAAGGTCTAACACTAAATCGAAATGTAAAGAAAAATAATCACGAATTATTAAGCTTAGATATTTTCGGGTAAAAAGACAAAACAGTTCGATGTACTATAAGAAGTTGCCGTGCCTAAATAACGATTATACTATCGTAAATCAAATCGCAAAACTATACCTAGAATAGCCTGTTAAGGCTAAGGGGCCGATTACATGGCGAATTTCAGCCCGGGCTGAAATTTGTTGCGAGTACATGGCGAATTTCACCCCGGGTGCAATGCTTAAAATTGGGCCGGGAAAATTTGCGCATGCCCAAGTTTACATTTCAGCCTGGGCTGAAATTTGAATGCGATTGTATGAAGTTTTCAACCGGGCTGAAACTCTCTCCATGAAATGGCAAACGTCTTTTAAGAAGATTTGTTCGGGAAGCCGAGCTGAAATCTAAGCCCCGGGCTGAAACTCGTCATGTAATCGGCCCCTAACAAACGTAAGTTCAAAATAATAAACTAAAATTACTTGCAACTTATCTTGGGTGATATTAACCCACCCATCACTTGTGTCACATGGTCAAAACCTTGCGGTAAAACTGATTAAAAAACCTTAGCAAAAACTACGGAAATCGCTAGATAAAATAAGTGTATGAAGGAAGGAACATTAATCACTTACATAACGGTCCCGCTTGTCAGTACTTGACCGAAACGACTCCAAAGATATAGGCAAACTGCTCAACTAAATGGTACAACCCAATCGCTTGCGCAAGCAAAACCAATTAACCAAAATGCACTTAGTGTGCAACATAACTAAATCACGTTTCTAACGGAAATATCCGATAACGTCATTGCGCCTTACCATTTGCCGCTAACATAAACGAATTAGACAAAGGCGTGTCAGCCGTTACAAAAGGCAAGTGAGAGTTAATAAGAAGTTTATTATATGACTGTGCCTAACACTTTATTTTTTGAAAATGAGCCGTGGCGGATTGGGATGAATGAAACAGTTTACGGGAAAGCATTCAAAACTCAGCAGTTTTATTTCACACACAAAAAATATTTATCGCACAAGAAGAAGTTAGAACTTTCAAAGAGCATAGCTTCAGATAATTCGAATTATTTAAATCAAATGTACTTTCACATTCTCTGTATTCCCGCTTTACCAGCCGGGTATTAACATCGCTCATAATGCCCGTGGGCATTACGGGAAAATCCCGCCCCGAGTATTGGTCAATCGCAGCGCGAAAGATATTTAGAAGCCCTAGCCATATAATAATAATAGTTACTTTTCTATTGCCTTACCGTAACTTCAGTGGCCTACTTCAAACTTTTTCGAATAATTCGACGTCACCAACAACAAATTTAAATTCAGGTGAGTGAATCTTCCCAAAGTTTTGGTCAACCATCGATCGACTTTTGTCAAGTACAAGAAAGCCGTGTTCACAGTCCTCTATATTCTCTTTGTTTTATATCAGTTGGTATTACATCTTGTTTTATACCATAAAGAAGTGAAAAAACAAAAAAACAAAAAAAAATTTCATCATGACAAGGATTCTTGTTTTCGTGTGCTCTTCACTTAACCCTCTTCTTTACTTGTGAAGAATAAAGATAATCGGGATGAAGTAAAACAATTCTTCAGACGACTACTCTGCAAATAGAACTGACTTATGACAAATAAGATATTTTCTTTATCAAGTACTAAGTATCCTATAATAAATTTGTTCGATATCCACATGCACTAAAGCAGAACTAACAATCGCTACAGAGCTCGAGCCGACGATCCCTTAGGAAGACATGATGACATCACTAATGGTTGGCCATAACGATCAATTTATTTGTTGTTTCTATGGTCTGTAATTCCTTGATTCCCCACCCTTAGGAGGTGAAGTAGTCATTTCTAGGTCTTTTAGTCATGAATTAAGTATCCACTAAACAAAATATGCTTCAAAATCTCATGGAAACTAAGATGTCATCTCAGGAAAATAGGATGCAAATTTGACTAAAAAACGACAACCTTCCCCCTAGAATAATGCCTAAGTAATAGTCACAAGAACGAAACACTCCAACTGAGCAAGTAAATTTCAGTTCCATTGTTATAGGGTATTGATCATAAAGGTAAATTTCACTGCCTTAATAATAAAAGATTGGCAAAGCGTAAGCATGAACAACTAATAACGTAATCCGGCGGGTGACAAAATCAAGTGTGATAATTATGTTGTATACTGGTGTTAAAAATGAATAAATAAATAAATAAATAAATAAATAAATAAATAAATAAATAAATAAATAAATAAATAAATAAATAATAAACTAATTAATTAAATCCCCTCCTCCGATTGTGTATTGATAATGACAAGAAAACACTTCGGTGTGGTACGCGGCTTTTGGTGCTGCTGTGGTTGCTTTAGTTGTTGTTGTAATTCTGCATTCCACCGCCATGAAAAAACACTGATTATTTTCCACCCTTCTTTTCTTTGTCAGATGGTGCAGCCACCGATATTTTGATTGAATTGATGCAACCATAAGTCATGTCATATTCATGTTCTATTCTACATTTATATTTCATTATTAGAATAATAATTTTCTAGAAGTTTATTTGAAACCCGCTATGCTATTTTTTATTAACGATACGGAAATCTTGCGTAATTAAGACGGATTCCGCTCAACGTTCGAGCAATAAGTACAAAAAATTTACCAAAAAACTACTCATAGCACGGTAACATTTTGAATGCTATTTGAAACATCTCACTCTAGTTCACTTGCCCAAGTGACCCCTGCGATGAAATTCTCAAGCATTCTCAAGAAAATTAATTTCAAATCTCGTAAAAGTATGCTAAAAACGGGCGCCATTTTGTTTTGAACTGACATGAAGCGTCTTTTTAATTGAAATATGGATAACTTCAAATCCAATTTTATCTCGCGGGGTCAGCTTGGGAGCAAAAGTAACGATAAGTTCTTCTTATCTGTTCTCAAAATGTGACAGTGCTGCAAGTATTTTTTTGGTAACTTAATTTTTGCACTTACTGCTCGAACGTTGAGCGGAAATCGTCTTAAAATGAACAGTGCTTTTAACCTTACGAAAACAACAATCACAACAGTCACTTTTGTATATAAAGGACAACTTCCTAACATTTATTCAAGTATATATAACCTCGACGAGCTTTTATTCATTATTATATACACGAGCACACGGACAATAGTTACGTCTTGATGTTCTTGCAGGGGGAAAGAGGGGATTTTTGTTTATCTTCATTCAGGGAGGATGAACTAAGAGAGTGAATCTCCGTGCCCCATGATAATTATTTGAAATTAATTATTAGTTCGCACCCATGCCGCGAAGGTTATTTTTAACTATTGTTTTCATGTCAACAACCTAAAATTACATGACGGCATTCTAACTGACCAATGAGGTGTCGTCCTTAAAATAACCACGCAGTATGACACAGAACCAAAAATAGATTTCAAATATTTTCCATCGAAAGAGGCTCATGTATGGGGGATTCGCTCTCTCCCTGCATCCTCTCTTGCTTTATTAAAATAGCTTTCGCTTTTGTATTTAGAATCTTTGCTTTAAAATACG
Source organism: Siderastrea radians (assembly GCA_964017195.1). Classification (NCBI taxonomy): domain Eukaryota; kingdom Metazoa; phylum Cnidaria; class Anthozoa; order Scleractinia; family Rhizangiidae; genus Siderastrea; species Siderastrea radians. The sequence continues at coordinate 12,680,693 of OZ024900.1, read as the reverse complement.
CAAAGAAATGCTACGGCAGCGTTTTGATAGCAGAAGATAAAGGGTATACTTCGTAATTTTTGCTGGGGCCAAAATCTCGAAATCACGACCATCACTTTGCCCCACTCCCACCTTCCCCCTCCTATTACTCAAGTCACTTCCTACATTGTGAAAAGCAACAAAAAAGCCTTGAATGAAAAGAAAAGTAAAGTAGCCGAAGCAGAAAATTCATAAAACATACGAGATTGTTAATACAGATGTTTTGTATTTCGCCAACTCAAGTAAATTAAGGCATGGGACCCAATTATTCACTCAAAAAAGGGAGGGGGGTGGTCTATCTTTGAACACTTTTGCAATAGAAAGCTGAAACCTTGCCAGATACATACGCTGATAGTTTGTGCTAATTTGGTTCTTTTTCAATTATGGAAATTTGTCACGTGACCTTACACGGCCAGAAAGTCCGTCAAGTCCTTCAAGCAAAAAGGGCAACACTTTTTGTTGTGAGTTATTAAACCAGACAGGTATAAGACAATATTTAATGTAAGCATCTACAAAACTGCACTTGGCAACTTTTGAATCTGTAAATAATTTAGAAAATAAATGGTTTTTTCGATTAGTACCCAGTCCCCCGGGGCATTTATATCCCTACTTGACACCTTTGCTTTTATTTATCTTAAAAACGCCAAGCACAGAAGTGATATATTGAACGGCCTTAATATTATGGAACTGGTAAATAAATTAAAGACACAAGAAAAAGGGTGTCCATTTTAAGGAAAAGCTTTTTCAGGCGACGGAAGTCACGTGACCTAATTTGCATACTTTAAAAGTGCGAAATTGCCACAACCCAGCATTGTAAGTATCTGGCAAAGTTTTATTTGTCTATGTCCAAAGCGTTTACAGATAGACCACCCCCTCACTTTTTAAGAGAAAAATTGAGGGCCCATGCCTTAATTCACTTGAGAAGTCTATGACTGGTTGTCCAAAGTTTTGTGCAGATTCGTTCGCATTAACTTGCTGTTGGTGATAGCTAATCGGGTGGAAAACTGTAAAATAGGCAATCGATGTAACAATAATACAAAACAGGAAAATCATAAAACACAGGCTAAAAACAATATGGAGAGGACAAAATCAATATGGAGATAAAAAGTCTCACCATGTTACTCTAAGAGTTACCAGTCTTAGCCAATCAAATCAGTTTATTTTGAGATGCGGTTTCTCACAGTAACATTACCGTCAACAAACCAATCACAGGAGAGAAATTCGTGATGTTACTAATGAGGTGCCAACAGATGTTACTTAGATCTCGTTAAAGCAAGCAAGACAACAAGTGATAATTAACAAGAGCACTCAAGAAAGTTACGGTTAACATTAGAGACTCTTTTCTTGACAATGCATGGAAAATAAATCTTAACTCCAGTAAATTTTGTCTCGGATCACCAGCGTTGTTTATCTTCGAGCCTAAAGTAGTCTTAAGGTCACCACTTAAGATCAAACGCTTATCTTTCCTGACAACATGCATAATAGCTACATATCAGCCACATTAACATTACTGAGAACTAACCAATCGATATAGAGAACGGGACAGCAATTCAGTAAAGACTGAGATGGAAGCACCGTGCCTAAGTTGTGCCTAAATCTTGTCGAAGCAAGAAAATTCTCCAACATGGAAAGCTAAGGAATAGTTAAAATTAAAGTCTTCGCTGTGGAAAAACAATAATAGTTCAAGTTATGGCAATCTCTGTGTACTGATGTATCGGCTCAAAAACTGCTTATTACTAGCCTTTGTATGTTCACTTGGCCACTAAAGTGTTATGTTTCTCACGCGCTGTGGTCAGATCAACAGCAAGAATAGTCATTGCTAGCCTTTTCGCTTCGCTAAAGCTAAAATATCGGCGGCAATTAAACTCAGCAAGGCTTGAGCCATGCAAGGAATAATATAACCTCTTTACTTGGCTGTAGAAAGAAAATACAACTTGATTTATGCGTCTCAAGACCGGCCTAGCTTACTGGCTTTGTATACGTTAACCACTGACGGTTATCGCTTTTCTCTTCCAAAATATCTTCAGACCACGGTAATGTTACTGAGTCAGACTAACATTACCACGAATAAGCCACTCACAAATGAGAGAGTAAACACTGCGCGCCAACCTCTCATTACATCTTGCTCAAAACGGCGAGCACGAGCATCGATGAGTTATTGTCTGCAATTAAAAAGGACTGAGGAACTGAATCACAAAAACGAGAAAGCTGGACTGCTCGCCAATAAACTGCTTTTATCAACCATGATCTTGCCAAAACCAGCAATTTCTCTTCAGTAAGCACCCAGACTAACGAGTAAATAGTGTTAGCGTGACCACGCTTTATGTTGTCACTTTTTAATAACTGCAAACTCAGTTTTCTTCAGAATGCCAAAACAAGCAAAAGCATTGGTGATTAACAATCGGCAACAAAGAAAGTTAAGGAAAAGTTCAAGGGCTAGATTTTTCTCTTTCTGTGGATTAAAAGACTGAAACCAGATATACATCTGGAGGTGCCTACCGTTCTCGGCTTGCGAGGAGCTCACTATAGTTATTACACTTTCACCGCCTTTTTATACCACGGGACTAATCATACGCGCTTTGTACCTTTCGACTCGGCGAGAACAGTAGAAAGTTAATGCAATCACAGGGCGAGTTTCTTTTAGATTTCTCTCACACAAGCTATCTTATTCTATAAGTTATGAAGGCGTTTTTGGAATAACGTCCGTGAGTTACATTCAGTATGCATCAGTTTTCAGTTAACGAGGCTTTATAGTTGCGGAATTTTTTTCTTGTTACACCTTGCTAAAACTGCGAGCGAAAACATTGGTGGGAAATAATGGGAGCAAAAAAGCGGGAAAAGTTATACTGAGAAGCCTGCTGCCTTTTCTCTAAATAAAATAAATTAAATATTGTAAATCATGGTGACCTCTGTGTTAGCTTGCAAGCATTTATACCTACAATTGTAGCTTACAACAATAGCTTCATTATAGTCCTCGACTAGCTAGTGCTGTTGTCACAAATCTGTAATTAAATTTTGTGGTAAAAACAGTTTCAAACGACAAGGAAACAGTTCGATTGCATCTTTCGAGAAGAATAATATTTGCTAAACTATCTTTTTGTCCGGAATTGCAGAGTGCAGAGTGAGTTTGGCATATGTCTTATCTGTAAATAAAGGTCGTGTACGTAGTTAGGGGCTTATCGATCTTGGAAATATTTCTTTCTCTGAAGGACTTAAGCAGTCTATTTCCAGTGTTTTTTTTTTTTACTTCGCGACCTATTTCTCCGAAAATAATAAAAGCTTTTTTTCATTCGATTTGCTGAGCAATATAAATAAAATCGAACAGTTAACTGAATCCCTGGTGATTCCTGTGCGTGGCGCTGCCGATTTGAAGAGTGCTTTTCGAAATACAAACAATTCACAGATGAAATTCTGAATGAAAATCATACCACTAAACCTTTTTCTGTTATTAAGCGACGAAGGAGAAAACATCTCATTAGATTACGTGAATTTTTTTTGTCGTGCAATCTTTGCGTTTTGAAAAATAAGTCAAAGGTCATGGCCGGGTTTGGATAATGGCGCCCGCCATTTTACAGGGTTTCTCGTATCACTACTGTACTCGTTTTGAACAAAACTATCAAATCTGTAGTGTTATTGACTCTAGCGTAACTCAACTCCAGTCGTATACCAATCTACTAAGTATTTTGTTCACTTTCAGAGAAATTCAAACAGATCAGATAACACGTACTGCATCCAAAATGTGAAGTCCCTTCAGTGTTTAAGATAGTAGACCGGGTACTGTTATTGTCTTCCAACTCAGTCCAGTGCCACTCCGGCCCTAATTTTAATTTATCTACTTGGTAGTTTGTTTATTACATAAAATTAGAGCAAATACGATAGCCTGCAACGAATCTGGCTAGCTTAGTGACAAATATAAAGATTAAAATGGAGGTTCAAGATGAAACTTACCCACTTTGGATATAATCTCAGCTTTCCTGTAGCTGTAGGACCTGTAGCGAACAATATACTACTTGTCCATTCTCTTGTTGTGTCCTCACTACGGTGTAATAATTATGCCATTTAGCTTCTTCAAGATTGACTTGTCTCTGTCTACGTGATCGAGGTCGACGTTCGCTGAGCGAGCAAGTGTGACTATTTTGTCATTATGACATGACCTCGATTTTGGTAACATCGAGCTGCGAGAGACCGATGTCACTTCTCTATGTTCTAGTTCTGTTTGGTTATTTGTCTTTATTCTTTTTCTGTTGTATTTTTCAGTTAAACAACAACTACGTTTTATTCGTGTTTGCTGCTTCCTTGTTGATTAGATCTGTTAACTCTGGTCTTGTTGACTGACACATAACAGGATTCATGCACTTATGCAACTGAGATCCACCTCTTGGGATAATGAACCCACAAATTCAACAAAATCTTACTAAACGTTAAACAGTTTTTTTGGCAGCCAGTCTTCTTAGGGTGACAGTTTGAGTCCTGTAGCTATAGCTATAACTTGCCAAACTGCCTGCCCAATGTTACCAAAATCGAGATCATGTCGGCAGCTGATGATTTAAAAACAGCACATGTAAATATCTCGTACCGCCGAACGTCGACCTACATGTAGATCACAAGAAACTCAGAATCCAAGTCAATCTTCAAGAAAGCTAACTGGCATAAGCGATAGACCCCAGTGGGCACGAGAAGAGTATGGACCAGCAGTATACCACTCGCAGCAGCTACGGAAAAGCTAAGAGTATGCCTGACGTGGGTAAGTTTTGTCTCGATCTTCTACGTTTGTTGAGATCTTCAGATATTCGCTACAAAGCTAGGCAGATTCATTGCAGGCTATCACATTTTGTCACCTATGTTTGAATTTCTCTGAAAGTGAACAAACTACTTAGTAGATCGGTATACGACTGGAGTTACTCTAGAGTCAATAAGGTTACAGATTTGACCGGGCTGATGTTGTCTGCCAATTCACTGCCAATTCACCAGCTGCCAATTCACTCCTTAGAAGTATATTGCCAATTCGTTTCTTGTAAGAAATGGACAAATTTACACACATGTATAATGAGGGTTCTGGCGCACCTTATATATATCCCGAATCTCGTCTCCCGGGGAGACTCGATTCGGGAAAATAAGGTGCGCCAGAACGTCCTCATTATACATGTGTGTGTGTGTGTGTGTGTGTGTGTGTGTGTGTGTGTGTGTGTGTGTGTGTGTGTGTGTAAAATAACGCAAACAGCATAAAAACAAAGCGCGTGACTTCGCGGTCCAGTGAAGCGGATGTGCCGCGGAAAATATTTTCTATTGAAGAAATTTCTGCACTGATTATATACAAAAGTGCACCAGAATTATTTCCTTTTGAACAAGTATCATCACAAGTATATACACCAAAATGGCAGCCGCAAGATATTCGTCCGATGTTCTGCAAATGTTTTACGGCCCAATACCGGAGGAGGAAAACAGAAACTTGCCTCCAGCTTTACAACCTGATCTGGTTGTATTGTATGACAGGTTTCTATTATCACAAACTAATTTCCAGGAATGGCTTCGTATTTGGAGAATGGTTGTTTCTGAAGAAAATCCTAACAATAAAGATCTTTTAGTGTTTGCAAGGGAAACTAAAGAAAAGTTTACTGATTTGGTTGAAAACAAAATCCAAAAGTTATAAAGTGTAAAAATAAGTTTTGGGTTGCAAGTAATGTTTTCAATAGAAAGAGACGGTGAAACGTAATACATGGAACATTATTTTCGAGAAAATGAACCGCACGTTTTCAACAGAAATGACGAGGACCAGATAAAAATAGAATTCGACAGATTTGTTGAAAGAACAAAGGGTGAAATAGAGGCTTGGTCAGAGCGGGGCTCAGGATGGGTTCTTGAAAGGATAATGGCGGCGTACGTGAATGTTGCACGCTATCAGCCACTGCGCGGAGGAACCTATTTACCTCTTCCAGCCAATCTGGCAAAAAAGAAGGCAATAATTAACGTGAAAAACAGAGACAACGAATGTTTGAAGTGGTCACTCAGCTCAGCTTGGGCCAGAGAGCAAGCAGAAAAGCTACACAGAGAAGACCGAATGGCATGAGGCATGCGGGTATTCTTACATGGTTGTGAGAAGCGACGGTGAAGTTTCAGGGTCAAAGGTTTACAGGGGTGAAAACGCGGTGGGAACGTTTTTAAATGACATTCTGCAGGAAGAGGTAAAAATAAGAGAGAGTTTGGGAGCACCAAAGCTGATTGCGATGGCGCCCGAAGACTGGGAAAAATTCAAAAGCGCAACAGATTGCCACATTTGTAACAAAAGTTTGATAAAAGATGAATTCTTAGACTCTTTACCGGTTGGGAGCATAGAAGAAGACAGTGAAGGCGGTGAAATATGCAGCTATAAAGGCCAAGGGCACAAAAAATGTTTTTACAGAGCACAGAAAGAACAACAATGTGGGGTTCTTAGGCTAAAAAGATTAACAGACAAAAAGGACCAGCTCGAAGCAAAAAAACAGAAAAATTGTATGTTCTGTGGGAACCCTTTACTTCAGAAAAACTTCAGAGACGCAGTGAAAGACCATTGCCACATAACGGGTAGGTACCGCGGTGCGGCGCACAACAATTGCAATCTGAAACTGCGTATAAAACCCAAGACAATACCTATACCAGTTGTATTCCACAACCTGAGGGGCTACGACGCGCACCACTTAATGCAAGCGATGTCGCAGCATCAGAAAGAAGTGAAATGCATCGCCAACAACATGGAGAAATATATCACATTTTCAGTCGGAGGTCTGCTTTTCATCGACAGCTTGAACTTTTTGCAAGGAAGCCTTGATTCACTTGTAAGCGCAACACCAAAGGAGTCATTGAAAATAACATCAACCATTTCAAAAGGCAGCGACCTGCTTTACAAAAAAGGGATCTACCCTTACGAGTACATGGACTCATGGGGGAGATTTAGCGAGACAAGGCTTCCGGACAAAGAGAAGTCTTACAGCAAGCTGAACGACGAGCACATAACAGACGAAGAGTACGCACACGCGCAGACTGTCTGGGAGACTTTTGAATGTAAAACGCTGGGCGATTATCACGATCTTTACGTGAAAACGGATGTCGCCCTGCTGGCGGATGTTTTTGAGAACTTCAGAAACTTATGCCAAGAGCAGTACGGGTTAGATCCGGCTCATTACTACACGTCGCCAGGCCTCTCCTAGGACGCGCTCTTGAAAAAGACGGGGGTCGAGCTTGAGTTATTCACAGACCTTGAAATGCATTTCTTCGTGGAAAGGGGAATGCGGGGTGGAATCTCCATGGTAAGCAAGAGATACGCTAAGGCAAACAACCCGCTAGTACAGGACTATGACCCCAGCAAACCGAACAAATACATCATGTATCTCGACGCGAACAACCTTTACGGATGGGCAATGAGCAAGCCACTCCCGAAAAGAGATTTTAAATGGAAACGTGTTATGCCCACTGAGGAAGACATCATTAAGAAAAAAGAAAACGCAAAGAATGGATGGATTCTTGAGGTGGATCTTGAATATCCAGCAGAACTGCATGAGCAACACAACAGCTATCCCCTGGCGCCGGAGAAAAAGGTCGTGAAAAAAGAATGTATGTCGGACTACCAAAAGAGGTTGATGAAAGACCTGGAGCTGAAACCCCCGGACAGCGAGAAGCTGCTGCTGAGACTTGAGGACAAAAGCAACTATGTCGTGCATTACAGAAACTTGCAGATGTATCTGAAGCAGGGCATGAAACTGAAGCGCGTGCACAGGGTGTTGGAGTTCGAACAAGAATGTTGGATGGAGCCGTACATCCGGATGAATACAGAATTCAGGAAAAACGCAAAGAGCGACTTTGAAAAGAACTTTTACAAGCTCATGAATAACTCAGTTTTCGGCAAAACCATGGAAAACCTGCGTAACCGTGTTGACATAAAAAATAGTGAGAAGCAATGAGACAGACAAAATAAGGAAATTGGTTGCAAGCCCTTTGTACTCAAGGCATGTTTTGTTTTCAAACAACCTGGTCGGAATCGACATGCACATAAGCCGGCTGCTGCTCAACAAGCCGGTCTACACGGGGATGACTATCCTTGACAGCAGCAAGATCCTGATGTACGACTTTTTCTACAACAAACTAAAAAAGCAATACGGCCCAAAGTGCGAGCTCTTGTACACAGACACCGACAGCCTTCTGCTTGAGATTGAAACGGATGACGTCTACAAAGACATCGAAACAAACAAAAATCTATATGATACGAGCGACTACCCGAAGGAGCATCCACTTTACTCAAAAGCCAACAAAAAGGTCTTGGGCAAAATGAAAGACGAATGTGCCGGAACCCCCATAGCAGAGTGTGTGTGTCTGAGACCGAAAATGTACTCTATCTTGAAGGCAGACGAAAAAAATATCAAAAAAGCAAAGGGTGTAAAAAAGAGTGTTGTCAAGAAACAAATAATGCATGAACAGTACAAGGAAACGCTTTTTGGTACGGAGCATTCTTCGAAGCGAAGGGCATGAGATCTATGGCATACATCTAAACAAAATTTCGCTTTCGCCATTTGATTCAAAGCGATGGATAGGTGCCGATGGTATCCATACAAAAGCTTACGGGTACACCAACATGCCTATATGGCCTACATTAACAGATGATGAACTTAGAGAGTTAGATGCCGAAGTTTTAAAGTTTTTCGGGGGGTAACTGTGTGTTTGGAGGGACAACCAGCAGTTCCTCACGCACGAAGCCGCGCTTGGGACCGTCGTGCAAATAGTAGAGAACGGGTTGATTTGGTTTGGTAAAAGATATTTCAATGCTGTAAACTTTCAAAGACCAGATTGGATCTGTGGCTCTTTTTACACCACCTTCAAGCTCGCCAGGTTGGTATAGATAGCGCACATTAACGAGAGAGGGGAGCTTTTTTTCCCTTTGCCCAACAGGCCTCGAATAAGGTGTCGATGGCTTTGCAGAAACATCTTTTTCTTTGATGGCAACGGCGGGTTTCTTGCCAGTAAGGCTTGTTACCTCGATGTTCAGAGCGGCAACAACTTCAGGAAGCCTTTTCACCCACGCAGTGGACCGCTGGCCCTCGGGGAGTTGCATTTCAACGGCATACTGGTACCCGAACAAGCGCCCAGAAAGGGTGCGGTTGAAACGTTCAACAATGGCCTGGTCACGGTGAATGTCAACGCGCCCGCGCCGAATATATGTTTTGTGATTTCCCATTTCTTTTGTGACATCGCCCACGAATTCCCGCCCAGGGTCAACCTGCAGCAGTTGAGGCCATTTGAGAGGCGCGCGCTTGTAAATCTTCTTAAAGGCCAGGGCAACCTCATCAGAATTTTTTGAGGTCAAGGGTTCAGCCTCTTTGTAGCGGCTGGCCACGTCGACAACGGTGAGGGCGTGTTTGAAAACTATTGCGCCTGCGGGGCAGTTTGTCGTGCGGCAGAAAGAGAAGGTCTGCCTGGTGGACCGCGTTTGGTGTGGGCACGTCGAATTTCGGCCGAGGAATGCGCTTAGGTGCGGGGAGGAATATCTGCCAAAGTGCCTGCTTCATGAGCCATTTTTTAGCAGCATCTTCGGAGACCTTGGCGGCTTCGGATAATTTTTTTATCGCGGCAATACCTTTCCAACTTTGCAAGTTTGGCTTCCATCGCGTAACTATAATGATGGTGTTAAAAAAAGTTCAAAGGAACCGGTAGGCTGCGTATCCCAGAACAAGAGCCCCGGCGCCCACAAAAATGAGTTCACCATTTTTCTGCTGCTCACTTGGTTGATAGAAATCTGAGAACTTGGGCTCTTTTGGGAGTATAACTCGTTCGTCAGGGTGTGCCTGGTTGTAGAGTTTGAAGGCATAGTCAGTGTTGGTGAAGTTTTGATTGGCTTCCTCCTTTATTTTAGAGTTAGTCGCAATCCAATTGAGAAGTTTGGTGCGGTCGCGCGTGTATTTGGCATAAGCCGCTTGATAAGTCTCGAGAGCTTTATCATGACGCACTTTTTCATCAAGTGAAGCTTTGTCACCCCCACCAAGCGCCCTCGCAAGATAGTTACCACCGATAAAAGCCGCGGCGTTCAACACAGCCCCACCAACCATAATAGCGATACTTGCCATTGTATTATATATCAGAGTCTTTTTTCAAATTATTAATTTCAGACGCTGGAAGGAAGTATTTTTTGGTCCTCGAGATACTGTTTGAGCGCAATGCTGCCCGCCATGACGGCAGTGAACTTCGCGTAGTTCATCGCACTGCCGCTGGGGTCAGAGATAAAATTCTCTTTTACAACCTTTTTTGCGAGCCAACCGATGCCGGCGGCGAAACCAGTGAGAGTAGCAGCGTCTATGATGGTTTTAACAAGCTTGTTGTCGGACATAGTAGCGTTTGATAGTATAGCAATATATAGAAAAGTTTAAAACAAAATTTAATCTGTTTCTTCTGCGTCCGTGTCATATAATGTGGCATTTCAAAAGATCGCGGACTGTATGAAAAACCTTTACGTTGAAGTCGTACCATATCAGCCCGATACCGAAAATGGCAGCGGTAGAGATAAGAACTTGGGGAACGTCAACTTTCTTCATGTTAATATGATGACAGGTGTACATATTTAATCCATATGTCTTACACCTTTGGGCTGTGTCGTGAGAGCAGGTTGTGGCTCAACACGCGCAGGTTCAGGCGTTTTTTTGCTGAATACGGTCTTGAGCTCTTCACGTTTGTAATAAAGCCCGACCAATGAAACGATTAAGCTGCCAACAGCAAGCCATTGTGTGGTGCTGAGACTGCTATTTTTTTTCTACGATTCATTTTGGGATTTCGTCTTCTGTAGTAGGGGCTGGCTCAGGGGCAGCGGTGGTGGCTTTCGCCTTGTTGTTTGCGATAATGATAGCAGCCTCAGCTGCAGCTTTTTTCTGTTGTTCCCGGGCCATCCGCGTTCTTTCAGCAACCAATTTGCCAGCAGCCACACGCTTGGGATTTTTTGCGCGCTGCGTGGTTGTAGTTACAGTTGGAGTTGTCGCTTGCTGTGTGATCTCGACCTGCGAATGTGCTGTCTGGGTCTCATCCTGCGAATGTGCGCTCTCGGATTGTTTGGTAGACATTATTTTGCAACAAAGGGTATGTTAAGCAAATATAATAATGCTTAGCAATTAATCAAATTTGTTAGCAATTATTCAGCAGTTGGTGAGGATTGTTTAGGAATTTCTTCCAATTTTGCTTCGTCCTTTATCTCCAAATGCGAGTTAAAATCAATGTGTTTTGTGGTGATCAGCGCCGCGTTGGCCGCAGCAAGAAAACGGCCGCACTTCAAAGCAAGGCTGCCGGTCAGATTGGAGAGCTCTTTGTTTATGATGTAGTCGTTTCTGAGTTCTTTTTGATAAGCCTCGATGTCTTTGATGTTAACGGCCATGTTAACGCTTTGGTTACAAGAAAAATGCAGCTGTCGATCAAACTTTCTGTTGTCTTTAAGCCCACGTATGTCTCGTACCTTTTGGTGTATTTCTCAACATCTTTGTCGCTCAGGCGCTTTACCTGCTCATGTGTTAACTGCACTCAGATGGCCTCTTTGGCTTTGCCTGTAGATACCAGCACGGCGAGCTGCTCACGAAGAGCAGGAATGTCAGGTCCGGGGGTGGTTAAGCTGGTTAAGTCTGGCACAATACTACCAGCTGGCCCGCTCGATGGCTCGGCTTCCAGTAGGTTCATAACATCTGCGTACGCCTCTTGTTCAGCCATTGTGTACTGACAGCAACAATATATACAACTTTCATTTTTTTCATTCAAAATGACTTAACCCCGAAGGGGTGGCGAAGCGAGAACACAAGATAAGAGAACTTTCGCTCTTTCAGCTTTGAAATCAGACCTTTGTACTCATCGTGGGAGAGTTCGCCGGCGTAATCATCAAATATTGCCTTCGTGGTTTTGGCTGAGGGAGTGTAAAAAAGAACGATAGCCGCCACGTTCTCCCGGAAGGAAGGTGTGATGCTGGTTATCTTCTGGGTCAGCACCCAAACGCTGATGCCAATATGTCGAGCAGAAAAAGCAAGATTTACCAGCTGGCCTGTGCGCCCTTTCACATCTTTTGAGGCTGCGCAGTCATCGAGGATTATTAGCGTGTTGGTCCCCTCAAAAAGCCAGCTCACGAGTTTCAACCAAAATTCCACCTCGTGCTGCATACATATTATTACAAACATTCTTGGATCATTTTCACCAATTCGGTGATAGGTCTTGTTGTGAGCAAATGTAGGGCAGATTAGTACTATGTAGTCGAACTTGCCGTGGAAAGGGCCGTATATCTGGTCCACGACAAACCTTGATTTCCCTGAATCCGTCGGGCCCACAATGAGAGCGTTAAAGGGTATCTTGCTTGAGTCCATGTTTTTATTTAGTACAACACAGATTCTAACTGCCTGTTAATTATGTTCATCTGAGCGTCGCTGATGACGTAAATGTGGCAGTTCACATTACCTGAGCCGCTTGCATTCCTCTCAAGTTCCAACTGGACTCCATCTTTTGTGTTGACAAGCCGTGTGCCGCTTCCGTGCATTGCATGATCTGCCATGGAGCGCAAATCAATTAGCAGTCCGAACTTCTTGTCGGTGTAAAATTTTGATGCATTCATGTGCTGTGTTTTATTTTTTTCTTTGGCAAAGAAACGTTTGACCTCCTCCCAAATATCAATTCCTTCAAGTCCGTTGTTGTACAGCATGTTCGGCGAGCCGTTGACTGTGACGCTGACTTTTGTCAGGTCTGGGTTTAAGTACGCTTCTGAGTGCCTTGTGCCAGCAGTATAGGGCTCGACAAATAGGAGCAAGATGGCTTTCAGAGACCTTCTCTGTGGGTTTACTCTTAGATTCAGCCTTGTGTCAGTGCCTTTTGCGAATGTTACCACTTCGGCCCGCTGAATGTGATCATATGCAAATTTCTTTGCCACTTGAATACACGCTGCGCGCTTCATCTGCCAGTGTATTGCTGCGTATCATCTCATACTCCAGCTGAATGTTTGTCAGCTTGTATTTCAGTTTTGATGGATCAGAGCCTCTAAAAACCTGTGAGGCCGGCGCAAGTTTTAGTTCAAACACAAGCTCATTGAAGAGAGCCTGTGGATAAAAGGCCCCGTGGTCGGTTAGAATCTGGTGGTCAAGCCGGATCCTGTATTTGGTTCCGTAAATATCGCTCAGTTTGTTTTCTACGTTAACACCCGATGTTTTTTTATCACCAGCATTTGAGCGAATTTTGTTGAGGTCCTCACTCTTAATGCCATCAAGCATTATGTTATCGCGCTCCTCCTTAGATAGGAAGAGATCCTCGTATATCTTGTAAATGTCAAACCCTACCGTATCCTGCAGGACCTCGCCTGCATACTTCATGGTCAGTTTGTCAACGAGAGCTCTGCTTACGTTATCAACAAGAAAGTTGTTTGCATGGCCTCCATTCAAATCGATATTGAAGCGCAGCGCAAGTGAGCCAGGCACGATTACGTCATTTTCGTTCAGCTTTGGCACATAGACAAATAGCGTTTCCTCCGGTTTTGTCTCTGTGCGGTCGAAAGTTATGCGCTTGACAGCGCGCTCGGCTTTTAGTGCGCCGAGACTTTTCTCTTTGTGCGTTGGCAGAAGGTTTTCTTGCACAGCCATGTTTATAATACGAGCATAATTTAATGTTAAATTTAAAAATTAAAATAGAATATATAATTACAAAATGGCAGAAGGTGGTGGTTATTTTGGATACGAGGACCCTTATTTAGACCGAGATCTTGACCATGACGACAATGATGATAACGATGATGATGATGATGATGATGAACAAGAAGTCGACACAAACCGGCCATTTCAGCCGGACTCTGCATCCACACCCTACCATGGGGGTGAACAATATGAAATGCAAACAATGCAGCACGAACAGAGCGGGCTGCCTGATACCTCCTACGAAGAAACACCTTTGTTAGAGGGTTTTATTCATCAAGATGACAAGCCAGCAATGGTTAAAAGATTCAAAGAATTCATCAAAAGAAAGTTCCCAAAAGTCGATTTTAAAAAATTAGGCCCAACTGGTTTTAGCAAAAAACCTGGCAATGAGACTACAATTGTTTCCTTTGAACCCAGGGGTGGTGAGACTGAAATCTTTAAGAAAGATGGAAGTGGCCTTCTCACAAATTTCACGGATAAGAATAAAGACGCGCTTGGGCCTGAAGCTGAATCTTTGATTGCTTAAGATAATGTTAGTATAAGAGAAACCAGACAAAGCTTAAGAGAAGCTGAAAGTCAACTACGAAAGGCAGAAAGAATTAACACGCAAAAAGAAAAAGCTGCCCAAGAAGTGCAATATCTGAGAAACAGAATCGAGGGAACTCAAGCCAAGATTGAACAACTTGGGCCAACCCTTGAAAATGAATCAGAATTGCGCGAGCTGCGGCAACGGAAAAAAATATATGAAACAAATCTTGAAAAAACTAAAAAAGAGGTCGCTGCTCTTGAAAAACAAGAGAGGCAAAAGGCAAAAGAAAAAAAACGGGTCGACCAACTCAGGGCAAGCCTTGCGGCCAAAGAGAGCGAAAGAAACACCTTGAAAGAAAGACTCAACACCACAAAAACACTTGATGATCTAAATGAACAGGTGAAAGATCTTGAACGCAAAAATGAAGAAGACACAGAGATTATTAACGATGAGAACACTTCTCCTTCTGAAAGAGAAGCTGCTGAGGAAAGAGTGGCAGAAAGACAAGAGGAGCTTGCCAGGTTGAACACACAGATTGAGGAAAGAGAAAGAGCCATGCCTTTTCGGGAGAGAATATAATAGATTTTCAAAAAATACGGTGTTACAGTTCCAGCAATCTTTATTGCTGCTGGTGTCACGATTGGAGCAGTAATTAGTGCTATTACAAAAGCTTTGAAATCCACTGGTAAACAGTTGGGAAACGGGTTGAAAGAGATCGGCAAAAAAAACAGCTTCACTTCTGCCTGGACTGCTCGGATCGATTGTTAGTTTCCTCTTTAAAGCTGCTGGTCAGGTAATAGGTTTTCTGGCAGAGCACACCTGGCTATTGATTTTAGCTGTTGTTGCCTTTCGTATGGAGACCTATATCAAAAAGCGGCGTTAACGAAATGACAAGAACATCAAACCCGCAACCAAATGCGACAGCTATTTTGTTTACATCGTGAGACTCATTGCCGGAGCCAGCCGTTGGCGTTGGTTTTTCTTCTGTTTGCTCCGTTGTCTCTTTTGTTTGATATGTATTGGTCTGATTTTGTGTTTGGGGTTCAATTGGTATTTTTTTTTGTTACAGGTGGTATTTTTATTTGTTTCAGGCTCTATAGCAGGTTTTGGATCTTTTTTTGATTCAGCTGTTGCCGCTTTGTGAATTTGATTAGAAGGGTGGCTGTTTGGCGGGTTTATTTTCGATTTCCCACCAGCCATGTGTTGAAGAACCGCTTTTTTTGTGCTCGTATTAACTTTGTTGTTTATTCCCAGCTTCATACCTTGCCTGCTTGTTTAAGCTGGTTGTTGTATCCAACCGTGCTTTCTGTGTTTATCAACATTCTAGCTGGCATAAGCCATGCTCCAGGACACACGGCAAGGTTTAGCCTCACCTTTGCCTCGTCAATGGCAAGTTGGTAACGTTAGATCGACTTCGCAAGATCTGGCTGCCTTATTGCATCCTCTACCAAGACGAGGAACTCACTTTGCGCTTCCTTTGCGCGTCCACCTGAGCCAAGTATGCTGCTTCTAACGTTGACCTGAGAACCTAAAACACAATAAACAAAAGCCTCGATTGATTGGTTTATTCGCGACAAACCTGCCTGTGTCAACCCTTCTGCGCCGTTGGGACAAAACCAGTCTGCCTGTGCATAAACAGCATCATCTGGCTCAATGTAGTAAATAACGTTACCTTTGCTCGCTGATCCACCTTCGTCGCTGAATTTATCGTAACCAGGATAATCAGCTCCAGAATTAATTGGCCCTACGTTGCTGACATAGATATAAACATCGCCCAATCCATTGTTTGCTCCTCTTGTGAAACGAAAATCGCTTGACGGGTCGACACCGAACTCAGCGCATATTCGTTTGTATGAAGCTTCGTCATACTTGTTGTCAAACTGGCTAAAAGTTGGGTCGCCTGGCAAAGCGCTGATGCTCTGAATTCCACCCATTTGAAACAGTATCCGCCTGAATGTAAAATATACGTGATAAAAATTACGCACATTCGGCGGCAAACTCAGTTTTGAGTGATCTTTGTCGAAAATCTCTCGACTAATACCACAGCCAGTTGTCGCACACCAGACAGCAAAGTTTAGCTGCTGAGGCCAGTAGCTGATATTAGGGCCGGCAAGCCATTTCCTTGATTCTTTTCCTGTGGTGTGTTTAAGTTTAGTTTTTTGAAATATCTCTCTGAATTTTGTCGTAAAGTATTCGTCGGGTGTAGCGTATATTTTCATTTCTCCGTTGAAAATCTTTTTCAAACTTGGTGCTTGGTCGTGAAAGCCAACAGCGGGAACAGGCAAAGATGAGACTTTTATTCCACTTTGTGTAAGCTGTGGTGGAAAACCTGAAGATTTATTCAACCCGAGAGCTTTTTTCATATCCTCACTCCAATATTTGCTGTCCGAGCCAAAAACATCTAACAAACCGCCATCCCCTTCCTTATAGTAAATTTCAGCTGTCCCTGTATTAACTTTTGTGAATTCAACCTCTGCAACAAATTTCCTCTTGTCGGCGTTTGGGTATACAAACAAAAAATGTTCCCACGCCTTTTCTTTTTTGTTTTAGCAATTTTTTGAGCTTGCGGTGTTTGCGCCCATTTAATTAGAGCCTGGTAAGCCTGCATTTTGAATACTTGAAGAGAGATATATTTTTTTAATATGAACAATGGTCGTGCTCACTGTTGTCACATACTCAAACCCACACACTGTATATTTTGACCAACCAATTCCACAACCAAATTATATCAGGCTACTGTCATGCTCATTGTATAATAGTTGGTACAACTTAAAAAAAGAAGGTGAAATTGCTTTGTTTGATGATAACACAGAAAATGCCGCCACTATTATAAAAATTCTTCAAGGCCACTATACTCTTGAGAGCCTTGCAAAAGAATTAGAAAGTTCTCTTAAAGAAAAAAATGTTGCACTGCCAATAGAGACATATACAGCTTTCGGGCAAATGGTAATCTCAAATCCGTCTAATAAAAACATAAAATTTGACAGCGATCTTGCAGCCCTTCTTGGAATCAGGCGGAAAGTGAATTTTAAAACATTTATAAAAAGATTAAACTGTCCAACAACTTATTTCATACACTGTGATTTAGTTGACAAAGAACAGAATCTTTTTAATGGCAAACCATCTTCTGTTTTAGCTTGTTACGACATCAGAGGAAAAGCTTACGAAAAAATCAATTACAAAAGTTCACAACTCAATGTATTGCGTGACGTTTCAGCTGAAAAAACATGTGAAATCTATGACTCTTTCTATTAGAGATGAAATGGGTAATCTATTCAATTTCAACGGCACAAATCTTACATATGAGATAGAATTGAATTAATAGATCAATTGAAAAAAAATAAAATATGTCTTTCATATACAATGTCTTCAGCAAACGTAATACCAAGCGCACCTCCCGAGATCGAAACACAACTCTATCCAAACCTCCCCGCAACAACAAATGCCGAGAATTTCCGGCTAACTGAAATAAGTAAAATTGAAAAAGAAATATCTGATGAGGTTGAGCATTATAGGATTGTGTTGAAAAATATAAAAAAGTCCGGAAAGTGATTCACTATTCTGTGCTCTCTCTTGGCGCCTTGACGGTAGTTCTGTCTTCTGGCGCTTTTGCAACATCACTTACTGGTGTTGGAATTGTCATCGGCGCGCCTGTTGCCGCAGTAGCAGCTTTATCAGGTGTTGCTTCCACTGGCCTGTCAGTTATCAACAAGAAGCTTGAACGTAAAGTTAATAAGCACTCAAGAATCCATGCTCTGGCTGTTTCAAAACATGACTCAATAAACAGCTCTGTCTCACAAGCTCTTGATAATAATCTTGTTTCCGACACGGAGTTTAAACTAATCACACGTGAAATGCAGAACTATCGCCAACTTAAAGAGACTTTACGCTCAAACTTCGCCCAAAAGGACAAACAAAATTCACACCAGCCAGATCTTGAAAAAATAAAAAGAGGAATCCAGGACGAATTTTTCAAAAAACTTGCCCAGTACAACATGAAATTTGAACTAAATTTTGAGCGAAAAAACACAAAATTATCTGTAATTATTATCAAAAACAGATGAATGTATTAGGTGTTGGTCTTATTTTAAAAGCAGTCGCTAGCCTAAAGAAATACGATAAAAAGATAGAACAAGCAAATTTTGCCCGTATCGAATACCAAAAAAATCCTTGATGAGATTCGATTTTACCTCAGAAGTGAAGTTTTCGACGAAAAGGTCTTTCTTAATAGATTTAAAATGATAGATAATTTCGTCACTGATCATTGTATGGAGATTCCACCATCTATTTGAATTCTAAAAAGTATGAAAAAACATTCACTCCGTTTTAAAATCTTCGAAGAATAATATACAAAGAAAAAAATGATTGCAGTCTTGCAAGTTATTTGCTATCAATTAGTTGAGCTTCTCACCCCCCCCCCCCCGAAATTAAGCAAATAAGATTTATTACTCGTGAGTGTGTTTCAAAAATATTGTTACCAACTCGTAACGAATTTGGCTACCCCCTTTCAGGACAAGATATTGTTCCGCATAAATAAAACAGATAAATTTGTGTACCACGCTTCAATGCATTAGAGCATAGCCGGTGGTCGCGGGACTCTCCCTAGGAAATGAGTCATCACATTGTTAAGGTTACGAAAATAGAATTATCTAGAACGACCTATAAAAATCCTGATATAGCAATGAACCCTAGAAACATCCAGTTCAACTCTGTAACGAACATTCTTGATCTTTCGAATAAATGCATGTATGACTTCACATCTAAATCTGTTTTTCTTTCATCATTGCCGGGACTTTCCCGAATAAACTTCTACTGTTCTCCGCGACTATAAAAACTGACATCACCCCATTTTATATCATTTGGAAACAAGCATGGAATGGAACGACTCTTGCGATTTGAATCTTTTAGATATTGAAAACCACTGATCAATGTACACAAACTTCAGGCATCTCCGAGGAGCGGAAAGCAATACTTCAAATGTATATCAGCTATCATGATGAAATGAAAACATTTTCTTGAAAGCTTCCTTTACAAAATGGAAGCTGAAGGACCGCTGGTAGCAAGTGTGTACTTCAAAAATGAAAAGCCTAAAAAAAACCTACATCAAGTCTCGCAAATCCGTAAAGTTTTGGAAGTGCCTGAATACCAATCCTATTGGCAACAAGTCGTTTAAACAAGAAAAAACTGTTCTGGTTTCAGTTAACCAAGAAACTGTAACTTTGGAAATTTTCAGGACTGATGTTTAATCTCCTTGGAAACCGCGGTCATTTTATGACCGCCGTTGTCAAGAGGCTGAATCTCCTTGGAAACCGCGGTCATTTTATGACCGCCGTTGTCAAGAGGCTGTAACTTTCTATTTTTGTATAACTTTAGTTTGTTTATATTTTCAATAAAAATCCTTATTAAAACATGCATATTCATTGTGTCCTGTTTCATTGAAAACACAGACTTGAATACATATTAGGCTTTGCATAGGCGGTCAAGCGAATCGAAAACGAAACTTTCTTCTTCCCTTAACTCTTGCAAGTCGTTATATGCGCTGTGCCAGTCGTAAGTATCAGAGCAAATCTTTACTAAAGGTACATTCTCGATCGGGGGAGTGTACAACAGTTTATGTTTGATTCCTTGCTCAAAACAGGGGTAACAAAGTCCTTCCCAATGGCAGCTATTATACTCTAAGCACACTATTATGTGCACTGATTGTTGCCTGTTGTGACAGAAAGGTTGTATTGAACGCTCATCGTGAACCAGGTCCCAACCCAAAGCCGCTCGCTCTCTCAGTTTTATAGCGAGGTAATGTTTGTAAATTATCTCACGTAGGCTTTGTATGGCTTCGGTAACCTGACAGTTGTTTGATTGCTGAACATCGGACGAATATCTTGCGGCTGCCATTTTGGTGTATATACTTGTGATGATACTTGTTCAATAGGAAATAATTCTGGCGCACTTTTGTATATAATCAGTGCAGAAATTTCTTCAATAGAAAATATTTTCCGTGGCACATCCGCTTCACTGGACCGCGAAGTCACGCGCTTCGTTTTTATGCTGTTTGCGTTATTTTACACACACACACATGTATAATGAGGACGTTCTGGCGCACCTTATTTTCCCGAATCAAGTCTCCCCGGGAGACGAGATTCGGGATATATATAAGGTGCGCCAGAACCCTCATTATACATGTGTGTAATTTCTATCAGTCATTTGAAAGCTTACCACTCAACATTGCTAAAACTGTGAATTGCGCACATGCGCAATGTCACGGAGCAAATACGCAAAGCACTGTTAATTTAGTTTAGGCTTGGGACTTAGTATCAGGAGAGGCGACTAAGTGGAATGCGTGACCAAATAACTGATGAACGGTGCAATCACCGAATATCAATTTTCTTTAGATTTAATGATGTTGTGAAAGGGATCTCATCACTTGATACTTTAGTGCCCTGTATTTATCTTTTGATCTGATCTAGGACCATAGAAATCTCACACATTGCGTATTTAGTTCGTGTGATACAACATTTGAAATTGAATAACTATTTTTCCTTTCCTTTCCCGGTAGCAAATGACACATCCTGTTAAACTAATTTGGCTCAGTATTCCATCTCTCGATGTCTGAGTATCGTCTCTTTACCTTTTCTTATGATAACATGCTCTGAACTTTACATACATTTCCTTAAGTGGCCGCAAACTGGTCACGTTATACCGATTTTCAAAGTGAATAACTATTTTGTTGCAGTTTTTCCGGTAACAAATGACACATTCTGTTGAACTAATTTGGTTCAGTATTCCATCTCTTGATGTCTGAGTTTCGTCTCTTTACCTTTTCTTATGATAACATGCTTTGAACTTCACATAGATTTCCTTGTTTGCTCGCCATGTTGTCACGTAGTACCACTTTTCAAAGAGAATACCTATTTTGGGGGAGTTTTGCCGGTAACAAATGACAAATCGTGTTAAACTAATTTAGCACAGTATTCCATCTCTCGATGTCTGAGTTCCGTCTCTTTAAAACTTTTCTTATGACTACTTGCTCTGAACTCCACATGGATTTCCTTACGTGGCCGCCATCATGTCTCGTTATACCACTTTTCAAAGTGAATAACTGTTTTGTCAGAGTTTTCCCGGTAACAAATGACAATACCTGTTAAACTGCTTTGGTTCAGTATTCCATCACATGATGTCTGAGTTCCGTCTCTACCTTTTTGTGTGGTGACATGCTCCGAACTTCACATAGGTTTCCTTGTTTGTTCGCCGTGTTGACACGTAATACAACATTAGAAATTGAATAACTATGTTTTGGGAGTTTTCCCGGTCACAAATGACACGACATGTTAAACTACTTTGGTTGAATATTCCAGGCTTGTTACGTAAGGCAACATTGGAAATTGAATAACTATCTTTTGGTTCTTTTCCCGGTAACAAATGACACATCCCGTTAAACTACTTTGGCTCAGTATTCCATCTCTCGATGTCTCAGTTTCGTCTAAAGTTACCTTTTCTTATGGTAACATGCTCTGAACTTCACGTACATTTCCTTAGGTGGCCGCCATCTTGTCATGTAATGCAACTTTTGAAAGTGAATTACTATTTTTTGGGAGATTTCCCGGTGGCAAATGGCACATCCTGTTAATCTACTTTGGTTCAGTATTCCGTCTCTCGATGTCTCAGTTTAGTCTCTTTACCTTTTCTTATGATAACATGCTCCGAACTTTACATGGATTTCCTTAAGTGGCCGCCATCTTGTCACGTAATACAACATTTGAAATTGAATAGCTATTTTTGGGAAGTTTTCCCGGTAACAAATAACACATCCTGTTTAACTACTTTGGTTCAGTATTCCATCTCTCGATGCCTCGGTTCCGTCTCTTTACCTTTTCTTGTGATGACATGCTCCGAACTCCACATAGATTTCCTTAAGTGGCCGCCATCTTGTAACGTAATACAACATTAGAACTGCAAGTGCATGTGCGTAAGAAAAAAATTCCTGCATAAGACTATTGTCCCCCAAAAAATTCACGCACGTACAGTCGGCTGGAAAAAAAATTCTGGCAACATGTTTCCTGGGTTGACACATTGAACTTTATTAGCAGACTGTTAAAAGATTTTTGCATCTTGACTTGGGTAAGAGGGA
This sequence comes from Siderastrea radians, assembly GCA_964017195.1. Taxonomy (NCBI): domain Eukaryota; kingdom Metazoa; phylum Cnidaria; class Anthozoa; order Scleractinia; family Rhizangiidae; genus Siderastrea; species Siderastrea radians. The sequence continues at coordinate 12,658,363 of OZ024900.1, read as the reverse complement.
TTCTTTGCACAATAATGTGTCCCCCCCGCCCAAAGGGCTTTTTCTTTACATTTATAGCACCTGTGGTTACCTGAATCTTGATACACGTTTTCTGAAATTCAAGATCGCGCTGGTGTTGTGTTTTGAAGAACAATGTTTTAAAGTGCACTCTAAATCAAGAATGCCAGAATAGCTGTTGGAACATGAAGTAAACTTTCTTAAATATCTATTTGAAAATCTTTCGCTTTTCTTAACGCTGGTGGCCAGGAACGTAGTTTCTGTATCAGAAATTTCAGCCGCGAACTTGATAGTAGGGTGGTGGTTATTTGCTTGATCTGTGAAGTCAGTTAATTCCTCTCTGTTGGTCTCCCACGGAGAAAATTTTTTTGATATATCGTTTCCAAACGAGAGGTTTGAATGCGCTTTGGCTAAGGATTTCTGTTTCGACTTTAGCAAATGCGACCGACATTCTTAAATGCCCCTGGCTGTTCTGTGTGTTTGTAGATAATTTTTGGCCACACAACTGGAACGAGGACATGTGCTCCTGTAACATTAGCCTGAGCGTTTGTCAAGTAAACGTGTACGGATAGGAGGTATGTCTTTATAGAAAGTGTCGTAAACCTCGCATACTGTATGTACTCCCTCTCCTGTGGAATATTATTATACAAACTCGTTACTTCCATTGATACAAGGATTGCGTTCTCTGGAACTTTAGTCCCCCGTCAATGAAATTAAGAGCCATTTTCTGAGAATATCGAGAATCGAAAGACACTCACGAAAAATCGAATTTTTTTTTTATTTTGCCAAAACATCCCTTTGGGTAAGCTAATTCAAGAAAAAATAATCCAAAGTTCCAACGAGTTATTTAACGGACGAAAATTTACAAAGTTCGAAAAATGCTTAAAATGGCGGTTTTAGGGTCTCTAAACGGGTCGAATTCTCACTCAACTTTAGGAAGCCGGTGAGAGCATAAAAAGGATTCTTTTAAAACGAAACAAACCATGAACATTATTTAACCTTTGTACTTTAAAACTGTGTAATAAATTTGTCAATGTTTGGTTTCGAACATTTTCAAGCGGCATTCTTATCGAGCTGCTATTAACCTCGTTTATCACAAGGTAAAATGAAGGCCAACTTCGGCCGCTTAAAACGGCATCTGGTATGTATCATTCAACGATTAAGACTACACAGAAAAAAAGCTCTGTCATTGTACTTTTAACCAGGAAAGTTACAGCTTTGGGAATCAAATATCTCCCCGTCAGTAAATTTTTACTGTTTAGTGATCTGAGCGGGTAGAATTATATGCAAATTACAGATTTAACTCCTGGAATACTGCTAACAATTACAAAGGTCGTTAAAGATAGGCTTACCATTAGTTACACATGCATGCACAATGTTTTTCCTGATCTTTAAAAGAAGGTTCTGCTTTCTTGAGTGGTGCTGAGTCTTATAATGTTAAAACAAAGCAGATTTTTAACGGCATTTCAACAAGACAGGAATCCACTCATTCAACTGAACCAAGATAACATCGAAAACAGCGTGAAACAACGTATTATGCTGCCTACCTTGCCAACCAAAAAAGCAACAATACAATAGAAAAACACTTCAAACTGTAAACAAACGAATTTTCAGTATCCTGGTTGAGCGAAGATAATTTAAACTCATCGCGTACAGGAATAAGCGGAAAGACAGTTGACCTCTGTACTGACGCGCGCTTGTCACACCACACTGACAGAGAGAGTCACGCATTCGAGTTCTGTCATGTGATTTGAGATATAAATACAGCAATAAAAACTTGGTGGGAAATTAAAAGAAAAAAAAAACTTGACAGCCAGATAGCCAGCACATTCAGTTGTTGGATTACATGTTAGCCTCCACAAAGGAGGTTTTACGGTCACAACTCTTTCTACAAAGGGGGTAATTTCGCAATGTACGTATATTACAGTAAGTTTCGTTCAGGGTGTGTTGGACTGATATATGGCGTCAAGTAGTTTTTCCGCACTTCTGAAGAGGGTTACTGCCTGTGGATTAAGCAGTGATTACCCAGGCCACGTTTAAGTTGTTTCCCTAAAAGAATGCACAAGCTAAGAGACATCTCGCAGCATCTTTAATTGCGACCAAGTGCAGATAAAGCGGTTGGCAGTGAATTCAAGTTGTTTTTTTAAATAGCCCGAGCAGATAATGTTATTGCATTTTGTTCTGGAATTACTGTGTTCCATAATTTTGGCCACAGATACTTCGTGGCACTCGGCGTTCCTTAATCTACAATCCCGGACGGAATAACATGGAACAGAACCCCCTAGCCCCCAAAATCAATGTTGAAGTCGCACGAAGAGAAAAACGCGCCATTTTGCATCCTTGATTTGGGGGGGGGGAGGGGTGGTCTGAGTGTTCCATTTAAAAAGTACGAGATTGTAGGTTCTGCAGAGTCGCGCCACTCCCGGGGGGGGGGGGAAGAAGGGGGCCTTTTGATCAATGTTTGGGTGCAGGGGTGACCCTGCGGATTTGACACCCTGACCATGATGAGAAAAACGAAATGGAATGTCGCTCGTACTAGCCATACCCGGTTGGGGAAGATGCGCATAAAATTATATACCATGTTTAGGGACAGAGACCAAAAACCGTATCCTGTCCAGCGGCACACCCCAGTATAGTCCAGATAAGGGGGTAATCCTCCCTTCCAGGCGGGGGGGGGGGGGAGGTGGTGCCGTGTTTAGCACGACGATAGCACTGTATGATTTCAGACGCCGAAAATTCAACTTCAGTGCAATCTTCCTTGGTAGCAGTTCGAGCAAGCGAGACGCGAAAGCCACGTGGGCCCATGCGTGAACTCGCCCACGATACCTTTTCTCGCTTTGCCATTTTAGAGCGGAGTTTGGTATTCGCTGGAGTTACTCTACAGTGAGATGAAGTGTCGCTCCTGAAATGGCAGCACATAAAACAGCCACAGCTGTGGCGAGGACATATTGTCAATGACAGGTGAGACTCTTCTACTGAAAAAAATATGCCTAAATAACCAAAAATCAAAGATAAATATACTTTCAACTCTAAGCTTCCAACCTCATGACGCAAAGGAACCAAAGAAGGGCAAGCTAAAATAGCAAAGCGAGAAAAGGTATCATGTGGACGAGTTCTCACATAGGTCCGCCGAGCTTCCGCGTCTCGCTCGCTCAAACTGCTGCCAAGGAAGATTACATCAGGGGAAGTTCAATAATCACACCGTGCTATCGTCGATGAATATTGTGCTACAGTTGAGCGAGGTAAGGCTAAGGACGCCCCCCCCCCCGGAAGGGAGGGTTACTGCCTTGTGTGGTCATTACTGGGGTGTGCCGCTGGACAGGGGATGATTTTTTGGTCTCTGTCCCTGAACATGGTATATAATTTTATGCGCGTTTTCCCCAACCTGGTATGGTCAGCACGATCGACATTCCATTTCGTTCTTCTGTCCTAAGTCACAGCGTCAGCTTACACCCAAATATTGGTTAAAAGACCCCGTTCTCGTCCCCCCCCCCCGGTGCCGGAGGGCTCAGGAGTAGCGCGACTCTGCAGAACCTAGATTAAGGGACGCCGAGTGCTATGAAGTCAGTAAATCCAGAACCGAAATGCAATAACATTACCTGCTCGAGCTAACAACTTGAATTCACTGTCAACCGCTTCATCTGCACTTTGTCCGTGCAATTGAAGATGCTGTGAGTTGTCTCTTGTGCATTCTTTTAAGGAAACAACTTCAACGTGGCCAGGGTAATCACTGCTTAATCCACAGGCAGTAACCCTCTCCAGAAAAGCGCAAAAACTACTTGACGCCATATATCAGTACTTACACACGCTGAACGTAACTTACTGCAGTATTTATTTCATTTCATGAGCTGTAATTAAATTAGAAGTAAAATTACAACAGCACGTACGTATCAAATTACCGCTCTTTATAGAAAGAGTCGTGACCGTAAAAATTCCTTTGTGGAGCTTATGCTAACATGTAATCCAACAAAATACTGGCTAAGTGTTGCAAGTTTTTTTTTTTTTCAACTTTCCACCAAGTTTTTATCTCAAATCACATGACAGAACTCGAATACGTGACTCTCTCTGTCAGTGTGGTGTGACACATGCGAGTCAGTACAGAGGTCACCTCTCTTTCCGCTTATTCCTGTACGCGATGAGTTTAAATTATCTTCGCTCAATCAGGATACTGAAAATTCGTTTGTTTACAGTTTGGAATGTTTTTCTATTGTATTGTTGCTTTTTTGGTTGGCAAGGTAGGCGGCATAATACGTTGTTTCACACTGTTTTCGATGTTATCTTGGTTCAGTTGAATGAGTGGATTCCTGTCTTGCTGAAATGCCGTTAAAAATCTCCTTTGTTTTAACATTATAAGACTCAGCACCACTCAAGAAAGCAGAACCTTCTTTTAAAGATCAGGAAAACCATTGTGCATGCATGTGTAACTAATGGTAAGCCTATCTTTAACGACCTTTGTAATTGTTAGCAGTATTCCAGGAGTTAAATCTGTAATTTGCATGTAATTTTACCCGCTCAGATCACTAAACAGTAAAAATTTACTGACGGGGAAGTATTTAATTCCCAAAGCTGTAACTTTCCTGGTTAAAAGTACAATGACAGAGCTTTTTTTTCTGCGTAGTCTCAATTGTTGAATGATACATACCAGATGCCGTTTTAAGCGGCCGAAGTTGGCCTTCATTTTACCTTGTGATAAACAAGGTTAATAGCGGCTCGATAAGAATGCCGCTTGAAAATGTTCGAAACCAAACATTGACAAATTTATTACACAGTTTTAAAGTACAAAGGTTAAATAATGTTCATGGTTTGTTTCGTTTTAAAAGAATCTTTTTTATGCTCTCACCGGCTTCCTAAAGTTGAGTGAGAATTTGATCCGTTCAGAGACCCTAAAACCGCCATTTTATGCATTTTTCGAACTTTTTAAATTTTCGTCCGTTAAATAACTCGTTGGAACTTTGGATTATTTTTTCTTGAATTAGCTTACCCAAAGGAATGTTTTGGCAAAATAAAAAAAAATTCGATTTTTCGTAAGTGTCTTTCGATTCTCGATATTCTCAGAAAATGGCTCTTAATAGCGTCCGTTGACTGTATAAGTCTTTCAGAAATGACTTCTGTTGTTGTGCTAACGGCCAGTGTAGTTTGTTAACAAACGCTGATAACTTCTCTGTTGGACCTGAAAGTCCCAAAATTATAGGTCTCCCAAGTCGGTTTGCAGATTTTTAAAAGGGTATAAAACACTGGAATTCAAGGCGGGTTACTTTGGTGTTTGACAAAGCCATTTTCCAGTCATTTTGTGTGGTGTTCATTGTGAAGTACTGTAATCAATTGTTGTACTTTGCGGGATGTCTCTTCAACCATAGGTATTGCAAGACATCTGTAGTTTTTTTCCATGTTTGTGCATGTTGTCTAATTGGTGTCCCTCGTTTTTTGTGTCAGCTAGGCTCATGAATACACGGATGTCGTCTCTTTGTCAGCTTTCCTGATGTTAATTTCTCTGAGAGCTTTGCGTTCTGCTTGATTCAGATTATCGTTTGGCTTTGTAATGTGTACTTCTGCGAGTTGAATTTAACCTTTGTAGATAGTTCTCTAAACCAACTTATTGCTGTACTGGTTGTTCCCAGCTTGATTTTTAAATTGTTAAAACAAGGAAAGGGTGTGGTTCATTATCTTCCCGTAAAATTTGTACTTTAGGTGCATTGTTTTCGCCCTATGCACTTCATTGTTCTGTAGCCCTACGCACACACTATGTACCAGGGCGGGAAAAGCTATATACTGTACTGTAGGCGCATTCGCGTTGCAAAATGATTTAAGTCCAGGAACAGGCCTGACTCTTTCATCAGTGGGAAGGGGTCACCTTCTCAATGTTTCACATTCGGTGCTAAAATTTATATACTGTATTATAAAGGTCAGTCAAAAACTCTTAGATAAAAATTAATATATTTGTTCAAAGATTCTTTCACAGATCCTTTATAATTTGATTTATAATATAGAGGCCTACTTTTCCAACCCATCCACACACACACAAAAAATCCATGCAGAATGTTGGAGGGAGAAACAAATATCTTGCAAGCACAAACCCCAAGAAAAAAATTCCTTGGGAATTAAGGGGTAGGAAAAAAAATTCATGCCAATACCAAATCACCCAACCCCCCCCCCCCTTCAGAAGTTAAATGGTTGACCCCTTAGAAGTTTTAGAAGGTTTTGAAAGTTGATAACAGTCACGATAAATTCTTGAGCCTTAGAGGTTTGAGAACGATAACAACAGACATGAGCAATTCTAGAACTTTAGAAGTCAGAATTTTAGACGTCTCGAAAGACCGATCTTACACTCATTTCATAATTTCAATGACCTTTTCTATCTAGAACAATTCTAGAATGCTATAGAACTTTCTAATGCCAATACCTGCCCCTTTATTGATTGCATGGTGTGCTTAAAGACCCATTGACACTTTCCATAATGCAACACGGTCGTACTTGAATTTCGTGGACCAAGGATTTCGTGGAAGTACAAAGAAATATATAACATACATTTTACGTGATATTTCGCGTTGTGATGTGGTAGAAGCCATTTTTGGTCGAGACTGGAACTTCTCCGTGGAGCGAAGCCGCCAAAGGCTCGAGGGTGGCCGGCAAGAAACTGCAACCTTCGGGTTTGGCTCACAAATTCGGTCTTTCATGTAAATGAAATAAGTCTATTAGATCGCCTATTAGTGCCCCTGTATTTTACAAGTTATTCTCGAATCGTTTTGTTATCTCTTTTTAGTGTACTCGTTTACTGTGAGGTGAGTATTGTCTGCACGGCAAAATATAGATGAAGTACAAAACTTCTCGGCTCGCTGGCGGCCTCGTTTTGTTCTGCATTGAAATAAAACTTTCGGCGAAAGTTGAAAGAGGTTTTCCGCGTCTCTGGCTGTCGAAATTTTTTCGATGTGAGTTTCGAAAGTGGCTAAAAACAGCTTCCGCCGGCGGTGCTCATTTGAAATTATGCCCGATGCAAATGACATGCAACCGACAGAAAAGAGCCGACTTAAAGTATGTTTTTTATACAGAAAAACTTCACGGCTCGCTGGAGGTTTCAATGTCGTTCGCATCGATCTCAAACTTTCGGTGAAAGTAGGAACAATTTTCCTGCGTCTTCGGCGATATTATTTTTCTATTAAATGGGATTTTTGGAGGCGAAGAAAATGTCCTCGGCGACTGCTACACGAAGGCGGGTTGAGCGGCCCAAAACAAAGTGTGCAAAAGTATTTGACGGGCTTTTGATATCTGACAGGGCTGCTTGCTGAGACTAAAAAATTACTTACCACAAACATTTCAAACTCAGTGTTCATTTCTTCTTCGAGATAAGACGCTGTAATTTTTCCTCTCGAGAGATCGCGGCCCGCGTCCGGTCGAATCAAAATAAACAATGCGCAGTGCATCACGATAAGTGTCAATGGGTCTTTAAGCTCGGAAAATTCGTCAACTACAAAAACAAATTGAAGTTTTGAATCGCGTGGTACTTCCAAACAAACATCAAATAATCCAGGGAGGTTTATTTTGAATGAGTTAATTTCCGCACAAATTCTGTGAGTTTCTCACTACTGTCGAGGACATAGCAACTTTTGTAGTATGCACAAGCTTTTTTCTGAATCGCTTTACAATACTAAACAAATAATGAACGTTTCCAGGGCGTTTAAACAAACTTTCCGTTGAAATTCTTGGAAATTTTAGCCACGGTATAGGTTACATACATACATACATACTTTATTGTTACCTCCCCAATGGGGCTTTTCAGGAACAATTACTTAAATTACTAAGTTACTAATAACTATACAATCAAAATTAATCAAATTTAAGAAACATTTACAACATTATCTAAACTTTGTAGTCGCCGAAATACTAAAAATGAATAAAATTTAGGGAGTATTTACAAAATTGTCTAAAAGCTTATTCTTTAAGATACGTTTAAAAACTTGAACTGAACAGCTTGATTTTAAAAAGGGATCTAAATTGTTGTCATTCCTTATAAATTTGATTCTTTAGTAACAATTTTGGGCCATTCCGCAAATCATTCCACAATGCCATTGTCCGCAAACTCGTCAGTTGCCCCTCTTACCCTCACCGGTCTGTACAGGCCTTGACAAGTGCCTTCGATAACGATTAGTATGCCTTCGAGATATTATTAGATGTTGGCGCCTAACTGTCTGCCACATATAAAAGGCTTCCTTTACTGAGAACGTCATAAAGTTTAAAATTTCTGACCCACGACGGAGATTTCTTAGCAAATCACTGAACCCATGTAGGCAATTATCCAGCTTACGACGGGTTACCATTCACACCCACAAAATTAAATTGTTTTTTGAACAGCTATTTTTATCGCACTTGTATCTTTGAAAGTAGAAGGATTAGTTACCACGCCGCCGCGGAATTATTTTGTATTCGCCTTTGCTGGATAGTCACACTTAAACTTCCATCCACTTTCATCCAAAACTTTAAAGATAGTCCTGTTGGTAACCTTTCAAAGACAGAAGAACCTGCTCACCAAACGGATATTGCTCTGGTACGCATTCAATGTCTTCTAACCCAATTATAGACATGCATAAGAATGACCTAATAAACAATGCAATCAATAAAGTATGACTTCAGTTTTGTTCTCACGAAAATTAGGGCATGTCAATGAAGTACTCAACATATGTTCACTTAAGTGCAGTTAGTCATCAGACGTCGGTCGGTTCAGGACTAATCTGTGATCGAAGCAAAGGTGAGTTTTCAATTCTGTTGTCTTTTAGCTTTGAATATGCGCAAGATTTCTTACTCAGAAAAAGAAAATCTTTCTGGGCTCAAACTTTGAACTGGTTACTCCCAAAGTGAGGCGTTCTTATTACTTTATCTCATATTTTGGCATGTGAGTTTACAAATAAAATCCTAAGAGGACCATTTCTGTGAAAGTTTTTGTACGATCTTCTACTGTGGTGTTGTTATCAATATAATCTGATACATGCCTTATTTTTCCCTCCCCGACTTCCTACAAATTCCTCACTTTTTTGACATGTAAACAAATTCACGCAGCCACCAAAGAGGACGACCAGTCACAGCCGACTAGTTCTAAACATGCAAATTATTATGCTGTGCGCTCTGAAGTCGGGCGCCGTAAGTACATGTCGCAAAAGACAATAGCATTGTGGGCGATGGAGAATATGTATAATTTTCCCCTACTGGAATAAATTATCAGCATGACGTTTTACCGCCAAGACAATCAACAGAACAAAGACCTGCGTTAAGACGGAATATTGTCTCAACAACAGGTTTGATCGCACGCTGATCATGATTCGTTTTCCCGTTGTATACTCTATCCACTCCTGAGTTTCGTCCTCGTACACTTCGGGATATTGCCAGATTATACTCGTGGTGAATAACATGTCGTGTGCTATTTTCAGGTCAGAAAAGCTAGAATTATTACTTCACACTTCGGTTTAGCTTATCCACGAGATTAAACGCAAGCTTTTCATCCGCCGCAATCCACCGAGCGGGTATTTAATTCTGAAGAAATGTCGAAATTTCTTTACAAATATCTGCCAAACGTGAAGTAGTCTTGCAATATCAACGACTCTAAAGCCTCTTACTAGTCAATATATGACTCGCCAGCGCAAATTTACGGGATAATTTGGCGCCATCCTTATTCCTTCGAACTCAATTCAATTGCGGTAATATCACACACTTCCCATATAAGGAAGCGTATTGCAAAGTGCTCAGAGATGTTTTGAAAAGAAAAGTCGCGTAGTATTGAAAATGGTGGTAAACTGATATTTTTTCTTTGTTTGGGCAGCCAAACTACAGGGCCTCTCAGGAAACCAGCCTGGTCGATAAATGGGTCACTATTAGTCCAATACCGACCAGTTTCTAAATTCTCCTTACAATATCACTACTTGATCAAACATGCAGGACATGATAGCAAAAGAAGTGGTCACCAAAAATAAAATGAATTGATGCTGGAATAAATTCCCACATCTTGTACCATAAGAAATGCATGGAATTCGATGTGAATAATAAGCATGCTGATATTGGGGCTTAGAGCAAGTTGATCTATGACCCACAACCGGCTCTGTCTAAATTAAGCTCTGTCGCTAATGAATTTTCATTCAGGAATCTCAGAACCCTAAAAGTGTAAGAAGTGAAAACAATGAACAATAGTTTTAATCTACCCTAGACAGGTTATTTATTTGTCGCTCTCTTTTGTGCTAATAATAGTAAAGAAATACCCCCTAGAACTTTCGGCTTTCATTTGGGAACAATTTTCAATTAAGGCAGCCACTCAAGCACAACGATCTACACTATTCACAGCCTAACTCTATTAATTACTGTTGTTGATGTATATGGGTTGGCTTTATCAGTCGTCAAATTAGTGGCAGAAGAATATACTACAGTTTATTATTCCACTCTTACGCCATTTTACCATATAAGGTCAAGAGAACGCGCAAAATATGCCACGGTATTACACACTAAAATTATGTCTTGCCCTGCAAAATTCAGGTTTCCCAGGTTTTCTGGCCGAAGGATTGGAAAACCAAATTTTGACGTGATTTTCTAAAGTGGAATAATAAATCTCTTATTCGATGGCTTAACATATACATACGCGCGGACATTTTGCTCATTGCTGGTATATACTACGCAACTCGCAAAATATCCGCGCGTATTATATGTCAAACCAGCGAATAAGATGTATTTATCGCGATCTAGTGGTCTCTTTTGATTGCGTTTGAGACGACGTTATTTTGCGATAATGTCGTCTCAAAATACTGGTTTGTGATTGGTTTAAAAACTGTCATGACAACGCGGCCAAGGTCAAACTTCAAAACTTTTCTTCACAAAGCCGCCGGCAAAAATTTAGTTTTTGCTCAGTAATATAGTTGGAAAAACCTATATTACAATGTGATTCATCCCTGCCAGCAACTTACTTTGACAGATTGCCCAAAATGTGAGTACTAAAACTTTAAAACTGTGTATTTTTCTTTCAAACAGTTTGTTTTTCAGTTTTTATTTCGCGATGCGCGCGCTGTATTGCGTTATCATTTGTGTTCCACTTGTAACCTGGAAAATAAGTTGCAAGCTGATTTTCACGTTATTCTATTATTTTGTCGATCCACGTCATTGGAAAAAACATTGTGCATGTTGATGCCCTGAAAGAGTTTATTTTGTTTCATTAGGTAAGTTTTGGTTGAAAAAGCGGCAAATTCAACATTTTGCTGCAAAAGTAAAATTGTTTTCGTGAGAAAGAATCGCGCGTGTAAATCTTCACGGCGAGTAAGAATTTCCATTTTGATCAACAAAAATTATTTTTCGGGCTTATTATTTTTTTCGGGAAAAACTCCGCCCAATACGGAATATATTTTCTCCCGACTAGCCGTCATTATAAAGCCGTAATGTCGTCTCAAAATCGAATTTAGTTTATATAATTTGTTTATAAATGAAAGACAAAGGATGAGTTGAAAATTTAAAAATTAAGTCCAATTTCTTATCCATAAAGTTTTACTTAAGCATAGACAGGCAAAAACAAACGATAAAAAGCGACGTTTTGGAGTCATCATGACATCGTCACGTTTGCCTGCTATCTAATAATAAACGGTCCGTATGCAGGCGGACATGGGATGAGCGCGACTAGTTACCTCATGTAGCAAAGTGTCAAAACAAAATTTTAGGCAAAATACTTGGGTTTTCAGGCTGTACGCCCTGATGATGTCCTTCCGTCACATGAACGACAAATCTTGCGTTAGCACTGGTAGATAGTTTAGCTGTGGTTTCTTCACTTTTATTACATTTTGGAACATTTGTAGCACGTTTTTTGAGAAAATGTGACCAGAAAACTGCTTTCTAATTATGTCGCCTTAGAAAACCCGTGCTGGGTGACAAAAAATCTAATTAATACCTGATCCGATCATGCATGAAAAATATCACGAAACTTTAAGGTTGTTATATGTGACTACACAATTCTGCACGTCTTGTGGCTACTTACTTCATTCATGACGAATGTGGCAAACCTGAGATATCGAGAGATGGAATAGTACAATAAAGTAGTTTCAGAGAACGTGTCCTTTTTTATGGTGAACTTAGTCAAAAAAAGTTTTATTCAATTTCAAAAGCTGTATTATGTGACAAGATGGGGGTAACCGTAACTTACTTGTCCAATTTTCAGGGGCATACAGCCGTGTAAAAAGTTAATGTGTCGGCACTGAGATATCAAGAGATGGAATACTGAGCCAGATTAGTTTAACAGGATGTGTCATTTGTTACCGGTAGAAAAAAAGCAAGAAAAAACAAGTAAACAAAAAAAACAATAGTCATAAACTTTCAAAAGTGGTATTACGTAAAAACATGGGGCCACTTAAGGAAATCTACCTGAAGTTTAGATCACGTTATCATACGAAAAGCCACAAAGACGGAACTGAGACATCGAGAGATGCAATACTAAACCAAAGTTGTTTAACAGGAATTGTTATTTGTTACCGGGAAAACTCCGACAAAACAGTTATTCACTTTTAGGCATAGTTAACTTTTAGAAGTGGTATAACGAGACATAATGGAGGCCACGTGAGGAAATCTACGTGGAGTTCAGAGCATGTAATCATAAAAAAAGTTAAAGAGGCGGAACTCAGACATCGAGATGGAGCAGACTCAGAGATGGAGCACTGAGCTAAATTAGTTTACCGCGATTTGTCATTTGTTACCGGCAAAACTCCCAAAAAATAGGTATTCACTTTCAGAAGTGGTATTACGTGACAACATGGCGGGCACTTAAGGAAATCTATATGTGAAGTTCAGAGCATGTTATCATAAGAAAAGGTAAAGAGACGAAACTCAGACATCAAGAGATGAACCAAATTAGTTTAACAGAATGTGTCATTTGTTACCGGGAAAACTGCAACAAAATAGTTATTCACTTTGAAAATCGGTATAACGTGACCAGTTTGCGGCCACTTAAGGAAATGTATGTAAAGTTCAGAGCATGTTATCATAAGAAAAGGTTAAGAGACGATACTCAGACATCGAGAGATGGAATACTGAGCCAAATTAGTTTAACAGGATGTGTCATTTGCTACCGGGAAAGGAAAGGAAAAATAGTTATTCAATTTCAAATGTTGTATCACACGAACGAAATAGGCAATGTGTGAGATTTCTATGGTCCTAGATCAGATCAAAAGATAAATACAGGGCACTAAAGTATCAAGTGATGAGATCCGTTTCACAACATCATTAAATCTAAAGAAAATTGATATTCGGTGATTGCACAGTTCAGCAGTTATTTGGTCACGCATCCCACTTCGTTGCCTCTCCTGATAATAAGTCCCAAGCCTAAACTAAATCAACAGCGCTTTGCGCATTTGCTCCGTGACATTGCGCATGTGCGCAATTCACAGTTTTAGCAATGTTGAGTGGTAAGCTTTCAAATTGCTGAAAGAAATTTGTCCATTTCTTACAAGAAAAGAATTGGCAGTATACTTCTGAGGAGTGTATTGGCAGCCGGTGAATTGGCAGACAACTTCAGCATAGTTGTATTCAAAACGGGTAGTGATACGAGAAACCCAGTAAAATGGCGGGAGGGTGCCATTATCCAAATCCGGCCATGATCTTTGACTTATTTTTCAAACCGCATGCACGACAAAGAAAAATTCAGGTAATCTAATGAAATGTTTTTTCCTTCGTCGCTTTATGATAGAAAAAGGTTTATTCGTATGAGTTTCATTCAGAATTTCACCTGTGAATTGTCTGTACTTCGAAAAACACTCTTCAAATCGGCAACACCATGCACATGAATCACCGGGGATTCAGTGAACTGTTCAATTTTATTTATATTGCTTAGCAAGTCGAATGAAGAAACGATTTTATTATTTTCGGACAATTAGGTCGAGAAGTAAAAAAAAACTCTGCAAATAAACTGCTTAAGTCCTTCAGAGAAAGAAATATTTCCAAGATCGATAATCCCCCTGACTACGTACATGACCTTTATTTACAGATAAGCCATATGCCAAACTCACTCTGCACTTGCCAATACCTTTTATAAGCCATGAATTCCGGACAAAAAGATAGTTTAGAAAATATTATTTTTCTCGAAAGGTGCAATCGGATTGTTTCCCTGTCGTTTGAAATTGTTTTTACCACAAAATTTATTACAGGTTTGTGACAACAGCATTAGCTAGTCGAGGACTATAATGAAACTATTGTTGTAAGCTACAATTGCAGGTATAAATGCTTGCAAGCCAACACAGAGGTCACCATGATTTACAATATTTAATTTATTTTATTTAGAGAAAAGGCAGGAGGGATCTCAGTATAACTTTTCCCGGTTTTTTGCTACCATTATTTACCACCAATGTTTTTGCTCGCAGTTTTAGCATCAGGGGTGGAAGCGGAATAACTGTGCCTCGCTTATTCATTATTCCTTTCGCTTTTGTCTTACTTATTCATTATTCATTTAACATTTTTACGGATATTGCTTATTCGTTATTGCGTCCTGCTGCTATTCAGATTTTGTTGGACAACTTCAGATACAATCTGTACAATGCCTGTGCATGAGATAGGAGATAAATACTGAGACCGTTTACAAATTTTGTAATGGCTGCAAATTGTTTAATTCCATATCATTTGTGGATAGTGAGCATGAATTAACAGAAAAGTGCAGTTATAAACGAAAAAGGAAGCAAAAGTGTTGAATACACATTGTCTCTTTTCAAGGAAATCTGAATCAGGACCCCGTTGACGATTTTTTGAGGGTTGTCCAATACACCCGCACTGTAACGGACCGTGAGACTATGGTTTCGGTCCGTAGAGTTTTGTACGGACCGTGAACTTCACATACGGTCCGTATAGAAGAGATCACGGTCCGTAAATTGCATCTTATTAGTGGGACTTAGAGTATTTCATTCCCGTTGTGAGAGGGAGATATCTTTGTTACGGACCGTACAGTTTGTACGGACCGTGAACTTCAGATACGGTCCGTATAGAAGAGTTCACGGACCGTAAATTGCATCTCATTAGTGGGACTTAGAGTATTTCATTCCTGTTGTGAGAGGGAGATATCTTTGTTACGGACCGTACAGTTTGTACGGACCGTGAACTTCAGATACCATCCGTATAGAAGAGTTCACGGTCCGTAAATTGCATCCCATTAGTGGAACTTAGAATATTTCGTTCTGGTTGTGAGTGGGAGATATGTTTCTTATGGACTGTGAACTTTAAATACGGGCCGTATAGAGGAGTTCGCTGTCCGTAAAATCGGTTCGTAGATGTAAAAGTGGTCGTTTGTGGAACACATATTCGTTGCTTAGCCTGAAAATAACTTGTGTCGCTCGATGGTGCGCACTTTAATGTAGTGTCTCTGGGGATGAATATGAATACGCGTGAAAGCAATATTCTTTATGAATTGTCCCGTGCAGCATTGTAGTCGACATTTCGTAAATAGTGCGATTGATAGTTTCCTATGCAGCTGGCTTATTGTCGCCACGCAAGGCTCCTGTAGACATAAAATGGCTGTGTAGGGGACTAGCGGGACTACGCGATTGAAGGCAGAATTCGCATGAAACATTTTGTATTGTTTGTGTGCGGCAGGGCTTTATCGAGTTGAAAGTGTGGAACGAAAGCAGAATACTACATTTACAATCGATCGATCTTTCGTGTTTAAACAGATCGTAATGGAAGGGAGAATGCGCATGAAAATAATTCCTATTCATGGATCGTTTGCGGTCGGTTGGTTGCCTGAATTGATAGTATGAATATTTGTTTGATAGATAATTGACGCAAAGCTTATAGAACGAGTAATAGACATATTATCTTCTTCTATTTCGTGTATCACCGGCTCGCTTCGTATGGCACTTAAATAACGAGGCATAATTCACAAGGCTTCAATAGAAGGAATAATGGACATAACAGTTCGCTTTTAGAACTCTGTTATCAGTTTACGCGATGCTTATAGAACGAGTAATAGACAGTGTTATCTTCTTCTATTCGTGTACCTCGCTCGCGTCGTACGTATTTCTTTCGTGTATCACGTTCGCTTCGTATGGCGCTTAAATAACGTGGCATAATCATGGTTGCCTTCCCTTGAACAGTTTCACAAGGCTTCAATAGAAGGAGTAATGGGCATAACAGTTCGCTTTTACAACTCTGTTATCAGTTTGCGCGACGCTTATCGAACGAGTAATAGACATGGTATCGTCTGCCTTTCCCTGAACAGTTTCACAAGGCTTCATTAGAAGGAATAATCGACATAAAAGTTTGCTTTTAGAACTCTGTTATTCAGTAGTTTGCGCAACGCTAATAGAACGAGTAATAGACATACTACCGTCTTCTCTTTCGACCTCTTTGGTGTATCTCGCTCGCTTCGTACGTACGCTTAAATAACGAGGCTCAATCCTACTTGTATAGACTATTTATACCTCTACATACGGATAGTGAATCGTAAATGACGGTCTGTAGGCAAGGATGACGGTCTGTGCGAAACGTACGGACCGTCAACCGCAAATGACGGTCCGTAAGCAATGGTGACGGTCCGTGCGAAATGCACGGACCGTCAACAGTTGGCCCTGGCGCGATAATGAGATGCACGCTCTGTATTCGGACTGTAAGTAAGAATGACGGTCTGTGCGAAACGTACGGACCGTCAACCGCAAATAACGGTCCGTAAGCAAGAATGACGGTCCGTGCGAAATGTACGGACCGTCAACAGTTGGCCCTGGCGCGATAATGAGATGCACGCTCTGTATTCGGACTGTAAGTAAGAATGACGGTCTGTGCGAAACGTACGGACCGTCAACCGCAAATAACGGTCCGTAAGCAAGAATGACGGTCCGTGCGAAGCATACGGACTGTCAACCGCAAATCACAGCCCGTAAGCAAGAGTGACGGTCCGTGCGAAACTTACGGACCGTCAACTGCAAATAACGGTCCGTACCAGTGCGGCAGTATTGGACATGAGTGGAGGGAGGGATTTTTTAAATATGGAACCTATGAAAGAGATGGGCCCCACAACACTGGTTCAGATCTAGGATTTAGAGAAACTTAAAGGGGTTCAAACAATGCCTGGTGAAGGCGGAAGTATCTAGGGGGGACCGGGGGTATGCTCCCCCGGGAAATTTTGAAAGTTTAGTCATCGGAAATACAATTTCCAGCATTTTGAGGAGCATACGGAAGTGTTTTTGTCGATGTAAACTCAACTCACTTTTTGCGCTAACTATATTTATGCTAACTTCTATATCAGTCTGTAACAAATAACGTTTCTTGTGTCAGCCATGGGAGTGTCTAGCAGTAGGAATTTTTTTTCGGCCCACTGTATGTGGCAAGAATTTTTTTCGACATTGGTGTTGCACATGAATCTTTTCATTTTATAATTTGCTAGCAGGATATTTTTTGACGAAATCACTCAACTCTGTTCCTCGCAGAAGAAGAAGAAGTGGTCCGTCCCTTAAAACAATCGAATACTGATCAAAAGACGCACCAATCATGAGAAAGTCGCCAGGAAAGACCTCTTGCACCCAGGAGCCCTAATTGAATACAGATCATCCAGAGTAACCACATATGATTGATTACAGACTACTGTTTTAGCTGGCCTTCACACGTAGCCGCAAGCACCGACAAAGATTTTACAGGGTCGAGTGCATACAACATTTCCATATCCATTATTCCTTTAAAGGCCCCGAATTATTAATTATTCCGAATGTTCAAGCTCTAAATATTCCTTATTCATTTACTGTTTTAACTCGTTATTCATTATTCATTATTCCCTTTCCACCCGATTTAGCAAGGTGTAACAAGAAAAAAATGCCGCAATTATAAAGCCTCGCTAACTGAAAACTGATGCATACTGAATGTAATCACGGACGTTATTTCAAAAACGCCTTCATAATTTATAGAATAAGATAGCTTGTGTGAGAGAAATCTAAAAGAAACTCGCCCTGTGATTGCATTTACAAAGCGCGTATGATTAGTCCTGTGGTTTCAAAAGGTGGTGAACGTGTAATAACTATAGTGAGCTCCTTGCAAGGCGAGAACGGTAGGCACCTCCAAATGTATATCTGTTTTCAGTCTTTTAATCCACAGAAAGAGAAAAGTCTAGCCCTTGAACTTTTCCTTAGCTTTCTTTGTTGCCGATTGTTATCACCAATGCTTTTACTTGTCTTGGCATTCTGAAGAAAACTAAGTTTGCAGTTATTAAAAAGTGACAACATAAAGCGTGGTCACGCTAAAACTATTTATTCGTTAATCTGCATGGGTGTTTACTGAAGAGAAATTGCTGGTTTTGGCAAGATCATGGTTGATAAAAACAGTTTATGGGCGAGCAGTCTAGCTTTCTCGTTTTTGTGATTCAGTTGCTCAGTCCTTCTTAAATGCAGACAATAATATCATCGATGCTCGTGCTCGCCGTTTTGAGCAAGATGTAATAAGAGGTTGGCGCACAGTTTTGCTCTCTCATTTGTGACTGGCTTATTCATAGTAATGTTAGTCTGACTCAGTAACATTACCGTGGTCTGAAGATATTTTGGAAGAGAAAAGCGATAACCGTCAGTGGTTAACGTATACAAAGCCAGTAAGCTAGGCCAGTCTTGAGACGCATAATTCAAGTTGTATTTTCTTTCTACAGCCAAGTAAAGAGGTTTTATTATTCCTTGCATGGCTCCTTGCTGATTTTAATTGCCGCCGATATTTTAGCTTTAGCGAAGCGAAAAGGCTAGCAATGACTATTCTTGCTGTTGATCTGACCA
Organism: Siderastrea radians; assembly: GCA_964017195.1. Lineage (NCBI taxonomy): Eukaryota > Metazoa > Cnidaria > Anthozoa > Scleractinia > Rhizangiidae > Siderastrea > Siderastrea radians. The sequence goes on along the minus strand of OZ024900.1, from coordinate 12,639,638 downwards.
CCGCGCGTGAGAAACTTCAGTGGCCAAGTGAACATACAAAGGCTAGTAATAAGCAGCTTTTGAGCCGATACATCAGTACACAGAGATTGCCATAACTTGAACTATTATTGTTTTTCTACAGCGAAGACTTTAATTTTAACTATTCCTTAGCTTTCCTTGTTGGAGAATTTTCTTGCTTCGACAAGATTTAGGCACAACTTAGGCACGGCGCTAACATCTCAGTCTTTACTGAATTGCTGTCCCGTTCTCTATATCGATTCGTTAGTTCTCAGTAATGTTACTGTGGCTGATATGTAGCTATTATGCATGTTGTCAGGAAAGATAAGCGTTTGATCTTAAGTGGTGACCTTAAGACTAATTTAGGGTCGAAGATAAACAACGCTGGTGTTCTGAGACAAAATTCACTGGAGTTAAGATTTATTTTCCATGCATTGCCAAGAAAAGAGTCTCTGATATTAACTGTAACTTTCTTGAGTGCTCTTGTTAATTATCACTTGTTTTCTTGCTTGCTTTAACGAGATCTAAATAACATCTGTTGGCGCCTCATTAGTAACATTACTAATTTCTCTCCTGTGATTGGTTTGTTGACGGTAATTTTACTGTGAAAAAAACACATCTCAAAATAAACTGATTTGATTGGCTGAGACTGGTAACTCTTAGAGTAACATGGTAAGACTTTTTATCTCCATATTGAGTTTGTCCTCTCCATATTGTTTTTAGCCTGTGTTATAAACAAAATTAAGTCTGAGGTCAATTCAAATCCGATTAACCGAATCACCACCTGTGGTATAAGAAGCAGCGATACTAGTGTTACGATGTAACAGCTACGACGCACAGTCATTAACGATCGACGAGTCATGTGCAGCCATCTCTCAATGGAAATAAGTGAAATAAGTATTGCAGTAAAGGAAGCAAAGTATGTGCCGCATCCTTTGCTGATATATATGGCGTAAATAAGAAATAGGGTTGGTCAGTCCCCTCGGCTTTCTGTGCACAAATAACCTCCAATGTAACGTAAAAAGGTTGGGTGAGGGTCCTGTAAAAACATCGGTAAAGGCCAAATCACAAAGAAGCCAGTTTTCCCAAATTGCCACGATAACTAGGACAGCTTTGATTAGTTAGTTAGTTAGTTAAAACAACTTTAAAGAAGCAAGGCTGATCGAACAGCTAATATTTTAATAGGATTTTCCATTATTTTAGTTAGACAAAACTAGCTAGGAAAGAATAACTCATTGAAAATGGAAGCAAATGGCTTGTTACATGATATTCAAAACAAGGGTAAGATAAAATGATAATAAATGATAGGTTAAAAAGGGTACTTGTTAACAAATAAATATAAAAATATAATGGTTACAAAAGAAACAAAGACGGTATCTAAATATGAACTCAATAGAAATTTGAAAGATTGCTCATCACGTCCGTTCATGCCGCTAGAATTAAGTGTGTTGCTCTTGAAATTAACTTTTCTTTTTTGTGCTTTACCAATGCTGTCTCTATTTGAATTTATGAGCTCCAGTGGAATGGTCTATACGGAAGTGGGCTGATCAAGTTGTTGTTTACGTAAGGCTTTTCCAGCTGTACGTCTATGTTCTCCAATATGTCGATGACATACCGTTTTGTTTCACCGAAGTACTGTACGTTGCATTTGTTACATGATTGGATCATATATATATGGGTTCTTTGCGAAGAAAGCGCTACATCTAATAGTTGAGGGGCTTGAACGGGTCAGTGGGAAGAAAAATGCGCGCGGGGATTGTTGGGAAGGTACCATCTTGTGCTTTCAATGATGGATTTTGGCCGGGAAAAAAAAGACAGACGACTAGGGATGACCAGTTAGATAGAGTACCCAACAAATAAGTTCTCATATTATCATGATTATGGAGCGACTACTTTTATGGCAAAGAGCCAAAGCCAAGTGGAATACCAAAAGAGTAAAATAAGTACCGGCTTGTGACGCAGAGGACATATGCCTTGGGCTTATGATGTGTGAGAGCCAGATATAGACAATTCGTGACAAGTTCCTTAATTTTATTGGCCTCAGCGGTAAACTCACCACCATGCCTACCGAGGAATTGGGGAATGACCTTCCTAATTATAGCATGCTTTGTTATTTTATAGCGTGAAAGTCCTGAAAACCTTAAGACAAAAGCGAAAAAAGGCCAATGGGGGCTTTCGTGCATCGGGCTTTATAAATGTCCAACTTCTTTAGCATTTGTTTTTTTCAAATGCTGCTTGAGAAATAAACCAACCAACAGCGATATTAAACAGTCGTCAGTGTTATTAAATGACATGATACGAGGTCAGGTTTTGCATGATTGCCCTTTTGACTCGCTCACAAACAATTGGTATATCAGTTTTAATTTCAAACAACAAAATTGCACTTAATTCTTCTTCTTTTCAGATAACGAGTATGTGCTAATACCAACAAAATGAAAAAAACAAACAAACAAACTCCTCTTAAGTGGTGCTGATAAAAACAACTTTTTTGTGGAGAAAGATATTATATGATATTGTAAGCTCTGTACTTGATTAGAATGACAATCAAATGATATATATTTGTGTTTATATCTGCAAGTGTTACGAAAACAGTTTGAATCAGACCCATGCCGAGATACTACAGTACTTAAACAATATCCTCGTTTTTTAATAACTAAAATGCAATAAACTCTAAGCAACTTGAAGAGAAATCAGCTTGGAGCAGACACTATGCCGGCCAACTGGAATTGGCTGCAGAAGTATAAGGGATCGGCTAGTGATTAAGGCAAGTAATATGTTTGCAAAGGAGTTATTTCTAGATATTGCGTGCCAATTACAGCAGAGCCAACACAAAATCCGAAGGTTTATTCAACTTCAGAAAGAGACAACTCGATAAAATTAACCTCGTACCACTGTTCATTACAATACGACGTATTACTAGGACACGTAAAATACAACAGCAGATTTTGCCTTTCGAACCTCATGAACGTAAACGTCTTGACGATGTAGTTATCGAAAATGTTCTTAGTTAACCCTATTCTGCCTGGGGGGGGGGGGGGGCACATTGTGTCCGCGCTGACTTTAACAAGTTATAACTTTTAAACGGTTGGACGAATAATCGCCAAATCTCGTGACTTTTCCTAAAATTTATCAGAGAAAATTTTCCTGTGTCCATGACCTGTCTATGATGATTGACGTTTCCATAGCAACCGTCTACTCAGAAGTGTATTTTGACTATTTTCTGTCTTTTTTCAGTCTTTTTCCAGGTTTTCCCCCTTCGTTTGTAAGAAGAAGATAATTTTTTACTTTTGTGTGCTTGTTTTGACTAAGAATGTTTCTTAGAACAAAATCATACACTTTTTGGTGCTGTCATTGTCAGCTGTATCACTGCAGGTTTGGGATTCAAGATAGCGGCCTCATATTCAAAATGGCGGGTTTGTGACGTTATTGTGACGTCACAACACGTCATAAATGAAACATCATAAGCCCAATCTGTTAAGCTAATGACGTGCTACAAACCTGCCAAGTTTCATCGTAAGAGCTTTAATACTTTTCGAGATCTATAGGGGGGGGGGGGGGCACTTTTTGTTGCTTCGATCATTTTGAGGCAGTTGACATACAGCCCTGTCCTTTTCTTTGTGTAGACGCTACTGTTAAATGTAGTTGTGGGCTTATACTAAACTTGTGATTAGTTTCTCTTTTTTTTTTTTTTTGTTATGTAATCACGGGAGCCACACGAGGGCAGATGTACATGTGGCGGGGACATGTCGCAGCCTTGTTCACACTAAGGGGTCACGTGGCAAAGCCATCTAGCAAGGACAAAATAATAGAAGAAAATGTAGCGTGGATATGTCTTGGAGACAGGGAACATTTTAAAGCGACACGTCTTCCCGTGTGTGATGATACGTCAGTGATTAATTATAAAGTCGCTCAACACGAATTTTTCGTTGAGTTTTTTTTGAGTTTTGATTGGTTTGTCGGCGCTAGAACAAAATTGCTCAAAACTACCTGTTCTCTTGTGTATACCAGTTGTGATATTGTCCCTGCTACATGGCCTTGTTGCACGTTTTCTTAGTGTGTGGAACGCGCGATTTTTGTTTCTGCACATATCCCTACATTATGTCCCCTCATGTAACGCCCCCTTTGTTAGTTAGTCGAGTTTCTAATGCAAAGAGGAGTGCGACATAGAACTACTTAGCTGTGTAGTGATTTTTAGAGCCATGTTTTCTCGCTGGATTTGTTGTTTCGGCCTTTCTATCTTTCGCCGAGAAGCAAAAGTTTGTCCAAAATGTTACCAAAAAAAAAAAAAATTCAGCGAGGATCAGCCAAGTTGAGAATTCAATAAAGCAATTATTCCACTTGCGTTTGCTGAATATGAGAAGACTATAACCAACATGGTGCTACACGCGTAATTGTTTTTTTTTTGTTTTTTTTTTTACCCACGGTTATTTGTTCCTATCCAACGCACACTCATAACATGTTCACCACGGGACATTGCAGCTATCAAAATCTGAGTGGCTCTCTACCTAATGTATATGACTTAATACCAGAAACCCATACACAAATGTATTTTTCTGCTAATTTATCATTAGTACCTTATTTGTAAAGCTCGCACGTTTGAAATAAAAGTATAGGAAAATTGCATTTTTCTCCTGTTTGTTTCATCGATTTTCCTCGGGATAATTTATATTTACACATTATCTGGTGGTTAAGTATTTTGCTAAGGAACAGAAATCATATTCGGGAAAGGATTGCCTGATAATGGCTCCTGAAAGGAATTTTTCCACTCGGTCTCAACGGAACGTACGCACGCCTGGTTGGCTATAAAGTCTTATACAACTATTTGTTTTAAAGTGCTACTATGATCAAAAAATCACTTTTATTTTTTCTTCGGATTTCGAAACTATGTTTATTAAACACTCCGCAAGCGAAATTATAAGCCTTAATTTTGAGAAGAAGACCGTTAATTTAAACTGCAATTTTCCGTTTTAATGGTCCGCCATTATTACACCAGAAAGGATACAATGACATCATTCACACACGAGTTTTAGAATGCAGTGTGTGTGAAAGTGCCTTATTTAGTATGCAGCACGGGAGTTTTGAGCTTTCACACTCTCAAACTCGTGTTTTGCATAATTTGTAAGCCACGTTCACACACTACATTTTACAGCTCTTGCGCGTATGACGTCATTGTATCCTTTCTGGTGTAATAATGGCGGACCATTAAACCGGAAAATTGCAGTTTAAATTAACGGTCTTCTTCTCAAAATTAAGGCTTATAATTTCGCTTGAGGAGTGTTTAATAAACATAGTTTCGAAATCCGAAGAAAAAATAAAAGTGATTTTTTGATCATAGTAGCACTTTAACTGTTTTAACAAATTTTCCACCAAAAATAATTGCTGATGTTCAAGTCCTTTCACAATTGTCTCATCCCCCCGTTCTTCGAATGAGAATCAAACTTATGGAGCCTATTTTAGTTCTACATAATGCTAATTCTGTGCAGACGCGTTTTTCTTGCCGTACTAAGGGATTAGTTGTTGGCAGCGAAACTGCAAGCCGCGAAAGCTGCAACGCCGCGCCTTTCCTTTCCTCTTGATGCGCCGCCATTCAAACTGTTGCGACGCGGGAACACGCGAATAATGTTGTCAGCTACCGCGGTCGGAAGTGTCGCAGAATATCACCCTTAAAAAATCTCCAAACTAGGCTGTGGAGAGAATTTCCTATCGTAACCGAAGATGATTTTATCACGTGGGTGGGAACGGGTCTTACATTCATCGGACTTGAGTAGTCTGTCTTATGCAGGCTGTTTCAACCCCATTTTTAAATTCAAAGTGCCACCGCTCATTTGGGCTCCCCTGGGGGTATCCTTTAGTATACGTAAAAAACGTTAAAATCAATGCTGTTAATGGGCTGATGATGGTAGCCTTAAGGACGGTGCCGCCTTTTGTTACTGCGCATACGTTCTTCGCATCTCGGGATATTCGGGTTTCTTAAGGAATTTTTCCCCTAATACATCAATATTTTTGCGCTGTTTATGAGTATGTGGAAAAAGCAGATCTTAGCAAGGGCTATCAGAATCCAACAAGAAAATTGAGAGTAACCGTGCATTTTTCAGAGATAATTGAGCTTAAATTTGGAAAGAAATTGCCATACATTCTTTGTATTTTAATGCCTTCTTAGAATTATGGTTGCTTCATTATCTCTGAGAAATGCGTGGTTACCCAAATTTTTCTTTTCAGATTCCAATAACCCTTGCTAAGATCTACTTTTTCCCCATAGTCATAACCTTTGCAAAAATACATCTGCATCAGGAGGCACCGTCCTTACTTAAAACCAAGAGAGGATACCCCGGCGACAGGATGACCATGGTACCATTGTTTTTCATTGCCAACCATGTTTGACCATGGTTGACAGTGTTGTGGCAATGGTGTCTGACCATGGTCTCTGAATAAGAGTTGACCATGGTACATTGTCAACCATGGTCAAATGAGCACTTATCATAATTTTTTTATTTGGAGCAAACCTCAAACTAAGATATATATGTTATTTACCGGCCGGGAGGTCCGTATAGGGAAAAACTGTGCCCGCGGTCTTGAGTACGGCCGAGGGCCGTACTCAAGACCAAGGGCACAGTTTTTCCCTATACGGACCGACCTAGGCAGGTAAATAACATATTTATTTTTTTCCCAACATTTGCGAGTTTGCAGATCAATTTTGAAAGGTTGTCAGAACGCGCGTAAGTTTCACTGAGTCAGATGGCAGGAAACCGTGGAGCGAATGTAATCATAAACACTTCGATTTTCGACTAGAAACTATCGTATTAACACGGAAATGGTTGTTTTTCAAGAACAGACACGCACATGGAAAATCCTGCCAGGCATAGGGATAAACAACCCAATTAAATACTTATAATTAAGCTTAAGCTTACTAAAAACAAAAACAAAGGACTCAATCGTTAGGACAGGTTTAATTGCCCTTGCGTAAAAAATGAAAGAGAATAATACTTCGAAAAACATTTCTGTTTAGCCTAATTACTTTCTTTTTATGTTTTGCTTCATACCTGTAAACGTATGTGCTGGTTCTTTGGATATAAACAATTTAATTATTTAGCGAAATCGTTCGGTTTGATCTCAGTTTTAACCAAAGCGAACGGTGCGCTGGCTTTTAAGCTTATCTTCATTTACGACAGATGAAAAAGCAAAATTCCAGTTTAAGCCTGCACAATTTCTTGAATGAAAATATACCGAACCTCGTTAATTGAAGAGAAAAAACTGAAAAACTAAGTCATTAAAGTAAATATCGGAGTCAAAAGGCATTGTGGCGATCGCAATTTAAAAACTAAAACTGCTGTGTCGGTGAATTCAACAACAAACTCATCAACCGCTATGCTAAGCTACACAAAATTAAAACGAGTACTTGCCTTTTGAAGGTATTTCAAGGTCTTTAATTCCCCTCCTTGTTGAACTTTCCATTTACAACACACACAAGAATTGTGACTTGCCAAAAAAGACGCATCTTTGAGCCGTAAATAAAAAAATTCTCGAGTTCAACCGAGGTATGTTGTTTTTTCAACTTTCATTCAATGGTCCAAGACAAAACCGGTCCGGATAGGAAAAAACTGGACCGGCGGAATGCGCGTCAACAGCCAATCAAATTCAAGGATTCCGGTTTCCGGACCGGAAAAATGCTTCAGAAAAAAATAAATCATCTTATTCTATTTGGCGCTAAACAAAGGTAATAAAAATCAAAAGATCATGCCTTAGCCTTAACATGACATCAGACCAGACATTTTCCCCCAGCAGTTTATGGTAAACCATGTTCAACCATGGTTTAGTTTTTGAACTATTTAATTTCTGAAAACTTATTGACACTGTGGTATGATTAAGGAAAATGTACAAATGGTGGATGAAAACAATAAAATTTGCTTTTTTACAGCTGTAGCAGTGAAACTACTGATATTTGATTTCGCCAGGAAACCATGATAAATCATGTTCAACCATGTTTTGCTAATTCAATATTAACCAAATTATTTCACAAAATTATACCAACACAACTGGACAGTAAACCATCTTTAATATTTATTTGACAAGTGTCTAAGACTAAGGTGCACACGTGAAATGCTTTGGTGATGAGAAGAACGTAGTAACCGTATTAAAGTGATTTAAAAATCATGTCAATCCACAGTTTTCTTAAAACTAACAAAAGACCTTGTGTAAGGTTGAATTGAATTAAAACAAAACAAAACAAAAAAGTCAACACTAGTTTGTGAGTAAACATACAATAACTTTGAAAACCGGCTAGTTTGACACCGGCAAATCTCGATAGATTACAAAAGCCATCATTCTCAGATCCTGAACAATTCTGATTCATGTGACCATGGTTAACTATGTTGGACCATCTTTCACATTTTCATTCAAATATTCCACTGAAATTGATTCGGTTTAATTGCCAGTGGAATACGCTATACATTTTTATCCAATTCAATATTAATTGTTTGTAAATCTGGCTTTACCTTTCTAGTATGCTCGAGCTTCATCCTATTTTAATAGCGTCAGACTTCAGTCGAAAGAGGTGGCAATGTGGCAGCGCAGTGAAGTTCGTTCGCACAGTGGGATTCCATATTTTCCTTGCTTTACACGAATATAGATGTAATTTTTTCTTGTCATCTATAGATCTCTTTAAATGGTTCCACTTTGTTTTCTAGTAAATAAACCCTTTAAACAGGGAAGAAAAGACTGATATGTAATCAGCAGTAATCAACATATAACTGTTACGGTCAGGCGTTTTTTCAGTAAAAGGATGCGAAGGAGCTGGTGACTAGATAAGCCTGCGTGGTCAGCGAGTGGTCAGCGGCCTTTCACAAGAGGGATCGTTCGATTTCGCCATTGCAGATCAACGGTCAGTTTCTTCACGTTTTCTTGGAGAAAATCATTTAAAATGACTCATAAAACGGTGAATATGGATGACTTGCATTTTAAAAACGAGGTTAAGTTTTAATAACAGATGATGACTTTTGAAAATGATGACTTTTGATAGGCAAGATCAACATAAATACACGAACGCTGTGAAACGCGTAAGCTTAAGTCTTAATTTTCTTCGTTTATATTTTAACCCACTTTGTGTGATGAGGTGTTTCTATTTTAGACCTCTCTTTAAATATTTTGAAGCTCTTAGAGTGCACAGTGATATGATTTTATTCTTGATGAATGAAAAAAAGCTGGATGTGTTATCAGACGTTATGTGTTATTTCAACTGGCACAAATACAACTATAATATGAAAACATTTTAAGCTACTGTAAAATGAATATCACTGGTGTGACTAGAGAGGAGGTATTAAACAAATGCTAACCGTTAGAAAAAATGATGCTGGTTTTAAGTGGTTTTAACAACACATTTGCTTTTGTTTTATTGTAGTTTAATGGCCTCTGATTGATGTGGATGCAATTTTTTTTGCTGGAAGTGCAGTATTACCAAACAAAATTTACTGGCAGTTAATGAGCTAAGTGTGGAACAGTGAAAACACAATTATAAAATTGTAATTGTCAGTTGTGAGAACATGTTCTTTTGGAACAAGGTTACAAAATTAATTGTACACTGGGTAGCAGAGGCTTTTCTTACATGTTTTGGTGGCTGATAGACAGCTCCACTTAGCCTCTAACATCCAGGAGTATGTTAATAAGTGTTTTAATGTCATCTGTAGACTGTAGAGGCTTGCTTCGTAGCATTTTCAGTCAAACCCAGCAGTGCCCAGGCAGCCCCCCGGGCATGAGTGGGGATTTTGCTCATATAAATGATAAATCCCATGGATGGGACATTCAAGAGTTATGTTATTCCAGAATCTACCGCAGGGATGGAAATCCATCTTCAAAGAATCTTGGCTTTGTTTTCAGTAACGAGCTATCTAGAAAAGAGAGTGAATTTATGACTGGATCAATAAAGACATGCCTTACCCTTATAGGTTATTATTATTACTTTTACTACTAATTTTATTGTTATTGTTATTGTTGTTGTTGTTAGTCGTTGTTATGTTTCATGAATCTTTAAAAAAAAATTCAGACTTCATTAAGTGAAAATAGCATTTTTAGGTGATTTGCAAACTCAAAAGTGCAGACTTGCATGTAAAAAAATTATTACTGGAATAATACTGAGATGTGGCATATTTGGAACTTTTACAGGAACCCTAAATTTATTTTGGTACTACAGAGTTGAACAACCCCAGGGTAAATTTTTTAATTATCTAACTGTATCACCAAGTGTTGTGAATCATCCCACTTTAATTGGGCTACCATTTGCAAATGATACAATCCAATCACAGCCCTGTGGAGGAAACATGGGCACTGCTGGTGGTTATAAAGTGGGGATGTTGACTAGTGCAGTTTTAATTAAGGGGCTGAAAGTCTTGCAAACTGTTTTGGTTGATTAATCTGTGTAAAACATATTTCTCATGTCCACGTACATTGAATTACGGTAGGTGTTCTGTCTTGTTAGATGTCATGCATGGATATTAATTAATTAATTAATTAAAGCATTAAAAAAATCAGAGCTCAGCATGTAGCAATAATTATTGACTTCCTCAAGACTTTATCAATCATTGAATGTTATACAATTTTTGTTCGCTCTTCTCCTCCTTGCATTTTTGTAACAGTTTTCACACCATGCCCCAGGTATTGACAATGTAAGAAAGTTTTATGGGATGGATTTGTCATCTGCTCGTATGCAGTGCTTTGTTTTCCATCTAAGTATATGCTTGACCATGTGAAATGAAAATGGTTTGTTAAGATCTGACTGGGTTATTTCATGGTTTCTTTTAACCAGAAAACATGGTTGATCATGTTCTGTCATGGTTTGCCCCCCCCCCCTCCCCCAGCAAAAAAAACATAGTTGACCATGATATGTCATGTTTGGTGTATCCCTCGGTACATGGTTGACCATGTCATACCATGGTTTATATTATGAAAACAGAACACGGTTGACCATGTTATACCATGTTTCTCTTAAACCTGAAACATGGTTGATTATGTTTTTTCATGGTTTCAGTTTTGAGTAATTTACCATGATAGACCATGGCTAAACATGTTATACAACCATGATTATACATGGTTGACCATGTCTTTTTCATGTCTATTTGCAACTTATCTTGACCATGGTCAACCGTGGTCGAATTTGTGCCATTTAACGTTCATGGTTAACCATGGTCAAACCATGGTTCTACCATTGACAGATCGTGGTAGACCATGGTTGCTGACCATGATCAACCGTGGAAAAAACATGGTTGACCATGGTTTGACTGTGGTCCTGACACAGGGGTAGCCCTTTATTCTCTTTTGTTGAAACCCAACAATTTATCGTAGAAGACAATCTGACCCGAGACCTTGTTCCATTTCACTGCTGTTCTTTGGGAAATAAAGAGGAAAGAGGAAAGAACAAAAATAAAAAAAGAGTCTCCGTGGTCTCGCACACGTTAACAAAGACTGTTCACGCAGGTTTCGTAACGAGCGTGACAGAAGCGAAACACCCGTGACCCTTCAAGACGGTATGATTTATATTATTTGATTTGCAGGTCAGAGGTTCCCAAGAGATTAAAACTACAGTTAAGCTACACACACACTGAGGTCGATTAAAGGAAGCATCTGCCTCAAGAAATACGGTTCACAATGACAAGATTCGCCGTAAACGAGTTGGGAAGATACGTTGTTATAGTAAGTCTCTTGCAATGTGGTGTTGTCAGGTACCGTGCTTAATTTTCTTTTTTTCACTTAGCGCAGAATCCAAACCGACGTAACACAGTAACTTTGCTATTTGCAATTATTTCGGATGTAAAACGTACTAAGTATTTAGATGTTGGCGTTTTTTAAATAATGAAGAACGGTTTACAGCAGGCCCGTAACTAGGAGTTTATGTGGGGGGGGGGGGGGGGGGTGCTAAGGAGGCCAAAGTAGACCAAACTACCGAAATGTTTTTTTTATTGTCTGATCCGTTTATTTAGGAAGGTAGCAATGCATGAGAAGTTGTAACGGCAAAGTACGAGGTGGGAACTGAATATTACATTTTTCGAATTAAATTGTTTGAATTAAGTTTCAAACGTCTAATTTACGATGTAAAATGGTACATCAAAATACTGGCGGACTAATCCTTCAGGATTGTCCCGAGCTCCAGCCTCCGTGGGTGTTTGGTGGCAAACAGATTAACCACCTCATCCAAATCAATTTTAACTTGATAATGGATGTGCATTAGCGCTAGGGACGACAGCCTTCCTTGGCCTATGCAAATGTCGTCGTGGTTAGCTAACATCTAGACCCGCTAAGAAGTTGCCTGTATTCCCACGACTCTCACGGTTCAAGACTTTGTTACCTCCACGCAGGGCAATGCACTATCGACCACAGAAAAGGATGGCTTCTGAAACACGTTTAACGATGTGCTTATCTCTAATAATATTCTTCTTCTTCTTGTCATCTGAACGGTTGTTCATGTTGTGCTCTGGGTTTTTAACAGAATTAAGAAAGGATTCGGTGGCGATCATTACATCATGATGGTACTTCATTTGCTCATGTCTTTTTGCCTTTTCTTGAAGCTTACGCCAGTTTATGAAAGGCTTGTTAACAAAAACGCCCTTGTCTTTCCTGCAATGCATAGGTATCATCAAAGCACAATGTTTACAGAATACTCTATCTACTGAAGGGCCATCCATGGGTACTCACAGAAGTATCGTGACTGAAACCCTCTTCGGCACTGATGAAGAAATCGCGTTGGAAACTTGTAGTTTAATTGATGGCACAAAAGGACTTTTAATCAAGTGATATTTCTGACCAACTGGCAGCTTATTTGCAGAAGAACCAAATTCCTCAGAGGTCGTCGAAATCTTCCCGATGTTATTTACTTCTTGTTGCTTCACTGGTTCTATGTGATACCTCGTTAGATTGCCATCAGTATTTGCAGGTACTGGAGCCTGCGCACAATTGTTAAGATAGTACACATCGGCTTCTCACAGAATATTAACATCAGGAAATGACGATAGGAGACCAGTAAAAACATAAAATGTATTTTCCCTCTTTGTGACTCGAAAACGTCTATTTTGATGGTTTTGGATGCCTGTAGATTTCTAGAAGGTGCTGCTTTGGATTAACCCGCCCCCTAGTCCCCCTTCGAATTGTTTCTCTGTGTTCCCTTACCGGCTCTTTATTAAGAGATGTAATTTTGTTTCATATTGAGGAACACCGAGTTAATCTCAGGGCATAATACTGAGATCAAGACTGGTGTGCATCGCGAAAATAAGCGTGATTTACCTTCTATATTTCGCTGCAAAACTGTAGTTAACTGAGATAGATCTGAAGTCGTGGTCTCAGTCGTCGCAGACTGCACTGTCATCGTCAGGGTCTGATGGCTCTTGATGGGGCACTTTACCGACCCTTGTATCGAGAGACTGGCAACATTTAACTGAAGCCTTCCTCTTTCTGTTTTCCTGTTCTCTCCTACCCATAAGGCATTACACAAAAAACGATTTTGCATCTTCGGATGTTCATGCGCTCGTACAAATACAGAACACTACCGACGCGTTAGCAGACGTGTCTGACAAAAATTGTGAGATCGATCTCTTGTAAATGGCTCGCTCGTCTAAACACCCGTGTAAAGCGTGCAATTATCCATTTAGATAAGCTCAGACATCTTTGCGCTTATTGAAATGTTCTGAGTGGCTGGGGCTACTAGAGTGCAGCTGGTTTTAGTTTGCCAATGAATACACTACTGCTATTTCCACTGTTTGGTTTTGTTTAACTATCACTAATATGTTTTAAAGATTTACTAGTATCCTTCAGTTTAACCGACTGTACTCCTTAACTTGGACATTGAGTATCAAAATGTGGACCTTTGGGGCCTGTGGGGGGGGGGGGTGCGAACGCACCTTGTGCACCCCTCTGGTTACGGGCCTGTTATACATATCGTTCCCCAGTCTAGGCAAACTTTACCTTGAAACGGTGTCTAAATGCTTCTGAGGTGAAAGCAAGCAGAACAGCTTTGAAAAGAACATTGTCTTCTGCTATTTATACATGTAGATTTTGGAAACATTTCTTTCTTTGGTTAGTGTTTATAGAACTAAACTAATCATGGATTAAATAGCGAAAATGTTACTGAGCTGTCAAATACTGACCTTGTTTTTCAATGCCCGCTTGTATTCTTCAACCACACGCATGGTTCTATTCCACTCCTCGAGTCAGTTTAAGGAGACTCTCTGTACTTTAAAACCTTATTTTAATGCTTATATTATGTAAGATTATACTGAGCGGAAGAAGTGATCGCTAAAAAGCATGAACTAGTGTTACATCAATTATTTATTTACTCTTTAAGTTTTGCTCTTTAGCACTGTGGCCTCTTATGTAGTTGTACGTTTGCAAGAAAACGGGTGTTACTTGCATTCGCTATGTTTGAGCTAAAATGGTTGCAGTACTATTGTGTGAAATGGTTGCAGTACTATTTTCTTTACCAGCTAATGAATGTCAACAGACTCGCTGGCAAGAAAACTGGCACTTAATTTGGCGCACTTAATTTTGCCAAATCCACGGAAAAGTACTTCAACTTATTTGAGAATTGATGATAACTTAATTAAAGTGGGTCAAAGCCTTTTAAAAATTTGCCGAAATAGAGAGATTTTATTTTACCCGTGAAAAAGACTTCGATGGAATACTCCCTCTTACTTCCCAAATGTTTTGTTTTCTTTTGTCTACTTTTGTACCATTTCACAGGTTGTTAGTAAAACGGTTGACTGAACTTCTAATGCCTTAATAGTTCAGTCAAGACAAACCCCTATGGACGTGACGTCCATTTACTTTTGCAGTAATAAAAAAAATGAAAAGGAACGTAGACATGACAACATTTCGTTTCTTCCTGGAGCTTGTTACGAATTAAGGATACACGGAAGAGAAAAAATCGAATTTGTCTCGATTTTGACAAAAATTCATATGTACTAGAGGAAAAAAGAGCCATCGAATGGTAAAAATTTTAGGTTGAGATCTTATTTAGTTCAAGAGATATAAACGCAGAAAGTATAAGAAAGTATACGATTGATGACAGGTGAAGTCAAACAACTTTCGTCAGTTCATTGACGATTGCAACATGCCAAATGTTGCACGCGAATCATTGATCAAGTTTCAATCGGACCGGACAATACGAGACAAAGGTTCCTTCGACGATCAATTTGCTCATAACAAACGGTAACAGAATGGGCTACTTCAAGAAAAAATACCAAAGAAGAGCCACAAAAGAACACGGAATCGACTGCAGAGCTTCAGATAGCGATCATGCGTTTTTTTTCAAAACGGATAAACGAAGCGGCCCATTTTTGTGATGACAACAGTGCATTTATTGTGGTAGGACAATATGGATCAATATGGTAACTTTGCGTTCGTGTACAGATTAAATAGAGGGAGAATTCTTAACTTTGATACGCGCATCAAAAGACTAACTTCGTTTCCTGAGGTCATTCTTTCTCCCCCATTTGTTTACCTTTTCTCTCTCTGCTACACCAATTTGGTCCACTAGTTGAAGCTCCCTCCATTGAGGTCAGTGATACAGAAAAAAAAATCTCTCGGTTTAGGAGCAAAAGTAGATCGATGCTTAGTGAGTATTCTGCAGCACGTGTCTGCTTGTTGTACTTGACGCGCACATTCCGCCGACAATCGATGATTGGTCTAATTAGTTGGTTGCATGTGATTGGATCAAAGTCGCGAATCGGAAACGCCACTGTGTGAACAATCCCTAATTCTCAGAAATCTAAAAGTCGCTTTTTCTCGAATTCAATTTTGAGCGCACAAGCAAAGTTTGGAGAGTTTATTCTCGCTAAGTATGCGACCAATTTACGTGAAAATTGGCATGGAGCTTGCAGATGTGTTGAATTTAAAAATGGTTTCTCGGAATTTTTGTTTTCGCTCTAGTTTTTGAGATATGGCCTTTTCTTTCGAAAAGGTCGCGAAAACTACCATTCTGATCTTAGAAAATTTATAAAATAATACAGAAGCGCTAAAATCGAAATCTGAGACACCGTTTTTTGGTTCAATATCTGTATAACAAGTTTCACCGGAAATGAGAAGTGTCGAGGTTAAAGCGTCTGCAAATAAACTTCGCACGTAAAACGTAAAACTTCTCTCAAAAAAATAAGGTGCAACTTTATTTCCAAGACGATTTTAGCAAAAGTGGCGCAAAATATGAGATATTTGCTTATTAAGGTTTAAGGAAATGTATAGTTTGGTTGTAATCGCGCAAATATTTGACGCGCTAAGCGCGAATAAACGAAACCCCTGTTTTTACTTCTGTGTATCCTTAAGCTTGGGAAACTTAGGTTATCGAGCTATCTTCGGGGAGCTTCGTTGGTCGTTGCTTACAGGACGGAAGGCCATGTTTGCTTTAAATTTTACTCAGGCTTGACGAACTTTCTTAAACATACACTACGTTTTGTTAAGTGTGATTATAATTTTAAAATATGTAGAAAAACAACTTTTTGGTTGAATCACTGAATCAAGCCAAAAAATCAAAACAAGAAAGATGAGTCACATGGAAGCAGATCAGCGTTCACAGTAGGTGCATTAGATACCTAAAAGACTCATTTGCGATTGATACAAAAATTGCGCGTTAAAGCAAACTTGTGAAGAAAACTTGTTATTAACTTTGCATGCCCATACTTAGACCACATCAGACTATATGACAACACAATTGCTAATGTTGAATTTGCAAAGAATAGAATCACTAAACCACTAAAATCTGCAAAAAGCAAAAAGAAAAAGGGCACCTAGAAGGTTTAGCCTAGTTTCAAGCTTTATTTTACAAAGAAAGAGATTATAGAATTGATATTCCTGCATGGACTAGCTTTGGGAAGGTTGTTTTGAAGCATCCGTTTCAAATATAAAGGCCTAACCACGTTGTAGATTATTGACTTGCTTTGAAAAAACATAGATATGCATGTCAGTTTTTTTCCTTTTTTTTCTTTTTTGAAAATATTTAAGTAAGCTCATGTTTTCTCATGTTTGCCTGCTTTCGGATCTTCCCAAACTTTTAGCTGCTTTGATTCAGCTTTTATGAATAATGTCATTTTTTCCCAATTATTCTATATTTTGTTTTCTAGATAGCTTGGATGGGAATCAACACATACCTGTTTGTCAGTCAGCTCATAACCCTGAGTACGACCAAAGAAAACTTCTATCTGCGAGTAATTGTTAAGGTGAATCACGGCAGCTTACTATGTCTGCTCTTATTCCAGTATCGCAACGTTTGTGTTGTCGCATCACTAATAAGTCATTTCCTTCTTATTATTAGACGTCTTTTGTCACAGTTGTAATTCAAGAATTCTTTTTTATCTGTCAACCGAAGCTTTTGTAACCAAGAAGCCATAATGCCATTCAGGCTTCTTTACCATGCACTTTACTTTCAGTTTTTATTTTTCGCAATTTACATGTTCTTGTTTACAGTATGTTTTGAATGATGATGATGATGATGATGATGATGATGACAACGACGATGATGACGATGATGATGATGATGATGATGACGGTGGTTTTATATTGTTTTTATTGTGACAGGAGGGACTAGCTTTCGCTCGAGCCTCAGCGGCTGTGTTGAACTTTAACTGCATGTTGATTCTCTTGACTATGTGCAGAAATTTACTGTCATCCATTCGAGGCCTGCGGGTAGGTGACATCTCACAATATCAGTGAGTAAAATAAGCTTGCATCACGAACAAGCTTGTTAAATCTGTTACAGTGTCGTTGCATGAATAGGTATTTTTTTCCGTTGCTAAACATTCCCAACCTTGACCTCCGATGTTATACTGCTACAGTATTTCACGTTGCCTAGCTACCAGTCGCGCAGCTCCATCGTTCTCCATATAACCCACAATTCCTTGATTCGCTCTGATGAAGGGCTTAAACGCTCGAAACGTCAGCTTTCAATTTCCCTACGGTGGCCGATTTACCTCATCAATTCAGAACTTTGATAAATCCAAAGTTTTGTGTTTCACTTTCCCACCGAAGCAGCACCACAGTTTCTTTAGAAACCAACCTCATTTTTTAATGCTCATTTATTGTAGTGTGGTCATAGTGTTCTACGCCTTCTTGACAAGCATATGACTTTCCACAAATACATTGCTTACATGATTTGTCTTCAAACAGGTACGTCAAAAAAACAAGTCCGTCAATTACTTATTAAAAAACAATTAAAGGTTCCAGTCAGTCAGTCAGTCAGTCAGTCAGTCAGTCAGTCAGTCAGTCAGTCAGTCAGTCAGTCAGTCAGTCAGTCAGTCACTCACTCACTCACTCACTCACTCACTCGATCTGGCTCCCTTTTTGTTAGCCACTCGTTCGTACATCCGTCCGTCCGTTCGTCCATGTAATCGCTTGTCATTCGTTCATTCATGCATTCATGTATGCAAAAACTCGGGTAGAAATCACAGAATCTTAAACAACTTTTCCAAGAAATTTGAATGGTAGTGAACATGAATGACAAACATTATACTGCATTGTTTACCCTAAAGTGAGCAGTACTATGCACGGCCTTTAAGTTCCTTTCTTTACTTTGCTGCCAAGACATGGAATGCACTACCAGATATCAATACGTGCAACGGCCGGCACAAGGGAATTGCTTTTTGGGTTTTAGATAATGTTTTGTAAATACATATTAATTCATGTGCACACATTTTTAACTTGGCTTGTATTTTTCCTTTTGTTTATCTTGTCTACTTATTCTTATATTTACACATTTTAGTTGTGGGCTTTCTATAAAGTGGCTTTTAGTTAAGTGGAGTTTCACGTTAAATAAAGTACTACATTGCATTTACATTACCTTACCTTACATTCATTACATTACATTACATTACATTACAATGTTTCCACCATCTCTATTTGTGGGATAATTGCTTTGTATTATAGCTTTAGGTAACAAGAGTGCGTAATCGTTCACATCCAGAGGTTGATATATTGTAACTGTCATTATAAGTGATAGTGTTGAAGGAAAAAAAGATATCAGAATTTTTTTTGTTTGTTTTACAATTTAATTTATTCTTTCCACAGTCATCCACGTAATGGCTCATATTTTTAACGTGGAATTTTTCATTGATTCACACGCGAGCAGCGATCAGCTTATCCAGAGACTTAATAGTATGGAAGATGAAGGCAGTGAAGCTTATCTTAACCCCATAAGAAACGTTAATGCCGTAAGTAGAATTCATATTGTTTGTTTCTTTTAAGGACGGTGCCTCATTTTGTTACTGCGCATTCCTTCTGCCCATCTCGGGATATTCGAGTTTCTTAAGGAAATTGCCCACTAATGCAACAATAAATTTGCGCGGTTTATGACTACGTGGAAAAAGCAGATGTTAGCAAGGGCTATCAGAATCCAAAAAGAAAATTGGGGGGAACCACGCATTTTCAGGGATAATTGAGTTTAAATTTGGAAAGAAATCGCCATACATTCTTTGTATGTTAACTTTTTTTTAGAATTATGGTTGCTTAATTATCTCTGAAAAATGCGTGGTTACCCACATTTTTCTTTTGGGATTCCAATAACCCTTCCTAAGATCTACTTTTTACCCATAGTCATAACCTTAGCAAAAATACCTCTTTATTAGGAGGCACCGTCCTTAAAGCAGAGTTGCACTATAAGTTCGGATGGTTATAGCCACCTGCGCATATGTTCTTCCGGCTCGTCTCATGCTGGGAATAAAAGCTTACTAGCCCGCCGAAACTTTGCAATGATTTTTCTGTGAAGGAAATTTTTGTGAAGATGTATTTTTGTGGGAGTATTAAAAGAATCACTGGCCCGTTAAGTCAAGTCTGTTTGCAATCGTTGGACATTTCAGGCATCAGTATGTAAAAAAAAGGACAGTTTTTTTTTTGTTTTTTTAAGGAAACTCAAAAAGTTCCTAACGAAGAAGTTCTTAGCAAACAAACCGTGACTCTGTGGACATTAAGAGTTACAGTCCATTAAAATGTGTTTTCTGCGTGCAGTGATCTTTTTTTGAACATGGCCTGCATACATTTTACTTGGCTCCATGATGAATCCTTGACTTATTACAGCTGCGAGTGGCGCAAGTGATGGGTGCCATCACTTGAAAGGTTTTTCAGGCTTTATTATTGGTCGACTATCATAATTTCAATTAATAATTGAATTTTCTTGTTAGGTTCCAGTGGTGGAGCTGTGGAAATTAGGTAAAATTTTTGAACATATCAAATACCTTATTATGTATTCGCGCAGGAAACTTAAGGAAATATCACTGTAAAACTTGGGATCTTTACAAAACCGATCACTCTTGCTGAAAGTGATTCATGATCAAGCTGTTCGCAAGGAGCTCTGCTTAACGTACCATCCTGTTCAACTAAATCAACCTCGTGTGCTTTTGTGAAATCATTACTGAAGACATGTTTTCTTTATCCATTGTGAATTTAAGCTACGGAAAAGAAGTTGTCTGCAGTATACGCTGCTGTTATTTATTTTCGTTAAGGGAAAGTGCAGATGCTCGTGAGGGATGTGGGGTGTCTCTAGTTCCATGTATATAACGGAGTATATAAAGGGGTTAGCGTGTTATAGAGGAAGAGATTATACACTGCACGAAAAAACGGATTTACAAGGATAGCAAAATCGCAGCAAATATGAAGTAAATACCATAAATGATTAAATTTGATCATATTTGGTCAAATTCAAATGTCATGTTTGCACCACATTTGCATGAAAAGCAAATATGGTAAATACCGCGTTTACTCGATATTTATGCAACGTAGCAAATGTGAACAGGAAGTACACATTTGAGACGGATTTACTCCTACAGTAATTATGAAGTGAAGTTAAATATTTGCTGCCCCAAAAGATGGATTTGCATGGCTGGCAAATATGAACCAAATACCATGTTTGCTGTACTTTGATAATATTTGCACATCAGTCAAATTTTGTGTTTGGAGCACATTTGCAAGCAAAGCAAAGTTGGTAAATACCGCGTTTACTCGATAGTTACCTGGACAGCAAATATGAAGCAAATGCCATGTTTGCTTCACTTTGGTCATATCTGCACGTAAATCAAATGACGTCTTTGCACCACATTTACAAACAAAGCAAAGATGGTAAATACCGCGTTTACTCGATGTTTACGTGGACAGCAAATATCAAGCAATTGCCACGTTTGCTTTACTTTGGTCATATCTGCACGTACATCAAATGACGTCTTTGCACCACATTTACAAACAAAGCAAAGATGGTAAATACCGCGTTTACTCGATGTTTACATGGATAGCAAATATGAAGCAAATGCCATGTTTGCTTTGCTTTGGCCATCTCTGCACGTACATCAAATGACGTGTTTGCACTACTTTTACAAACAAAGCAAAGATGGTAAATACCGCGTTTACTCGATGTTTACATGGATAGCAAATATGAAGCAAATGCCATGTTTGCTTTACTTTGGCCATATCTGCACATAAATCAAATGACGTGTTTGCACCACATTTATAAACAAAGCAAAGATGGTAAATACCGCTTTTACTTGATGTTTACATGGATAGCAAATATGAAGGAAATGCCATGTTAATTTTTTCTTTGGTCATATTTGCACATGAATCAAATCTCGTGTTTGGGCCACATTTACCAGTGAAGCAAAGAAGGTGAATACAGGTCTTTGCTCTATATTTACATACCGTAGCAAACGTGATGGATTTGTACACATTTAAGACAAATTCACCCAAACGTAATTATGAAGCACGGTCAAATACAGTGTATATACTGCACGAAAAGTTGGTTTTACCTGAAAAGGAAATATGACAAAAATGCCAGGTTTGCTTTCCGTTGGTCACATTTGCTTGCTCTTTTAGGCAAAACTTAACAATAACCGCGACAACAACTGTACTCTAAAGCATGTTCAGCAAAATGCCAATATTTATTCTTATTTCAGGGAGTGTTAGTCTTTTTAGAAGCAACAGTTAATTTAGCTGACCGTAAAGATAATTTTAAGGGCTAAATACATGTATTATCACCAAAGTTTTTGTATATCAACTAATGCACCCAAGTTCCCTATTTCAAGTACAGTTCTACTTGCAATTATTAATTCAAATGTACAATATCAAACCAATTTTTGTGGTCACAAAACTAACAGCACACTATAACACAAAACGATCAGTTTCTTGAATTGTAATCAGTGGTGACCAACAAATTCTTATTTTTTCATTACCAGGTCAAAGTGTCATAACTAATCAATTTCTCTTTTGTAAAAACTGCCACCTTAAGTGTAAGAATACTAAAATTGCACAACTTATGACACTTTCGTCAACAAAGTAAGGGTGGGAAAAGCAGAGTCACATGTTTCACTGGAAAGCTTTGCAAGAGCTAAACTGCATAGTTGTTTGAAAGCTGGTTAAAGCTAACACAGGAGTAAAAGGTTTAACAAATGATTCTTTATCTCTTTTTTTGAAACCGTTTCCACTGCTTATTTTTAGTTGTAGTTTGAACAAAAAGAATTAACAGGTATCCACATCATAAGCTACAAACTTGAATTCAAAACTGATACTAACCCTGGGTTAGCTTAATCCTGTTTTAAGCAACTGTGCTCTGATCTATTTTCTGAATGTCTTACAGGTAAGAGATTCTTCAACAGAATGCACTTTTCACTGCTTACAACTAAGTGCACCAGCAGCAATTATTTATGAATCAGTCATTTCCAGCAGTGCTCATTCCCCCCTTCACCAGGTCAACCCCTGGGCATTAGGATTTTTAAAGAACAACCTGGCAAATGCCCTCAGCTAAGGTAAAAGAAAAATACATGTATGTTAATTTCTTAGTTTTTGGGCTTACCTTCATTCTAGTAATCAAAGCTAAATTGAACTTGCCCAATGAAGTTATCACTAAAAGGAAGTTACAGTACTGTGACATGAAAATCATGGGATGGCAAATGCCCTGGGGTAGACTAATGCCTGGCCCCGTGAGGGACAATAGGAAAAATGCCCCACTCCTGCCTGCGAGTGGGGGGGGGGGAGGGGGGATGGGCACTGCTGGAACTGACTGATGCATTACATGTATATATAATGACATTAAATTTCAGTGGAAGAGCTTATTATCAGGCTAGTGTAGTAATGTAGTGAAAAAACAGTGTCTCCAATAAGCACTCTGTGCTAAATTCCACTTACATGCTTGAATGATGTTATGACAAGAACTGTAAAGTAGGCAGCTGAGCAGTTAGTTTTTCATATGAACACTGATCCCAATGACCTGTTAACTGAATGAGAAGGCTGGGTGGGAAACATTTGATGGAAGGCCTTGGGGTTGACAACTGGGAAGCAAAGGTTTGTGCACCAAGATCAAGCGCCGTATATTTTCCCATCCAGCCTGACCTCAGTCAATTAGTAACCATAATTTTATGCTTGATTTGATTGAAAAATTATGAAAACATCTTAGTGAATACTCAAGTGAAAATGAATAATTTTTGAATGTTCAGTTCCCTCTATAAACATGCCATTGGTGCATCATGGTAGTTGTATGCAGCAAAACAAGTCCAAAATGAGCTTACCCAGAAGTCTTATTCAGTACATGAAATGAAATCCAGTAGTTTGTTTTATGATTAAAAATCATTCAAATCATTGGGTCTTGCAACCTACAGACCCTTAGAACCACAGGAAATGACCAAACATGCCACTTTAAATACAACAACCACGATACCTTCAAATTGTGATCAAAGAGGGAACTGGGCACAGCACATGTACACATGCTAAATGAACCAAAAGAAATGTGTGGGCCCAAATCCAGCCCACACATGTTAGCTTATTAGGTTGCTTTCTATGGAATTGCATTAACAAGGCCAAATATTGACTACTTTAGAACCAATTTTTGTTGTCAGCAGTTTTTCTTTGAAAATGTAAAGGGTTTAGCGTCTCCAGGAACAGTGCAAGCATAAGGATTGCGTTCTTTTTTTGGATTGGCATAGTCTGTTTCATTAACAAGTGTAGGACATTTGCATGATGGCATCATTGACTACAACTACCACAATCAAATTAGTTTTTCCTTTCTTATTAAAATTGTGTAATCCCAGTGAAGTTTAATGACAATGGACGTAATTTGGGTGTATGAACAATGAGTGAGTCAGTGAGGCATGTTTGTTAGCGAGCCAAGAGTGCAAGATGCAAGGCACATAGTCACATGCAAGGCACAGTATAATATTAATATTAATCCTACTGTAGTTTTCTTTCCCTATCTTCAATTACTCAGACCAGTGAGGCAGCAATTTCCTTTGATTATGAAGGTCATTTCTCTTCTCGATTGCTCTTTAATTTATCTGTCTTTATCCTGGAATTGTTTTGTTTTGGCCATGGCAACAGTCATGATAAAAATGCAGCTTTGATTCCCACAAAACAACGAGCGCAGTAGGCTTTTTGTCAGCATGTTGCATACAACAAACTTGTACTGTCTAAATAGGTAGATTTGCAGTGGTGCAACAGATGTAAGAGTAAGTCTAAACATCTAAATCGAGCACGACATACAATGTTCTTACATGTACATGTACACTGCTGAACTCAGCAACTGTTATATGACAGTTTGCTTAGGCTTCCATAAAGTGTTTGACCGCTGTGGACTTGCTGACTCAATTGAATTTCTCAATTTTCTTCAGCATTGCATGCAAGAAACACTCCATTTCTACAGCTGTACCCTCAGCCTTTTTCTTCCGAATTGTGGACTTACATGTTTGTGTTGCTCGTACGACTGGCTGGCATGTTGGTAACCCTTAATCAGAAAAGAAAAACTGAAGGATTCTGGTAGTTGTAGTCAAATGTGTCCCATTCTGAGCTGTGCTGGTGCATAGAACTTACACTTGTAAGATAACAATTTGGATCTTAAAATCATCATTGGTGACTGCCTTTGATACCTAATGTTCAGCAGATAATCCCTGCTTTCCATGCTCTTGTTCTTCTTGTCCGTCTTGACTAATTTGTTGCCCAATGCTGTTGTCTTTTTTTTTTCTGTGAAGACACAACACAGTCAAACTAAACCATGATAACTAAAAGATACATGTCATACTATTGCATTTTAAGGCTGCGATTTGTCGGCCACGATAAATCAGGAAGCGAATTGGTTTATGTACAGTGCAAGCACTGCACATGCATTTTTTTTATAGTAAAAGCTTTTTTATAAAACGTTTTGGAAAACAAAATGGTAGGTGCTAGATAGTTAGTTTGTTTTCAGCTAAAATACTGCAGATATAATTTGTTTTGCCCCAATTCTTTTGTAGGTTGCGTTTTCATTCTTAAAATCGGGCCCGACACGTGAAAATCTGTGAAGCGGTCACTGGTTTTTCTGAATCGGCCGGCTTGTCGGATTGGAGTCGCGCCCCCATCGGATTGCCATTCACAGGCGCTGATTCGCTCCCCAATTTGTCGTGGCCAACAAATCGGCCTGACAAGTCGCAGCATGTAAATTAGCCTTTAGTTGCACACAAATATTTACTTTGCTCTGCAGTGGAGGCCGGTACTGTGGGAAAAACTAAAGTAGACACATTTTTAAAAGAGCAATTTTGAAAGTCACAAAACAACAATCAAGAGTAAACAATATCAATGAATGATTTCAAATGATTTTAGCAATCAGTGAGAATCAATGAAGAAAAAGGTTTGTGACCTTTATTAATTTAGATTGCTGATAGCAATGAAGAATGCTTGTTATTAATTGCCATAGATCCCAGAAGTTCAGACTTTTAACAAAAACACACAAATAAAAAACAAGGTCACTTCTTAGGGCTATCTTCCTTCCAAAATAAACATCAAAACATAGAGACAAAATAATTTCAATAGACAAAATTAAACAGTAGATTGAGGGAAAGACTATTATGCACCTGTCATTTAAAAACCCCGAACCCCCCCCCCCCCCCTCATCCCTCAGGCATGACCAGGGCATTCACTTTTTATGCAAATGAAAGCCAGTGAATTCCCCAGTCCCCAGAGGAAAAGTGAATGGTGAACTCCCCACCCCCATACATGTATGTCCAACAAACAGGGTAGTCCCTTTTAAATGTCAACTCGTAACAAGGGATGACAAATATGATGATAGCCGTGAAATGAAAACATTATGTGGCAACACTTGAAACCCCTCCATGGACAAGAAAAGACAACTATTTCAACATAATCTTTCTATTTTACATCTTGATGTCAGAAAATGCAAGATCACAACAAATTACAACTCATGTTTTAGCAATAGTCTTCTGAAATTAGAATAACTCAAGCTTAACAAATGTATTTCTTGTCAAAATGAAAGTAGGTCATAAAGAAGCAATCCCCAGTTAGACACTAATCGAAACAACACAAAACAACGCGTAACTTAATCATTAATATTAACATTGCAAATAGCTTAACTTGTTCATCGATAGGTCAAGTCAGTGAGTTTAAATGCATAATATTTTAATATCTATACAGTATCATTGAAAATATGCCCACCTTTCCTTACTAGACTTAAGAAATCTTCGGCTACAAGGGCCTTTTTTAAACCGGAAAGGCAGAAAGACGTTTCACAGAGCATTTTAATTTGCAGCTTTGTATCGCTTCGCTTTACAATTCGCTTCGATCGTTCAATCAAAGGAGTGATGATAATGTATGCAAAATTACTATGTGGCATGAAAATGAAAACCGCTGACCATGGAGTAACTGCCCCGCTTATTCCCCGGCCAGGGAGGCTAAGGCCGTGATTTCTTGAGTGTTCCCCATCTACCGGGGAACGAAAATGGAATGAATAGGAAGTGAAAGTCCCCTCATTACCCCGGCCATGCCTGGAGGGGGGGGGGACTGGGGGTGTCAAATGACTTGTGCATTAGTCCCAAGACCTCTGGCCCCACTTGAAGAAGGCAAGCTGTGCAACTGAAATCACTAAAGATGGCTTTTTAAGTGATTGTTCTATAAGTTTGACTGCCAAAACCAATTACTAGCGATCAGAAAATGATAATTAATTGATAATTTATCAA
Organism: Siderastrea radians; assembly: GCA_964017195.1. Lineage (NCBI taxonomy): Eukaryota > Metazoa > Cnidaria > Anthozoa > Scleractinia > Rhizangiidae > Siderastrea > Siderastrea radians. Next base: position 12,612,711 of record OZ024900.1, on the reverse strand, counting down.
TAATTATTATTTCTGATATCAATTTCTATTGAGTGACTATATAGTTACAGGTATATTGAGCATGTGCCTGGCAACAGCAACGGAGGAATATTATTTTTGTAATATTCAGTCTGAATGAAAAGCTTAACAACACTAAAACGCGACTTTTCTTTTAAAGTAATAATCTCTGTTAGCCTGCCAGTCGAAGGGGTTTCATGCAAATGCTGTATAAAAACATTACATGCACGTACGCCATACGCTCATTCACACGTCCTGTAGTTGCAGCAAAACAACACTTGTTTAAAACGTAAATAGGGAGCTGCACAATTTGTTGAGTATTCATGACTTGCTCTGGTTTTCAGAGAAAGCGGTTGAGGTTAGGGGAAATCATTGAGCACAATTCACACTAACCTTGAAAGTCCAGGTCGGTTGTTCGCTTCCATCGTTCCAGTGTCAACCGTGGAATCGCCAGAACATTGTGAAACAGTTTCTTAGAGACCCGTCGGCTTCTGGTCCTTCATTCCGACCTCTGTGAACTGCTTTTACGACGTGAACCTCGCTATTTTCTACCATTTTGCTACGAAATGAAACGAAGTCCTTCTGTTTCAGGCTTGAAATAAACTCCTACCGGCTAGGGCTGCGCGCGCATAGCATAATTTTATAACGGCTTTCACAGAATAAATTAACTTGAAAAGAGAGAGGAGGGGAGGGGAGGGACAATAAGCACAAACTCAATTTACTTAGAAATTTTAAATGTCATCCCTATCAAAAAGTAGCAATTTGAACAAAGTTACCCATCCTTTTCTCGAGAAGAGAGAATCAAGGTTAAACCTAACAAATTCATACCACCTATTCCTTCGATCTCCCCAGGGGGACTCCGGGTCGACTCCGGAAACTTCACACTCCTTTGACACTGCAACTGTCCAAAAGTATCGCGGGCGAATATCGCGCGGGACTTGACGAATTTTGGCGCGGATGTTGTGAAAGGGCTATGGCTACATGTTATATTTCATAGTTTTGTACGTTTCCTGTTCCTGGTAAAATGAAAACGGTGCTGTTTCTAACTTTCGGATGTATCAGGTTCACCCAGCGCACGAAAATAACCTTTCCACTGTGCAGTTTTAGCAAAATGGAAGTTACATACGGGTAGCCCACGTTTCGACTTGGATCATCAGCCCCGGTCATCAGCAAAAATGTCCACGTCTCATCCGAACAAAAAAGGAATTCATCAGTCCATGATGAAATGCATCGCTGTTGAAACTGGTAAGTTGACAAACTACTTTATTTTGTATTTGACTATTGGTCCTACTGATATCATCTTGGGCTTTCCAAAGGGTCTAATATAAGGGAACGCTATTGGGAGCAATTTCAGAATACCCGGCCACTTCATTTAGGCTTACATCTTCTTCTTCTTCCTCGGATAACCCACCTCCTTCTTAATGAAGACTCTCGTGAGCATCAGTACAGGTGCTATTTCTAAAATTCTCTATTTCTAAGATTCTCGTGAGCGTCAGTGCAGGTGCTTGGGAATTAAAAACTTAGGGTATGGTCAGTGGCTATTGGCAAAGTGGCACCACAGCCGGTCCTTAAAGGCTTCCAGGCTAGGTGCCAGAACCACGGAATCTGGGAGGCTATTCCAATCACGAACAGTTCTTGGCACGAATGACATTTGATGGTAATTTGTATGAGAAAATGGGACTTCATAGCCCATGCAGTTTACATGTCTTGATGGTCTCCTTTGCGGACGCATGAGTTGTTGAGTACCCACGTCAGCCAAGCCGTTGTGAAGTTTGTACATCATGCACAGTCTCAGGGCTTGTCTTCTAATTTGGAGCGTATACCAGCCAAGTGTGTAAGAAGCCGCAACATTTGAATGCAAATTTGAGCACTACAAATTTTTCTAGGAATATTGCCAGTCTTATCTCATGATCAAATTGCACAAGAAGTCATGTGACTGCCTTTTATAGATATATTCTACTGTGAATATTACAGGTTTCAGTACAGTCAAAGCTCTCATCAGCGACCACCTCTGGAATTCCGAAAAGTGGTCGCAGCTAGAGCTGGCCGCTCATGAGAAGGAGCTCTTATTTAAGGGACCACGAGGTACAACAGAGGGGGATGGTCGCTTATGAGAGCTTTTAGCATAAAGCCTGGCATATGTTGATGGTCACCAATAGTACTGTAGCAAAAATATTAAAAACTTTTATACAAGATTATCGCGCCTGTACAAGTCAATGAACCATTAGTGCTTATGCTATGTATTACTCTGAATTTGCCCAAAAAGTGAGTAGTTTTATTACAGTGCTGCTTGCTGTATCCTTGCCGCCAGACAAAGTTTTTCATTAGTTTGTGACAGCTTTTTGACATCTTTCTGACAACTTCCCGATGGGTTTTGTTTCAACTGGCCAATTAGAATGCAAGAAATGTGGGAGGCGGAGTTGATAAGTTCCACACTCTCTCTCTCTCTTGTACCGTTGTCTGGTGGCAAACGTACAACATGCAGCACTGTAAAGTGTTGACTGAGCGGTCACTTACGAGAACTTAGAATCCAGGCAATAATTCACAAAAGTGGTCACACTGTTGCTTACGGGAACGATTGCTAATGAGAACTTTTGATTACAGAGTTTAAGTGATGTTCAAATGGGGTTTCACAATGTTGGTTGTAACTTGAGCTGGTCGCTTACGAGAGTGGTCACAGGGAGGGCCTCGACTGTATTCTGATTGGTTCCCTAGCAACTTGAGGTATAATGTTATTGTTGCTGTTATTATAGTTTATTATTATTATTATTATTATTATTATTATTATTATTATTATTATTATTATTATTATTTTAGCACATAAACCCATTTCAACAGCTGATACATGCATATAATGCCCAAGGCTGAAAACAAAACTTTAATTTAAGGGCAACTTTTTTCTGGCATGGGTGTTATTTAGCAAATCAACCCCTTTCGGCAGTTGGTATATTAGAGGATAATGCCCAAGGTTGAAAGATTGTCCAACAATGAACAGTTGAGTATAACAGAGTGTCTTATTAAGTGTGTGTCGGTAAAGCAGGTATTCATTGTTACAGTCAATGTTATTAGTCAACATTATTTTTACCACCTTATTGACTGCCTCAATTAAAGATTACTCTTGTTGTAAATTCAAACTACATGTATCTAAGTATACAGTTGAACCCCACTTAACCCTTTCCCGTCCGATTTTTTTCCTTAAAAAACGCATTTTTTACCGTTAAAGCGGTTTTTTGAGTGCTATGTTGCCAAATGCCACTAAACTTTGCTACAAAAGCGTTTTCTTACAATTTAGCTAGATTTTGAGCCAGCTTCTGTTGTAAATTGTACAATATTTTGATTTCACGCATGCGCATAAGCTGATTCATTTCCAATTTTTTTCTCGCTTCTTTTGCTTTCCTTTTTCTCTCCCTTTCTTTTCTCTTTATCTTCTACACCTTATCCCCTTTCTATCCACTGGAAAAGTTTTGGCCTCAGTCCTTCAAAAAACCTGGAAATGGAACATTGATCAACTAGGTGACTTGGCCTATTTTCCCCCAACTTTGCACCCAAAATTGGACGCGTTTTTTCTGGTATAGCTCTACCAGAATTTAGTCGATATTCAAAATGGACACACATATTGATGGATCTGTCCTTGCTGTATTAGCTGCTTATCAAAACAATTTGGTAACGTCAAAAATGATGACATCAGGAGTGGTTCAATGGTTCCCGACGTTAACGTCGGGAAGATACTAGTCTTGACGGGAAAGAGTTAAGGATCTCAACCACTTTATCAAGATGCAACTACCTCATTATTATGGCTACTATCAATGGGATACAAAAGGATAAATAAGCATTGCTCATATCCATGTTAAAATTAATATTCTCATTAAGTGAATTTGATTTACAGTGTACAAGTGTCACAAATGACCTTCTCAACCTTGTCTTTTTCAGATTTCTTGCCTTTGTCAACTACCACTCATGGGGCACTGGTAAATATTTTAAAGAACTGGACATTTTCTTACAGGGACAACACATTTCTCACTATTTTGGATCGGCTTCGATCAGTATTTCATGAAAGCAAAATTTTGGTAAGAAAAACAGCATTGCATGGCAAGTTAGATACAAAATTTATTTAGAAAATCTCAGCTAATCCACATCAATTTGTTTATGAGGTCTGATTGAACGAGGTTGGTAAGAAAACAATAAGAAGAAATCGATGTTTTCTGCTTTGCTTTTTTGCTCTATTACAAGTGAGATGATGGAGGCACTTCCTTTGTTAGAAGGACTGTCCACTGAGATGGCAGTTTTTTTTTTTGTCACTCATTAAGTGTGATTTGGAAAGATATTTGAAGTAATATATCAAACATGAGAAAGAGTGTTTCATCAGGATATCCAGACACCAAGAAGTGGGTTAAAAAAAAGAGGTGCAGCCGAGTTTTTTTGACTGACTTCGAGGTGTTTGGATACCTGATGAAACACTCTTTCGAGTTTTTGATATGGCTTCTCAAACCATTCATAATTCTTGGAGAAATTCAAAGCAAAAGTTCACAAAATCTTATGCTAATTAAGATCCGGTATCCAAACCACTGTCACAGTTGTGATTTCCTTTGTTTTCTCTTAATGAATTATGAATGAGTTTGAGAAGTTTTATTTCTATGTTCATTTTGCCAGTCCATAACTTAACTGATACAGGCCAGTCTCTCTTTGTAATGAGTCTTCTCAGCTCTCACAGCAGTAATGTTTGAGAAAAAATATGCAAGAATTGAAACTTGATTGAAGAATATTTGTTTCCTTGTGGCACTGGCAACCATTCCTGCTCTTAAGGTGACACAATTTTTATGAGCAGGACTGCCGAGATGACACATCTTTTGCCAGTTTGCATTTGCTGTTGATACAAGAAATAAATGTCGATAACTCATGATTTAGAGCAGTTGTTAAAAAGCAAAACAAAACAAACAAACAAATAATCTAATGATAATGACCCGGCCCTGACTAAAAAAAAGAAAGCTCTGGTAAGAAAATCTTTGTACTAGGATAATTTCTTGAAGCAATACATGAATGTTAGTCTACCACCATGGTGAGTAGAATTAAGGATGCATACAGCCTGTATAACGAAGTCTCGGACTGGCAAAAGGAACATAGGAATATTAAAAAAGTTCAAAGCAGCGACTTTTAGTGATAGCAGCTTTTAGCTGCTGAATTCGTGATTAACCTGAGCCATAGCCTTCTCACTTCTCACTTCTCACTTCATATTGACATGCCCTGAGCAGTTGATGAAAAGCAAAGAAAAAACAAACAAAAACAACAATAACAATGACAACAATTTATGATAATGACCTTGCCATGAAAACTTGAGAAAGCTATGGTTGGAAACCCTTTACAAGTATTAAGATACTGTCTTCAAACAGTTTGTTAGCCTACTGTCACCTGGCTAAGGCCCCGTTTACATGAGTTAACTCCTCCCGGGAAGATTTTCATCTCATCCTGGGGTGACATTCATCCCGTTGTCTGGTCATTTACCTGTGAGTATTTACATGATTTGGAGCAAAAATGGGTTCGGGACGAAAGTCGTCCCGGGATGAAACTCATCCCGGGATGAAATAACTCATGTAAACGGGGCCTAAGTACATGTAGACTTAGGGACATATACTGCAACGACAACCAATCGTTGAACGCACACACTCATTTTTCCTACGCTTGGCACTGGTCACTTGTCTTTGCTACTAGCTCTCATTGGCTCATTTGATTGCCTGTGTCTTATGATTGACCAGAGTAATTATTTTGTTTAGGTTTTATGACACCTGCTTCATTTGAAAATGATTATTGTTCTATAATGTAGCACCTGATCTGAGCTAACTCGTAAAATCTCCGGTTGGTAAATAAAAAGGCTCAAAACTGGTGGGTTGGTGCACCCACCATTCCTGGTGTGTTAAATGACTTTAAAGCCAATTATCTAACACTGCATGCCTCTTTATGTTAATGCCATGGTGTGTATGTAAATTTTTTTGGCAAGTTTTAATGTTTGGATGGAAGCCAAAATATGTTTGGTTTGAAAGCTGCCAAAAAATACATTCAGTAACAAGACTAATAATTTCTATAAAAAAAGAGAAAAGAAAAAATGGACATATTAACAATTTTTTTTTCGCTTTGAGACAAGACCAACACTGCCTCTTGCATAGCAGTCATCTTTAGGCAGTCAGTGAAGCCTATTGCAAACAAAAAATGCTGATCGTTCATGTCTGGCAGATTTTAGTACAAACAGCTTTGTGTTTCGTACTTTTCAAAGTTAAAGGCAATGAACAAGATAAGTGAAAAACAAAAAGCTTAAAGCCAGGAAGAAAGATCCAAAGTCAAGATCTCATTTGAAATCTAGAGGGAACCTTTTTGTAAGTGCAACATGCCATGAGAAAGGAATTTCATCCGCCAAGTTCATGCAGAAGAAAGGAGTTTCATTAGCCAAGTTCATGCATCGCAGTCACAAATCGAATGTGACAAAAGATGAGTGACATTTTCTGTTTGTTCTAGTATTCACTGTTGGGTTTTCAAAATGTGGTCATTTTTAGGAAAACCCACTGCAAAGATGCAGTCATCTTTAGGCAGTCAGTGAAGCCTATTGCAAACAAAAAATGCTGATCTTTCATGTCTGGCAGATTTTAGTACAAACAGTTCTGTGTTTCATATTTTTCAAAATTAAAAGCAATGAATAAGATAAGTGAAAAACAAAAAGCTTTAAGCCAGGAAGAAATATCCAAAGTCAAGATCTCATTTGAAATCTAGAGAAAAAGCTTTTGCAAGTGCAACATGTCAGAAGAAAGGAATTTCATTAGCCAAGTTCATGCATCGCAGTCACAAATCGAATGTGACAAAAGATGAGTGACATTTTCTGTTTGTTCTAGTATTCACTGTTGGGTTTTCAAAATGTGGTCATTTTTAGGAAAACCCACTGCAAAGATGCAGTCATCTTTAGGCAGTCAGTGAAGCCTATTGCAAACAAAAAATGCTGATCTTTCATGTCTGGCAGATTTTAGTACAAACAGTTCTGTGTTTCATATTTTTCAAAATTAAAAGCAATGAATAAGATAAGTGAAAAACAAAAAGCTTAAAGCCAGGAAGAAATATCCAAAGTCAAGATCTCATTTGAAATCTAGAGAAAAAGCTTTTGCAAGTGCAACATGTCAGAAGAAAGGAATTTCATTAGCCAAGTTCATGCATCGCAGTCACAAATCGAATGTGACAAAAGATGAGTGACATTTTCTGTTTGTTCTAGTATTCACTGTTGGGTTTTCAAAATGTGGTCATTTTTAGGAAACCCACTTCAAAGATGCAGTCATCTTTAGGCAGTCAGTGAAGCCTATTGCAAACAAAAAATGCTGATCTTTCATGACTGGCAGATTATAGTACAAACAGTTCTGTGTTTCATATTTTTCAAAATTGAAAGCAATGAATAAGATAAGTGAAAAACAAAAAGCTTAAAGCCAGGAAGAAATATCCAAAGTCAAGATCTCATTTGAAATCTAGAGAAAAACCTTTTGCAAGTGCAACATGTCAGAAGAAAGGAATTTCATTAGCCAAGTTCATGCATCGCAGTCACAAATCGAATGTGACAAAAGATGGGTGACATTTTCTGTTTGTTCTACTATTCACTGTTGGGGTTTCAAAATGTGGTCATTTTTAGGAAACCCACTGCAAAGATGCAGTCATCCTTAGGCAGTCAGTGAAGCCTATTGCAAACAAAAAATGCTGATCTTTCATGACTGGCAGATTTTAGTACAAACAGTTCTGTGTTTCATATTTTTCAAAATTAAAAGCAATGAATAAGATAAGTGAAAAACAAAAAGCTTGAAGCCAGGAAGAAATATCCAAAGTCAAGATCTCATTTGAAATCTAGAGAAAAACCTTTTGTAAGTGCAACAGGTCAGAAGAAAGGAATTTCATTAGCCGAGTTCATGCATCGCAGTCACAAATCGAATGTGACAAAAGATGAGTGACATTTTCTGTTTGTTCTAGTATTCACTGTTGAGTTTTCAAAATGTGGTCATTTTTAGGAAAACCCACTGCAAAGATGCAGTCATCTTTAGGCAGTCAGTGAAGCCTATTGCAAACAAAAAATGCTGATCTTTCATGTCTGGCAGATTATAGTACAAACAGTTCTGTGTTTCATATTTTTCAAAATTAAAAGCAATGAATAAGATAAGTGAAAAACAAAAAGCTTAAAGCCAGGAAGAAATATCCAAAGTCAAGATCTCATTTGAAATCTAGAGAAAAACCGTTTGTAAGTGCAACAGGTCAGAAGAAAGGAATTTCATTAGCCGAGTTCATGCATCGCAGTCACAAATCGAATGTGACAAAAGATGAGTGACATTTTCTGTTTGTTCTAGTATTCACTGTTGGGTTTTCAAAATGTGGTCATTTTTAGGAAAACCCACTGCAAAGATGCAGTCATCTTTAGGCAGTCAGTGAAGCCTATTGCAAACAAAAAATGCTGATCTTTCATGTCTGGCAGATTATAGTACAAACAGTTCTGTGTTTCATATTTTTCAAAATTAAAAGCAATGAATAAGATAAGTGAAAAACAAAAAGCTTAAAGCCAGGAAGAAATATCCAAAGTCAAGATCTCATTTGAAATCTAGAGAAAAAGCTTTTGCAAGTGCAACATGTCAGAAGAAAGGAATTTCATTAGCCGAGTTCATGCATCGCAGTCACAAATCGAATGTGACAAAAGATGAGTGACATTTTCTGTTTGTTCTAGTATTCACTGTTGGGTTTTCAAAATGTGGTCATTCTTAGGAAACCCACTGCAAAGATGCAGTCATCCTTAGGCAGTCAGTGAAGCCTATTGCAAACAAAAAATGCTGATCTTTCATGACTGGCAGATTTTAGTACAAACAGTTCTGTGATTCATATTTTTCAAAATTGAAAGCAATGAATAAGATAAGTGAAAAACAAAAAGCTTAAAGCCAGGAAGAAATATCCAAAGTCACGATCTCATTTGAAATCTAGAGAAAAACCTTTTGTAAGTGCAACAGGTCAGAAGAAAGGAATTTCATTAGCCAAGTTCATGCATGGCAGTCACAAATTGAATGTGACAAAAGATGAGTGATATTTTCTGTTTGTTCTAGTATTCACTGTTGGGTTTTCAAAATGTGGTCATTTTTAGGAAACCCACTTCAAATATGCAGTCATCTTTAGGCAGTCAGTGAAGCCTATTGCAAACAAAAAATGCTGATCTTTCATGACTGGCAGATTATAGTACAAACAGTTCTGTTTTTCATATTTTTCAAAATTGAAAGCAATGAATAAGATAAGTGAAAAACAAAAAGCTTAAAGCCAGGAAGAAATATCCAAAGTCAAGATCTCATTTGAAATCTAGAGAAAAACCTTTTGCAAGTGCAACATGTCAGAAGAAAGGAATTTCATTAGCCGAGTTCATGCATCGCAGTCACAAATCGAATGTGACAAAAGATGAGTGACATTTTCTGTTTGTTCTAGTATTCACTGTTGGGTTTTCAAAATGTGGTCATTTTTAGGAAACCCACTGCAAAGATGCAGTCATCTTTAGGCAGTCAGTGAAGCCTATTGCAAACAAAAAATGCTGATCTTTCATGTCTGGCAGATTTTAGTACAAACAGTTCTGTGTTTCATATTTTTCAAAATTAAAAGCAATGAATAAGATAAGTGAAAAACAAAAAGCTTAAAGCCAGGAAGAAATATCCAAAGTCAAGATCTCATTTGAAATCTAGAGAAAAAGCTTTTGCAAGTGCAACATGTCAGAAGAAAGGAATTTCATTAGCCAAGTTCATGCATCGCAGTCACAAATCGAATGTGACAAAAGATGAGTGACATTTTCTGTTTGTTCTAGTATTCACTGTTGGGTTTTCAAAATGTGGTCATTTTTAGGAAACCCACTTCAAAGATGCAGTCATCTTTAGGCAGTCAGTGAAGCCTATTGCAAACAAAAAATGCTGATCTTTCATGACTGGCAGATTATAGTACAAACAGTTCTGTGTTTCATATTTTTCAAAATTGAAAGCAATGAATAAGATAAGTGAAAAACAAAAAGCTTAAAGCCAGGAAGAAATATCCAAAGTCAAGATCTCATTTGAAATCTAGAGAAAAACCTTTTGCAAGTGCAACATGTCAGAAGAAAGGAATTTCATTAGCCAAGTTCATGCATCGCAGTCACAAATCGAATGTGACAAAAGATGGGTGACATTTTCTGTTTGTTCTACTATTCACTGTTGGGGTTTCAAAATGTGGTCATTTTTAGGAAACCCACTGCAAAGATGCAGTCATCCTTAGGCAGTCAGTGAAGCCTATTGCAAACAAAAAATGCTGATCTTTCATGACTGGCAGATTTTAGTACAAACAGTTCTGTGTTTCATATTTTTCAAAATTAAAAGCAATGAATAAGATAAGTGAAAAACAAAAAGCTTGAAGCCAGGAAGAAATATCCAAAGTCAAGATCTCATTTGAAATCTAGAGAAAAACCTTTTGTAAGTGCAACAGGTCAGAAGAAAGGAATTTCATTAGCCGAGTTCATGCATCGCAGTCACAAATCGAATGTGACAAAAGATGAGTGACATTTTCTGTTTGTTCTAGTATTCACTGTTGAGTTTTCAAAATGTGGTCATTTTTAGGAAAACCCACTGCAAAGATGCAGTCATCTTTAGGCAGTCAGTGAAGCCTATTGCAAACAAAAAATGCTGATCTTTCATGTCTGGCAGATTATAGTACAAACAGTTCTGTGTTTCATATTTTTCAAAATTAAAAGCAATGAATAAGATAAGTGAAAAACAAAAAGCTTAAAGCCAGGAAGAAATATCCAAAGTCAAGATCTCATTTGAAATCTAGAGAAAAACCGTTTGTAAGTGCAACAGGTCAGAAGAAAGGAATTTCATTAGCCGAGTTCATGCATCGCAGTCACAAATCGAATGTGACAAAAGATGAGTGACATTTTCTGTTTGTTCTAGTATTCACTGTTGGGTTTTCAAAATGTGGTCATTTTTAGGAAAACCCACTGCAAAGATGCAGTCATCTTTAGGCAGTCAGTGAAGCCTATTGCAAACAAAAAATGCTGATCTTTCATGTCTGGCAGATTATAGTACAAACAGTTCTGTGTTTCATATTTTTCAAAATTAAAAGCAATGAATAAGATAAGTGAAAAACAAAAAGCTTAAAGCCAGGAAGAAATATCCAAAGTCAAGATCTCATTTGAAATCTAGAGAAAAAGCTTTTGCAAGTGCAACATGTCAGAAGAAAGGAATTTCATTAGCCGAGTTCATGCATCGCAGTCACAAATCGAATGTGACAAAAGATGAGTGACATTTTCTGTTTGTTCTAGTATTCACTGTTGGGTTTTCAAAATGTGGTCATTCTTAGGAAACCCACTGCAAAGATGCAGTCATCCTTAGGCAGTCAGTGAAGCCTATTGCAAACAAAAAATGCTGATCTTTCATGACTGGCAGATTTTAGTACAAACAGTTCTGTGATTCATATTTTTCAAAATTGAAAGCAATGAATAAGATAAGTGAAAAACAAAAAGCTTAAAGCCAGGAAGAAATATCCAAAGTCACGATCTCATTTGAAATCTAGAGAAAAACCTTTTGTAAGTGCAACAGGTCAGAAGAAAGGAATTTCATTAGCCAAGTTCATGCATGGCAGTCACAAATTGAATGTGACAAAAGATGAGTGATATTTTCTGTTTGTTCTAGTATTCACTGTTGGGTTTTCAAAATGTGGTCATTTTTAGGAAACCCACTTCAAATATGCAGTCATCTTTAGGCAGTCAGTGAAGCCTATTGCAAACAAAAAATGCTGATCTTTCATGACTGGCAGATTATAGTACAAACAGTTCTGTTTTTCATATTTTTCAAAATTGAAAGCAATGAATAAGATAAGTGAAAAACAAAAAGCTTAAAGCCAGGAAGAAATATCCAAAGTCAAGATCTCATTTGAAATCTAGAGAAAAACCTTTTGCAAGTGCAACATGTCAGAAGAAAGGAATTTCATTAGCCGAGTTCATGCATCGCAGTCACAAATCGAATGTGACAAAAGATGAGTGACATTTTCTGTTTGTTCTAGTATTCACTGTTGGGTTTTCAAAATGTGGTCATTTTTAGGAAACCCACTGCAAAGATGCAGTCATCTTTAGGCAGTCAGTGAAGCCTATTGCAAACAAAAAATGCTGATCTTTCATGACTGGCACTTCTGTAAAATGGTTTTAGTGAGAAAATGCTCATTTGAAAGAGAATGAAAACGGTAAATAAAGATACAGATTTCATTTGTCAAAGCAATAATGTTTTCCGGGGGTGGTACTTGACTCATGTTTGGGTGTAGGGGTACCGCTGAAGATCTGACACCCTGACCCTGTTTAGGACAAAAAGCCGTAAAATACCAATCCCGTTTAGGACAACACCCTCCATTTTAGGTCCCTGTTTAGAACAATTGAAAAAAAAATACACACTTTCTTCACGTTCGAGACAATTTTACAGGAATTTAGAGACTGGGCGGCAAACGTCAGGTTTCCGATCTATGACTGGCTATGTATAAGTGACAACGGTGACAATCGTGCAGCCATACCTTGTTTAGAACGCGTTCATACCCTGTTTGGGACAAACTCGCATAAAAATTATATACCCTGTACAGGACAGAGAGGCCAAAAACCTTACCCTGTTCAGCGGCAAAATTTTAGATATGTTGAATATCCTTTCTGGGTGACTCAGCTTGGAGTCCTAGCATCACCATATGCCTGAGCACTTTTGGGATATGCAACATAATAAGCATTTTGAGACGAAAAGATTTAGGAAAATGTTGTAAAACATGCAACGTAATTACCAGAGTGAGACAAAATGATAAGCAACTGTTGTGCATCCTTGCTAATTCAAACATCGTGGAGTTCTTGAATCATTGTATGTCTGGGCACTTCTGGGATATGTAATATTCAAAGTCCCTCTGGCATAGAAAACATTTTTCTTTGTTCTTCTGATGAATCCACCTCCAAAATCCACTAGGGGTTGATTAGCACAAAGGACACGCGAGCGGACGCGAAACTTGCGTGTGGCGTGAAAACATGACGCGCGCGTGATCATTATCCCATTGGAATCCCATGGTGCGTTTGATTGACCTCGTTCAAGACTGAATTATCCAATGTGAGAACGAAAACTACTAAGATTTGCAATTTGTTTGGAGGGAAATAATTCGCCATTTTAGGTGCGTTTTCAGCCCTGATTTACATACTTGTGCACTTTCTTACAGAGGTCAAAAAGGATTGTTTAGGACAAATTTGCTGATTAACAGTACACAAAATATGACTTGAAAATCTTCGGGTTTCATAAAAAAAAAGAGTAGGTTGGCGAAAATGGAAATGGTTATATTTGCTCCATATTTGTTTCTGGGGTAAATAAACCTAAATTTGCTGACTTGGTGTTAAGTTGGTGCAAATACATGTAAACAGAATTGCCATAATGATAGCAAATGTAAGGGTAAGATATCCAAATTTGTTTATTTGCTACTCAAGTAAATGTGACAGTACTTTGATTTACGCCACTTGTTTGCGTGTTCGGAGATGAGTATGTTTGCTCCTTTAGTAAATATGGGGTAAATAAACCTAAATTTCCTGATTTGACCTTGGCGTAAAGTTGGTGCAAATAGGCACAATTGCTATAATAGTAAATGTGAGAGTAAGTAATGCAAATTTGTTTATTTGCCACTCAAGTAAAAGTGACGGTAATTTGATGCAAATAAGTTGATTTTCACCGTGTTTACTTAGATTTACGGACTCCGTAAAAGTATTAATTTTTAAGGGTAGCAAAACTACACCAAATAAATGTGAAATTTGAAAATTTACCTTGATGGCAAAACTGACACAAATCTGATGCAAACTTCGTGTTTACGTTACATTTGCGCCTAATTTCAGCAGGAGCAAGTGTGTGTCTTTGCTTCGACAATGCCGCCTGTGCAAATTTGTGACAAATTTAGAGCCCTAAATTTGCTACATATTTACTTCAGTTGCAAAGCTCGGTAAATCCGTCTTTTCGTGCAGTGTTAGCTGGCAAAAACGACATCATCTGTTCTGGGATCGACAAGTCTACTTCACCAGTCGCTTGCTATCGAGAGTACTCGTTATAAAATACTCGCCGTGACTGCTTTTCATGTTAAATGAAACCTCGTTATGGTGCGATTTTCCTTGCAGCCTCTGGTGTCACAGGAGCCGTGATGACTCTTTGTCTGATTTTGATGGTATGTAGAGAAATAGATTTTGTGTATTATATATCCATCTGTTTATCCAGCCATCATCCATCAAGCCATTAACTCGTCCACCCATTTTTGCCCCACATAAGTAGAGAAATACATGAGTCGAACGGGATTTTTTAATTGTTCAGATTTTGGCAACCAAACCGAAAGCACGTTGTTCAGTATATAGCAGACAAACGTAGGTAAATGCAAAAAGGTTGCCTTAGAAAATAGAGACGGTTATAACGTTTGAGATCTTGCAATGCCGCAATCAGAGAGTTTCTAAACTCAGTGTTGAAACAAGGAGAACTGCGGCACGCCTTATTTGACTGGTTATTCGATATGGGGAGCCATTTGTGCCAAAAATACAATCGTTAGAGCTAAATTTCAATCGCAAGTGTTAAATTTCAATCGTTAGTGCTAAATTCCAATTGTTAGTGCTAATAGATAATATATAGATTTAGCCAAGCCTAAAAGCGGAGCCTCCCCTTTTTGTTTTGTTTGTTTGTTTTTTTTTGTTTGTTTGTTTTTTTGTTTTGTTTTGTTTTTTTTTTTGTTTTTTTGCCGGCAGTTATTAATTTGTGAAAATACTCTCATTCAAGTCGTTAAATTAAAAAACAAAAAACAAAAAACAAAAGAAAAAATTCCTACTTTCGCTGAGAGTCGAACCTGGGTCGTTGGCGTCTGAAGCCGGATATTAATCCTCTAAGCCATAAACGTTTATTGTCATTTTTCGAGTTAATTATAATACTTATTTCTTTCTTCGTGACAAGCTGCCTAGCAGCAGGAAAATGCTGGTGTTTTTCCTGTCAAAATGTGTTCGGAACGCCGTGAAAACCATGGTTGTGGACAGAAAAAAACCAAAAAGCACTAGCTCTCCTATATTTGGCGTCGAAACCGCTGCGAAAAGCTGCGAACTCAAGCGGTGTGCCGACCGAGTTCGAACAGAACCGACGAGGCAAATTTGAACTTTTCACCTGAACTTTATCGCCTAATTTTTTTGCCTAAACTGAACTTTCCCCTTCAACCAAAAAGACAACTGAGTATTCTTTTGAACTTTTTTTTTTCCATTAACAAATTTGTTTTTGACTTTTGTTGTCTTTGCTTGTTTTGCAACGCGGGAGAACATGCGATTTCGCGCCAGAAACACACGGGATTCAGCACAGGGTTATATCCAGTGTATGAACTGTATTGGTACCCTGTGTTGCGGACGTACGGAAGTACGGACGTACGTACGGACGGAAGGTCACGTGACTATAACGTCACTACTAAAATTTCTTGGCTTGATAAATTACCAAATTTCCTTAGCAATGGAGCTCCGCTGACGCACTAGCGCGCTGGCTCCGCTACAAATCGTAAATGTCAACCTTCAATCGCAAGTGTTAAAGTTCAATCGTTAGTGCTAATCATCGTTAGTGCTATCATCGATTCCTTATCGATTACCGATCAGTGTAAAGGAAAGACTACGGACTGCGGACGGTGGACTGCGGACTGCGGACTGCGGACTGCGGATTGCGGACTGCAGACTGCGGACTGCGGACTGCGGACTGCGGACTGTGGACTGTGGACAAGGAGTCAATTTTATAAAACATGTACAAGTGTAATTTACAAGTCTAGCTATTGTTTCAGAGGCTGAAAACAATAGTTTTATTAAATTGACCCCAGACTGAGGGTAAAATGTAGACTGCAGACTAATGACTAAGGGGAAAATGCAGAATGAAGACCACAGACCTCAGACCCGGGGGAAAATGAGAGAAAAGACAGCTGGAAATACGTCTGCGTTCGTAAAAGGTCGTAGAAATTTATCAAAATCTATTTAATATTGTCAAAATGTTTTCGCAATGTTTTTTCGCGTCCTAATAGGAAAGTTTGTTTACTAATTGATAGGTGGAACAGTTTTTTTTTCCATCGAGGATTGTCCGGAACACGTTGTTCGTAAAAGGGTTTTGCTTATCTTCAAGCCATACATTGTTCAGAATTTGATCTGAGTACGAGGAACAACCTGCTTAATAAGCGAATAAACTGGGACGGGAATAAATGTAGAGCTAAATAGCTCATTCGTCGGAACCTGTAGTGTACCAAAAGATCGCTTTTTACGAGTGAACGTTATTTGCGAACTATCTGAGGTAAAAGTCAAACCCCGCCGGCTACATGTAGTTTCCGGGCGGGTAACCCAAACAGGGCTTAACGTCACTCATAGTACGAGGATAAGAACGTATGTTACCTTGATCATGGACCTGTATTTAAGAATTCAATTAGTTAAAATATTTATCTTTTGCTTTCCAATTTCTTTGTTTGTTTTTTTCCAAATGCATACTGTCCTTGAAAAAAAAATTTTGTGGAAGATAACGGAGTGAAACGCAATGAAGACATTCTTTCGATTAGCGAAGTTAAGCCATGTTTGGCACGGTTACTATTTGAAAGACAAATGGAGAGAAAACCTCGAGGTGGAAAGCAAAAGATAAATATTTTAACTAATTGAATTCTTCGATACCGGTCCATGATCAAGATACCATACGTTCTTCTGCCCGCACTTGAGTGAAGTTAAGCCCTGTTCGGCGAGGTTAGTACTTGGATGGGTTACCGCCCGGGAACTACGCGTAGCCGGCGGGGTTTGACTTTTACCTCAGCTAGTTCGCAAATAACGTTCACTCGTAAAAAGCGATTTTCTGCTACACTACAGGTCCCGATGAATGAGCTATTTAGCTCTACATTTATTCCCGCCCGAGTTTATTCGCTTATAACGCAGGTTGTTCCGCGTACTCAGATCGAAAAAAAAAACTGTTCCACCTCTCAATTAGTAAACAAACTTTCCTATCAGGACGCGAAAAAAAATTGCAAACATTCTGACCATATTAAATAGATTTTGATACATTTCTACCATCTCTTACGAACGCAGACGTATTTCCGGCTGTCTTTTCTCTCATCCCCCCCCCCCTCCCCTGCTCTGAGGTCTGTTGTCTTCATTCTGCGTTTTCCCCTTAGTCATTAGTCTGTGGTCTACATTTTACCCTCAGTCTTCATCTTACTCCTGGTCCACAGTCTGCAATCCACATTTCGCAGTCCGCAGGCCGCAGTCTTCGTTTTACACTGACTGGTAATCGATAAGGAATCGATGCTAGCACTAACGATTGAAATTTAGCACTAACAATTGAAATTTAAAAACTTGCGATTGAGCGTTAACATTTGCGATTTGTATCTTTTAGCACTAACGATTGGAACTTAGCACTAACGATTTAACACTTGCGATTGAAATTTAACAATAACGATTAATATTTTTGGCAAAAAATGGCTCCCCATAATTCGAACCATGCAGAGTTTAGGTGTTAATGCCTAATGGTAACTGACATACTCTATGGCTTATACAATATTCATCTGTGTAACGATTGCCATATATATGTTTTTGTATATGTGGGCACCTCGGCAGCGGTATCGCAGAGGCCATGGGTTTGAATCCCGTTCAAGCCTGTGTTTTTACCGGTTCCTCTTTTACCAAATGCTTAACTTTATATCTTGAACTGCAAGGGTCATCATCATTTCTTCTTTCTTCTTTCTTAACCCTTATTCCGACCAGGGTGGGAAGAGAGGGGGGGATTCTGCCCACACGGAGTTCGGACGTTTAAAACTGTTTTAATAAGCAAGCTAACGCCACCAACCTTGGTGACTTTCCCTAAAATTTATCTAGGAACAATTTAGTATAGCAAGTCTTAGTCTATTAAGTTTGACGTTACCATGACAACCACTTCTTGACAATCGGTTTTTTTAAATTAACCTCTTTTTAATCCAAAATCATTACTTTTTTGAAGTAATTTTTAAATTTTTTAATCATTTCCGTGTTAATTTATTGATTTTGATCACTTCTTGATCAATTTTGGCGGATTTTGAAGGTTTTGGAAGAATCAAGAAATCCAAGATGGCGGATCCAAGATGGCCGCCTTTAGAAAACAAAACGCCATTGTCACTTCATATGACGTCATCAGCTGATGTTGCGGACCTCAATGGAAACATTTTGGACGTACTATCTGTCCTTTAAGTTTCGTTGTCATAGCTTTAATATTCTCGGAGTTAAGAGGTGGAGGCGGAATCCGCCCCCCCCCCCCCTTTCTGGTCCCACAAGACTAAAAAGAGCCCGGTCTGAATAGGGTTAAATATAATCACAGTGCATTTTGAGAATTCACTGACTGTCGTTCTTCATTACGTAGTCCGGTAGATTAAAGCATAAACTGCATGTTTGAGTTTGGGAAATTTCAGTCGCGAAAATTTGGAGTATTAAAAACATAGGTAAACGTTTTTAATTGGAGGTGAAATGAAATCATTGGGGAATGGCTGGGGAAAATACAGAGTGCAAAATCTCATTACTGACGATAGTTAACGTTGGATATATTTTCTATTGTTAGCTTTCTTCTTCCACGGAACTCATAAGGTATGACATTCCAGGTTACTAAACCTTCCTTTTTTAATACCTCTCGATTGCAACTAATCGTATACAGTGGAATACCATAATCTCGAACTTGAGGCTAGGTCCGGAGAAATACAATCTAAATAAACATAACATCTTTAAGAACCCCAACTGGCAGGGAGGCAGACCAGTTGGCTTTTTTACAAGCGTGGCCAAGGAGTTGATCGACTCGGGGTTACAGAGAACAACTCCAGCTAGTGCACAAAGCGAGACTTGCACCCGTAACCTGCGGAATTCAAGCCCGGCACCATAGAAAGTTAAATTTAAGCTGAGGGTTAAAATACCCGTTGCCTCTTGTATTACCATTCGTTGTGTTGTGGTTTCTAGGAAACTGGTCAGCTAACGTACTTTGGTTTCTCTTTTTTGTAGGAGATCGTATTTTGAGGTTTTCTGGTATAATCATCATCTTTTTGTTGTCTTCTACATTGGACTAGTTCTTCACGGAATACAGTATGTAGTATTCTATTTCCCGATAAGCATTTTTGTTGAAGTTTTTCAAGATTTTGCTCAGGTTTTCAGTTTGAACTAAAACTGTATTTCTGTCCTTGAGGATTTGCTTTATTTTGCGCAAAGTAAAAAGTAAGGTTATTCTTCTGTCGCTTTTTTCTTGTGTTTTGTCAAAATAATCGTGTTTTTTTCCACAGACGCAGTTCTTTGAAAGCTCTGAAAGTTCGACTGGCCTGGTTTTCCGATAACATACATTAGCTACCAGTTTATACATACAATATACAATGTACAAAATACAATATACAATATATAATATACATTGGTCATCCGTTAAAATTCAATAAAATTCAATGCTAATACCGATGAAAATTCAATGATAATGCCGACAGGCCGGCAGGGTTGATGGGTTCTTTTGTAGCAGGTGCGTTAATACGCCCGAAACGCAAAAAAAAATGGACATCAACAAACTATCTCCTTAACCATCTTAATAACAAATACCTTGATCTTTTCAGGGGTGTGGTCCGATTTCAGTCAAACGTGGATGAACATGACCCTGAAAAATGCCATAAGAACGTGACCATGTGGGAACAGGAAGGCCCATGTAAAGATCTGCCTCATTTTGTTCCCTTTGGAATGAATGTAAGTCTACTGGCCGGATACTATCGCACCTTAATGGCAACATTTTTAGTGCAATAAACATTTTAGGTACACTAGTGTTCATGTACTATCTATTCTTACTGATTTCAAATCCGAAAACAGCAAGACGTGATATGTCAAATTCACGTTTTATTTCCCCTTACAGACCTGGAAATGGGTTGTCGCACCTGTCATCTTGTACATTGTCGAGAGACTTATCAGATTTTGTCGCTCATTTCAGGAGGTTAAAATCTTAAAGGTAAGATATTGGTCAGAAGGGACATTTGAGCATTTCTTTGTTCCCATTAACCGTAGCTTGCACGATTGTTTAAGCCATGAGATAACCCTCCGTGTATGTTGACAAATTATTTCTTGATACACAGAACTCTACCAAATTTGTTTGCGATTTTCTAATTTACCTGATTACAACTATTTATTTATTACCACAATCCGTCACTCATGATTTGTCATTGTGTGGACCCAATCAAGTACAATTCCTGTAAGCGATTTTCTGTACTCCCATTTAACATTTAAACGATTTTGCAAGAAGTTGCTGTTTATAGCTAGGCTGCAAGCTTTTTTTTTCGTTTGATGACACAAAAGGATTTTAATACAACTGAATCTTTCCATCCGAGTAATCACCCTTGTAAGAAGCTGAAATCCCATCTGAATTTTCAGCCGAGCCGGCACTGTATTGTGAGCCTCTTTCATCGTCTCTCTTGTATCCTTGGGGATCCCTTTGTTCTCAGGGACTAAACTGTCACTACTATGAGTACATTGGTCATAGGAGTGTCTTGGAACTTGTTTGTGATCGATTAAAGTGGTAACCGAAATCTTGTTTGTTGCCTGTACAGGTTGTTAATCATCCTTCTAAAGTTATCGAAATCCAAATGAAAAAAGCTGGTTTTCATCATGAGGCAGGGCAGGTATACAGTGCTTTCACAATGGCAAAATTTTTATTTCATTTTAATCGCTACTTTCAGTCCATATAACAAGAATCAACAACGGGTTTTACGGTTTTTATTGCAGTATATATTTCTCAAGTGCCCCAAGCTGTCGCATTTAGAGTGGCATCCATTTACATTAACATCGGTGAGTCGATACTGGCGAACTCCTATTGCAACGGAAAAAGTAAAACTACGGCCAACGCTAATTTGTAGCGTTTCTTTGAATTAATCTACCAGCAGACTGATCATCGCAATCTTTTTTCTTTGGAAACACTGCGACACCTTTTTCTTGGAGTGGTTGCTTTGGTAATTGCCTATGAAATGTGTCCTTTCTTTGCTTTAAATTGTTGGGAAAATGTTATTCCAAAAGTTGCTGTAAGTGAGATCGCCAAGGCGAAGAAAGAGTTAGAAAAACATAAATAAGTCCAAGTCTTTATACTCTTTTGACACATTGTCCTTTCACTATAACATGTGGGTATGCAAGATACATTTCACTAGGCAAGCCTTGTATGCCATTTATAAAGGTTGCTTCGTGTGGGTGAATAGTGTTCAGCGAAATATATTTTATACTATAAAAACAGCTTTTGATAGTATCAGCTTGAGTAAAACAATGTATTTTTACAATATTGCCGGCTGAGTGCCCGTGACAGGTTCTGGTTGGATGTCGTTTGCGACAATGGACATTTTGAAACAACTCAAGTTCCTTATCAATTTCTTTCGAGATGTCTTTTTTAAGAGCTTCTTTGGTCGAAATAATCACATTGGATGTTTTATCTTCTTACGTTTTTAGGCTCCAGAGGACGATTTTTTCTCTGTGCACATTCGTATCGCTGGCGACTGGACCGGTAAGTTTGTTAGAATCAGTATTACAAGGCCTTAAAAGATACGGTAATACAAAAAACAAAATGATTTTTTGTTTTTGTTTTATTTGCATCGATAGGCGGACTGGCCAATCTCTTTAGCGGAGATGGAAAAGAAACAAGAAGTTTAGCTGATATCCCGAGGTTCGTCACGTTCACGCTAAGTACAACACATCTTGAAGCTCTTACCATTTGTCATTTGTCAGTTAAGTCGTATTTCTTGTCAGTCTGTGGAAAACCGGCTTAAAAAGCACTGCTCTTGGAGTAGAGCTATAGGTCAGCGTGGTTATACTAGTAGCTAATTTTGCTTTTTGCTCCACAGACTTGCTGTTGATGGCCCGTTTGGAACTGCAAGTTCGGTAAGTTTCATTGTTTGCTTGAAACCGATGTTTTCTGCAGCGATTTATTTATTTATTTATTGCGGTTCTTGTTAAGTGATCGAAATCTAATAGCTTAGTTATCGGGAAAGTCATGATTTCACACAGTGAAATATTTCATCATATTAAAAATCCTTGGTCATACAACAGAATTGAACAGCATGTGACATTCACATGGTTAATTTCTTCTCTACTGCAGTACATTTTCTGCAGGTTCTACATCTTTGCTAGCCTGTGCGTGCAGCTCAGCCCCATATTTGCCTTCTACCTTAATTAATCAGTTGCAGATTTTTTCGCCCAGTTCGCAAAACGTTTTTGGCACTCAGTACATACGTACATACATGCATGCTTTATTTGGCAAAGCAGTTTAAAGTAAGGCAGCAAACGCTGATGTGGACCTGCTAACTATTTGCATGTGTATTACAAATATAATTAAAATTAAATTGCAGTTGCTAAAATTACATAGCTACATAGGCATTAAATATGTTTAAGACAATAAAAAATCATAGAGATAGAGAACAATGGTAATAAGATAAATAATTAATAAGTAAATCGGTTCGATGAACGCCACGATCAAGTCTATCAGTTTGTACACATAAAACTTAAGAGCTCCTGACCAGAAATATCGAGAATCCCACGACAGAAACGAAATTTCATATTCTATTTTATTTTACCAAAAATACCCCTTTGGTAAACTATTTTCAAAAGTCATATTTAAAAGTTCCCCCGCTTTTTGTTTTTTTCCAAAATTTAGATAAGTTCGAAATACGGCTGGAGGCTCCCTTGCGCCCCCCGGAAATAAGGGAAAATCGTGCATTTTTAGCAAGCTCGTACGCAACAATGGCAATCGTTCCCGTTTTACCATTTGGCTCATAAGTACAGCATTCTTTCCTCTATCGAAAAATATAAAACCGGATATAAATTTGCACTTTTAGTTTGCTTGTTGACCTGTTGAAGATACTAACCTTGAAGGGTTCAAAGTCAAAGTGAAATTTGGGTCAACTTTAGAGGCTTATAACCGACCTAGCATATACTTTTCAGACCAAAAATATACATCAAATGTAAGCTCAATCATTCGTTTTCCCTCTCTGAAAGTTTCGTTTTTGGCCCATTAAAAGGGACGCGTCGAGAAAAAACAGTGTGCAGGGTATTTTGAGCAGTTTCGATAGAACGGCCACTGTCACGCGAGCCACATCGGTTCCACTAAAGCAGTCACAAAACAAGGTTTCACGGGCTCATTGTTTTGGATAGATTATAAAGTAAAAGTATATACTTTTCACTATGAGGTAACTGTCACTATGGCTTAGGGGCAACCCGAGTAACTTTTCTACAATGCAAATTTATTTACAATGTGACAATATTATTTGATTAATCCAAACTGATAAACCAAAGATACTCTCACCTTAAGACATCATCTTGTGAATCTCTTGGCTCAGGTTATCACTACTTTTACCACACTTATTGGCTGCATTAGTCATGACAAGGTTGTAGATTGAAAAAACAAAAGTTACAACTACGTCAAACTATGCACTCCGTATTCAAATTAGCATAAATGTGAGACATGAAATCTGAGCTTTTCGTGATAGGCACGATATGGGATAGCGTGACGCAGTGCACGTGACTCGGAAAGCTGGAAGAGCCAAACGGGCTTAAACGTAAACGTTAGTTTTCCAGTAATTACCCGTTTTGAATGTATATATGCGAAGTGACATTACTCTAATAAGGGAAAGAATCGTAAGGGTCATTTGCAATTTCAAATATTTTAGGGTAGGATCATTTACTGTTAGAGGGGGTGTTTGGAAAAACCGAAATATTCCCGCAAAGCTTTGTGAAAGAAAGACCGCAAAAACACCAGGTAGAGAAAATTCCAGCAAAGCTTTTAGTTACAAGAAAATAGTAAATAAATAAATCACAATCGTAATAACTAAGCAGAAAAATACAAAAATTTAATGATACGTCTCTTATTGTCTTTGATCGGTTTTAAATGGACGTGTGA
Organism: Siderastrea radians; assembly: GCA_964017195.1. Taxonomy (NCBI): domain Eukaryota; kingdom Metazoa; phylum Cnidaria; class Anthozoa; order Scleractinia; family Rhizangiidae; genus Siderastrea; species Siderastrea radians. The sequence continues at coordinate 12,588,781 of OZ024900.1, read as the reverse complement.
GTGCTATTTTAAGGCTCGTGGGACACCAGTTAACAAAAGCGCCACCGCAACAACAACTTCAAACCATTTCTTCTAGTAGGCTGATGTAGGGTATTTTTCTTCTAAGTTTCAAAGGAGGTGTTTACAAGTCAAAGCACTCGCAGTGAAACTGAAAAAGTCCAAGTTTCCGGTTGCCGTTCTTTGCCGTTCTTTGCGCAGATGTTAAACTGGTCGTACACGATGAGATGTGCCAGTTCAAACCTTGAGAGGATATCTTGGTTTGCTGTAGCCAAATTGGTTTATTTTATTTTATTTTATTTTATTGTTATGAGGGGAGGGATGCTAGGGTTCATTTGCAGATTCAGATATTTTAGGTCGGACCATTTATTTTAGAGGAAGTGGTTGGAAAAATGAGAAAAGTTTCTGGAAAGCTTTTGTAGAAGAAACGCTACAAAAAACAAGTGAAAGCAAAGCTTTTTTGTCGCAAGAAGAAAGTAAAGAAAGTAGCTAATTCGGGAGAATTATATAAATCTTTTCCAATCGCTGCTAGGCCTTGCACCGTCGTAGGAAGGTTCGGAATGATACTTGTGCTGCAAGAGCCCTCTGAATCCTCCTTAGGCTTTGTTCACACGGATCGATTTCCAAACGGTTCCAGTCCGGATAGGTCTTCTGTTCACACGGAACCTGCTATCCGTACCGTCTATCCAGTCCAATAAAGGTCCGGTTTTTGGACCTGAACTGTGTGAACACCTTGACCGGTTCGTTTTGGTTCCAACAGCGTAATTTAGGCTTGGGCACTAGTTAAATTTATCGCGCTCAGTGTTGTGTTTTTGATTAAACTCACCTAAAAATTTAAAGAGAGACCAAAGTACTGTCTGCGATAGCATAACTGCCACATAACTTATCAGTTGTAATTCTGGGTTAAAAGCTTGAAAAGGTTAAAAGGTTAAAAGGCCTTTGTGTATTTTGCAATCGGCAGGCCTGGGGTAATGTTTATCCGGCCAGAGGCCTTTGGCTTCTATCAATCGATAGATTCAGCCTTCTTCGATCGTCTTTCACGCATTTTGGTCTTTCGGTGGATAACTTATTGGTACAAACAGCTGATTTTCTCACGCTGGTCCAGAAATGGACTGGTACTGGACCATTTCTGTACCGGTCCCGTGTGAACAGATGCTCATAAATGAAACGGTCCCACGTGAAGAGACCTGGTCTGGTCCAGAACCGTTTGGAAACTGTTCTGTGCGAACATAGCCTACGACGTTGTTCGTAAGTCTGGGAGAAGGTTGGGCCTTAAGAGAAGAAACAAAGAAAGCTTCCCTCTTCGATGATAAAAAAAGACTACCTCGAAAAAAAAGTTCAATATTGGCCATTCATCAAGAAGGAAAGTCAACGCAGATGCAGTACAGTGGGAAATAAGCCGGATCGCTAGGTTCCGATGGGAAGTGTCTGACGGCCCAGCATTAGCCACTGCGTTCTTTTAGGACCTAGCGGCAAACGATTTCCGTGCCTTTGAAAAAACAAACCTCTTCGAGTACCGCAAAACAAGATATCCCCTCAAGGTGTCAACTGGAACATCTCATCGTGTACGACCCGAGTACGACATCTGCGCTGATGGCAAAGAACGGCAACCGGAAACTTGGACTTTTTCAGTTTCACTGCGAGCGCTTTGAATTGTAACTCGTTTAAAACTTAGAAGAAAAGTACCCTACATCACCCTACTAGAAGAAATGGTTTCAAGTTGTTCTTGTGGTGGCGCTTTTGTTAACTGAATGTGTCCCACGAGACTTAAAATAGTACTCACACGTCCATTTAAAACCGATCATTTATTTATTCATATTTTTCTGTAACTAAAAGCTTTGCTTGAATTTCCTTTCCTTGATGTTTTTGTGGTCTTTCTTCCGCAAACGCTTTGCGGGAATACTTCGGTTTTTCCAACCACCCCCTCTAAAATAAATGGTCCGACCCTAAAATATTTGAAACTGCCAATGACCCCTAGGATCCCTTCCCTCATTAGAGAAATGTCACTTCGTATATATACATTCAAAACGGCCATTAACTGGAAAACTAATATTTATGTTTAAGCAAGGGCCCTGGTTTAAGCCCATTTAGGTAGTCACGACGTCACGCTATCCTGTATCGTGCCTATCAGGAAAAGCTCAGATTTCATGTCTCACATATTTATGCTAATTTACTTTTATGCTAATTTGACTTTTGGTTTTTTAATCTACAAATAACCATAACTTATCCAACCAACAAGTCTGGTAAAAGGAGTGATATCCTGAACCAAGAGATTCACAAGATGTTGTCTTAAGGTGAGAGCATCTCTGATTTTTCAGTTTGGATCAACGAAATAATATTGTTACATTATAAATTTGCATTGAAGAAAAGTAAACCGGGTTGCCCCTAAGGCATAGTAACATAGTAAACTCTAAGTGAAAAGTATATCTTTTTAATTTATTACCGTATTCAAAACAAGGTGGCAGTGAAACCTCTTTTTTGACTGCTTTAGTGCAACCGTGACTCGCGTGACAGTGGCCGTTCTATCGAAACTGCTCAAAATACCCTGCACACTTTCTATTCTTGACGCGTCCCTTTTAGCGAGCGAAAAACGAATTTTTCAGCGAGTACAAATGAATGATTGAGTTTACATTTGATGTATATTTTTGGTCTGAAAAATATATGCTAGGTCAGTTATAAGCCTCTGAAGTTGACCCAAATTTCACTTTGACTTTGAACCCTTCAAGGTTAGTATCTTCAACAGGTCAACAAGCAGACTAAAAGTGCAAATTTATATCCGATTTTATATTTTTCGATAAAGGAAAGAATGAGGTACTTATGAGCCAAATGGTAACGAACGATTTCCTTTGTTGCGTACGAGCTTGCTAAAAATGCACGATTTTCCCTTGTTTTCGGGAGGCGCAAGCAACCTTCTAGCCGTATATTGAACTTTTCTAATTTTTGGAAAAACCAAAAAGCGGATGAACTTTTAATTATGATTTTTGAAAATAGTTTACCACAGGTGTATTTTCGATGGAATAAAATAGAATATGAAATTTCGTTTCTGTCGTGGGATTCTCGACATTTCTGGTCAGGAGCTCTTAATAGTATAAAAAATCACAATGTTTATTGCTGATAAGGCAGGCCTCCTTCTCAGTATAGATTATGGTTTTTATCGAAAAGAGGACGGTCGTATCGCATTTGTGAATGCATCTTATTGTATTCAAACAGGACGTTTTCAAATACCCTGTGTGCATGTGCGTTGGAGCAGGCATTGGTGTGACGCCTTTTGCATCCGTACTGAAGTCCATATGGTAGGCCCGAAATGCTTGTTAACTACCTCATTATGTACACGATTTTGGCCAGTGGGGGCAATACTGGCCACCCGGCTTTCGGTTGTCTAGGGTTGATTTCAGATTTGGCAAACGCTATATTCTCCGAACATTCATTATTTTGACAACCACTCAACTAACATATGGAGAACCCCTTGAAATGTAAAAATGTTCTTTGCACTGGTGTCCAAAATGTTTTAATGCAATTAATTTTCGAATTAGAAATGTGGCCTAAAGTAACTTATGCTGTAACATTATGAGCATGGTTCGTACAGGTGTAGTCAATCTCGAAACAGCTGAGAAATCAATCTTTGAAAACGGAAATGAAAAGCAATAATAAAGGAATATTTACCTGCGTGTTGAGCTTATTGATTCTTGGTTATGGGGGTACATGCAAGTGGTGTAATCTTCTGTGCCACGGAAAAGGTGAGTGTCCCCTAAAATGCACATTGGCGTGTTTAGGAAAATACAATCAACAATTGCGCAAAAATCAGCCCTAGGAAGGGGAAAGTCCAGAAATAAACGTTATGGAGTATCCGTGGGAAATTTTCAAAGGAGTAAATAAAAAGGTACCGATTGCAAAAAGTGTTTATATTTCCTGTCAATAATTTTACAGCTTCGTCCCTAAAAAATATCAGGACAATTTCTCAAGATGGTCATTTCAGGATTCAACTCCATAAGCGGTACCACAGAACCGCAAGCACCGTCTTTTTTTAAATTAGAGCCCCTCTCCGAGACCAAGCGCCATTTTAAGTGAGGTCATGCGGTGGTGACATGTGATACTGGTAGACATCCCTCAGATTGTTTTTCTCTTTGTAATTTGCAGGTATCAGCACAATGAGAACAACGTCAACCCTGTGGTCAAAAAGGTGTACTTTTTTTGGATCTGTCCTGACACGAACGCCTTTGAGTGGTTCACAGATCTCCTGCAGTACCTTGAGGACAGGGTCAGTTGCCTCTCAATTGTCTAACAATGATCAAGTGTTTCGGGTAAAGGGGTTTACCAGTACAAGCTAGTGATGGCAAGTTAAGTGCAACTTTGCAAGAACAAGAGAGCCCAGTGGGCATTTTCACGGCCATTCTGACCCACCCTTCCCCTAGGTGAACGATTCCGTATTTTTACGCGGTTCAACGTACCTGTTGCGAGATTTTGCGAAATTAGTGAAGCTCGTTTCTTTTCTTTGTGATATGAAAAAAATGTCTCAACGTGTCAAGACTAGAGAAACTAAACTCGTTTCTCTTCGGGTCACAGTGTGACAAGTCCGTCTTCATCTCGCGGTGAAGTATTAATTCATATTTTGCTTTAGGCAAAGTTAAAGGTACCGTTGAGTGGAACTTACATGTACCGATACTTAAACCGCTACCACAAGGTTAACAGCGGTCTGTCTGTGTCATATAAGTAGTTTTGTTTACCTTGCATGACGTAATATTGACGTCATAATTGCATGACGTCATAAACGGAACCTGAAGATAAAGGCAACCACCAAGAGAAAATCGGAATTTTTGTAAAGAGTGAGTTGGCCGAGACAAGACCGGATGACTAGGGCAAAAGAACGCCCCCCCCCCCGGAAAACAAAAACAAAAACAAAAACACAGCCCAATTTATACACCGGCACGGTGGTCGCTTTAACATCTGTCTTTGTAAAAACTAAGAAAACAGAAAATTACTGTTTTTATTCTTCAATCTGCATCACAATCACGATTTTTGCCAAAAAGTCGAGAAAACACTTCGAAACGGGTCCAGGTTTTGCGTACATTATAGATTATGAGTTAAAACATAATCCATGTAAAAGTTTTTGGTACAAGGCTAAATTTATAAAGATTTCACAAATGTAGATGGCCGCTGTGGCCACGCCTTTAGGTGAAAAAATGAAAACAGACCAGTGTTTATAATACACGAACCCCGCATGCTAAAACTGCACAAGTTTGAGGTTTTTGTTTTTGTTTTTGCCCCAAATCGCGATTTACTCCTACTTTATAAACGTTTATGTTTTCAGATGGTAGCGACAGGAAATGGTGACTTTTTAGAGTACTACATTTACCTCACCAGGGGTTGGGGACCAAATATGGTAAGGACAATTTATATACGTAGAAACAAGCCAGTTGCAAACTTTAAAGTGAAAATGAAAATGAAATGTTTATTCAAACAATAGCTATCGTAGCGAATCATAAATAACATCTTAATGCTACTTGGTCCGTTGTGGTCTATTTTTGCTTGTTGTTCTGAATTTTAAATCATTATTCTAGAGATTTCATTCCATCCTATGTAATCTTTTTGGCCACTATCCGGCAAAATAGCCCAAGACATCATGACCTAATTCCTTATCTAGGCACAAACCATTGTCCTCCACGAAGATGACGAAAAGGACATCATCACAGGCTGCAGGCAGAAGACTCGCTATGGACGCCCTGAGTGGGAAGGAATTTTTAGTAGCATCGCTAGATCCCACCCAAGGTAAGCAGTGACCGTCATTACAAGTAAAGGTGAATTGTTTTCAGGGAAAGCGTCCTTGAAGCGTCTTTGGACACGTCTTTGAATAAAGGTTACGCTAGAGCAACATCAAACGGTAATGGCCAGCCGTCTTATCACTAGTCAGTGTCATGTACGGCCTGATTATCAAGGAAAAAACGATGAAAAATATTTGTAGTTTGTTCTGATTTATAAGGCCAAAACAACAAGAATTAATAGTTAATTAAAAGGGAATATCTAGGTCCATGTCAAAATAGATGGAGATTCGAGGTAGTCGTGAGTGTATTGAAATAAAATAGAATTCTCTGTTTTAATTACAGAACGAACATTGGTGTATTTTTTTGTGGACCAGCCGTCCTTTCACATCAGCTGCACAAAGTCGCTAATGAACACAGTAACGATGTCGAGGGCGTCAAGTTTTTCTACAACAAAGAAAACTTCTGAATTAAATACCACCTAGTACCTGGATTGAATCTAATGATTCTTTGGTGATTTTTTAAGCTATTATTATTGTGTATTTTAACTAACAATGCTGTGTCAAAACTCTTATCGCTATTAGTTTCCCTGTACAAAAACTGTATTTCCTCGATTATTTCGATTAACCGCCTTTCTGTCAGTTATAACATCTATAAAACTACCGCATTTGTGAACAAATATAAATGCAAGGCGGGGGAGAGGGATGATTTATTCACAATAGTTTGTCATGGCTGTGTTTATGTTGGTAGGGTGAACTCCCGCAGGATACAAAAAAGTTCGAGAACTAAGTGGGCTGTTCGGCTGTCTGATGGTCTTTTCCTCTCACCTTTCCCTGTCTCTGTCCGGTTCTCTCCACTCTTTCTCGACCTCCTTTTACTCGACTTCGCTAAAGAAAGAACTCGCTATTTTGTCAGACAAAGTTTGGGGGGGTTTAGCTTGTCCGTTGGACGGAATACTGTACGCTACTGGAGCGTGATACTTGAAATCAAGGTAAATGAAAATATGGTCACACCCACTTAGGCAATCACCGAGAAGCCGACTTACCTTCATGTGCCATGAACAATTGTCTGCATTATTTCATTTTATTCAATAAATTCTAGTTCATTAGGATATTCTATTTTAATAGTTCTAATTTATTAGTATATTTTAATTTACTAGGTAAATAAGAATATATTGTCACACCAATTTAGGCAATCACTGAGCAGCAGTCTTACTTTATATCCCATGAACAACTGTCTGAATTATGTAAGTGGTGGGGCTTTTGGGGTACCTAATTCGTCCTTTATTTCGCTCCTACTTAATTTCGCGATTTTTGCGAGCAAATATTTCGCGAAGCTTTAATTTCGCGATTTCAAGAAGAGAAATGAAAAGACAAAAAAGAGCATTATTGGTACACTTCACGAAAATGTGTCATCAAAATTTTATTTCAATAAAACTTTACAAAGGTGATGGATTATTACAGTCAAAATACTCATCTCATTCCGCTCAATATTTGGGAATGATTTAAATTAATCGAGAACGGTTGCATTTTTGGAACCAAAATTCCATTTTTAAATTGGAGATTGAAATCTTCCAAAGGTAGACTCATTTGAAGTAACAAATGTTGATTGGATTGTTACTTACATAAGCCAAAATTTCACACGCGACATACGAAACCGTTGGCGGCTGTTGGTTTTAGTCGGTTTGACATTGTAGGGAATTTTTCTCAATTTTCAGGACCATGTCTCCTGCAGTTATAGCACAGTTACTTGTTTTTAAAGAATTATTCTTCACAGTTTTATAGCAACAGACTGCTACTTCACGTGTAAAAGTATTTGCGGTTAATACTTTGTTGAGAGAACACAAATCAGGTCAGATACGTCAAGCCGCCAACAGACCTTGCACGTGAACATTCGCCTGATGTCAATAATAAACCAGTATATTTAATTTGAAAGTGGAATTTGATTCCAATAATGCAGTCCGTTCCCGATTAATGAAAGTCATTCCGTGATTAATGAAAGTCATTCCCAAATAATAAGCGGAACGCGCTGAGTATCTCGACTGTAACATACACCGTACAAGGGTATTGCTTCAAACAGGAACTTTTACATCTATCAAAGACGATCAGTCATTAGGTCTTCCGATAGTTTTTGCCGATCAAAACATCATCCAACTTCTGGGGGAAGTTTCTTTCTCCACTAACGACATCGTCTACACCAGCTTTCTCCCATCCTTTGGAGATACAGATCGCTTGCCTTCACAGCTAATCAAATGTTTGTACAAGCTAACAAGCCAAGTCGTCTGGATTGCTCGATAATGTAAATTGCTAATGGGGATACCAAATTTGTGTGCGTATGAAAATTCGCGGAATTTTTTCCCGAGTCTTAAATTTCGCGATTTTTTTCGATTCACGAAAACCGCGGAAATTAACTAAGTACGAATAAGGTAAATAGCATTGACAGTGAGTTAATATAACTGGTTAGTGCACTTTATTTTAAATTGTATGTTTTACATGGAGTCTAGTAATGGCTATATAAAACAGTACTAATAACACAGACTTGTGCTGCAAATACAAAACGCTAAGGAAAACGAAAAACAGCAACACTAAGATTTATTCCAAGTTGATAACAGCAAGTCTAATTTGATAAAATCAATCACCAGAATACACTTGTTTAAAACGGACAATAAACTTAAAGAAGCAAGACAAAATACTTGTTTAGAACTATTTTCTCTCCTGCTTGCTATCGATAAGTTTTGTTTCAACTTTGCCTTTTTCGGTTTTATGTTCCAACTTGTTCCCCCTACTTGGTAGCTGAAGCAGCAATGTCCAGTCATTTGCAGACATCACCAAGAACATAAACAAATATTGAGGGGAACATTGGCATCCAGTTCTTCCACCTCAGGGTACTGACTCATAGCTTCGAAAAACCAAACACTATAGCTATAAGCAAGAGCATCGTCATTAAACAACATCGTAAACAAAATAAGTGTAAAGGGAGAAAAATAAATAAAATTCCGTCAAGAAGAGAACCTACACTTTATAGGCAATGAGCGCTCGTTGTGGGATATGGATGTGCCCCTGCGACATTTATCTACCAGAACGTGCACAACATAATGAACCGCAAAACGCTGGCAGACCGTCAATAAAAAGTTGTTATAACCACAGGCAACCAAAGCATGATATCTAATGAGAATTTGTATGGAGCTGGAATTCGATCGAAAATATTAATCGGCGGTTTTCCTCCGAAAATACATTAAAATCAAAATAAAGTTTGAAAACCTTATCTGTTGTGTGTTTGCTGTGTCTTTACCGCTTTTCCGAGCTTCTGGAGGCCGTTTTGGGCGATTTTCTGCTTAACGGTCGATGCCATGTCACGTCACATGCTAAAGAGAGCTAAAGATAGGAAAACGGAAATCCAAATTTGCCAGCCGACATTCGAGGTCCCGATCAAAATGCTCGTTAAATTCGATTTTGTCCAAAGCCAGTGTTTTCAAACCACAACGTATTTTTAAAAGGATAAATCCCCTATCTTTCTGTGTCATTCAATGGTCAATTAGTCCATCTCTTGATGTACAGTCTTTCATTAAAACGGAACTAACTTTTTAGAACCCCCTCCATCACAGGCTTCGACCAAAAAGAGGGCCAAAACTAACGGTCAAGCCTGGGACTAAGAGCCAAACTTCGCTCTACTCTACAAAACTCTCTCTTCTACTTTTCCCAAGATGTTTACTTCCAAATTTGAACATGTTCTAGCATGATTTTATGAATCAAACTTTGGTTGTTGTATCTGTTCAGAAATGAGAGTCATAAGATGCTTTGGCATGTTTTATTCATCCTTTAAGTGGCTTTTTAACCTACTTTTATTTTTGTACACTGTTCCCATTTTTGCTTTGGGAACGTTCCGATTAAGAGATGATTGTTCCTCTTTGGAGTGGTCCTTTTAAGATCAAAAGGAACAAATTGCTGTTAAAAATAGGAAAAAGTGTTCATTTAGAGCTAAAAAGAACCTTTTGTTCCGAATTTTTAACATTGAAAGGAACTTTTTGTTCCTAAATGAGTGGCCTAGGAACCGGTGTTCCTTTTTATTCACTTGAGGAACAATTGTTCCCATTAACGGTTCCGTTTTGAACGAAATGTTCCTTTTTATTGGCACGTGGAACAGTTAATGTTCCTAACCAGTAGTTCCTATTTATGTAAAATGGTTCCTATTTAGAAATGACAGTTCCTTTGTACATCTTGTTCAACAGAAACATTCTTCTTTTCTTGCCATATATGATTTTATCGCTTTTTAATTGGCAAAAACATTTGGTGTAGTGTTTTAAGTTTCAAACGACACGAAGCAGAGTCAATAGCAGATTTTTAAAGACTTTTCGAGGCTCTTATAGACTTGCCCTGGCAAGGTTGAATATAATCGCACCAACGCCATTTATCACCTTAAATTTGTAAACTAACTTAAGAACAGCGGCAAGCAGAGACATGCCTGAGCAAGCAGGGGCAAGTTGAGGCAGGTTGGGGCAAGTTTGAACTTGCACAATGCAGCCATTGTTTTTTTTTTGTCGCCTTTGTGTTTGTTCACTATTTATGTAAGTGGAACAAATTGTGTGAATCACTCAGATGTCCGACATGAACAAAACGGGTAAGGTTGACTGGTCGAAAAGTGATGGCTCATGATCATCACCAAAACCAAAACGGCTTCACTTGGAAAAAGAAGAAACAGATAGCTTGTATCACTGTCCAATACAAGCGTGTGATCACGATGGATTTAAAAGTCAACGTGGCTGCAGGAAGCATGTGAACACCAGGCACAGTTGGTTCTTTTTCTTTGACGAAAACCCCGACATTTCAGGTACCAAAGAACTTGCCGATGATGATACATCGGGTGAAATCACAAAACAAACTGCCAGGGTAATGCCTTCGTTTTCAGTTTCCAGCCAAATTGGCGAGTTATTCACGAAATGGTTGACTGGAAGTGGTGGGGGTTGCAAGAAAGATCGTGCAGCTCAGCAGATAGCCAAGAGATACTTTAAATTTCTCAAATTTTGCTGCGAAGATGAAGAGGAATTGAGTTTTGAAGTGCTGGACTTTAGCCTGTGTTCTCATAGTCTGTTGTTCAAGTTTATCGACCACTTGCAAGATGAATGCAAACTCGGACACGGTGGCCGATTGGGCTACATTGATGCAATCTCCGAATTAATCGACTTCAGAAAAATAAACGGTGCATCAGACACAGTTCTTCGAAATATGTCCTCAACGGAGTTGTACCTTAAACGAGCGCGCAAGACGGTGGCAAAGATGATGAGACTCAGCAGTGGACACAAGATCTAGACATTGAAACTTTGGATGCTAGGGGACACTGGGCAACCATGGAAGAACTGTTAGAAGTGGTGACATTTCATTTGCCTCGTTACGAGAACACTGTGAAGACGTGCAAAACTATTCCAGGTCAAGTTAATCCTTCGGACTTAACATTTGCCACGAAATTTGTCGCAGTGTATTTGTTCATCAAGGTGACGGGATCTCGGCCTATGACATATCAGTATTTGACAGTGGACATGGTCAGAGCAGCTAAGGAGAACGGGGGATTCATCGACCAGAAAAAGTTCAAGACTGCTAGCAAATATGGATTTGACTCCTTAATTCTGACCGATGCAAGCATGCAGGTGCTCGATAGTTACATCAATTTCGTAAGGCCATTGCTAAAACCCCAGTGCGATTTCGTTCTGGTCACGAGAAATAGAGGCCAGCACAGCAAATTGGGCGACCTCATGAGTAAGCTAGTGTTTGATGCAATCGGAAATTTCATTCATCCGACGCGCTATCGTCAAATTGTCGAGACGCAAAGCCTCAATCTGCTCACAAGCACGGAGCAACAAATTTTGTCAGAAGACCAAAAACACAGTTCTGTCGTTGCAAAAGTTCATTATCAAAAGCAAAGATCGCGCGAAGTTGCTGTCAAAGCTCACGAGTGTCTACAAAAGCTACAAGGCACGAAAGGCTCGGAGGTGGATAGGGAAGTGCAAACGAGGTTAATAGCAGCCCAACTTCAAGTCTTGCAGCTCCAGTCGAAACAGCAGAAACAAAAAGCGCGCCCCCTAAAGAAAAGGATTCCCCGCCCACAAACCAATGGCGAGTTCAAAGAAATTTTCGTCGGGTGTTGAAATTCACGGCAGACGAGGACGATTTTCTCAAGAAGGGAATCGATCGGCACGGGTTTGGTCAGTGGACGGCAATTCTGAGGGATCCCGTTCTCAAATTTCAAGACGGAAGAACGGCGGACTCTCTCAAGAAAAGGGCTGGAATGAAAATGCAGCTATAGCTTGACATAATGTTTAGAAACAAACTAATGTGCCAAAACTCGTCTAATAAAATATGGGACCGACCCGACGCACCCTTTATCATGTAAGAGATTGTTGAAGTAAAGTAAGCAAAGTTGCACTCGAAAAGTGACTTTCTGTTAATCAAGGTTGACGTTTTCCTTTCCTTTCCTTACATGCATTACTTAATCGATACGCTAACTTTCAATCGACCAGATCTAGATAACAAAATAAATCGCAACTGACAAATTCTACTGGTTCATTCTTGTGTTATTTATACGTCGCACTCTCTCTTTTTTTTGTACTTTAACTGTCTTCCGATGAACAATAGAAGACATCTACACTGTAAAAGAGCAGTATCAAACCATTCACTCCTAGGAGTGACCAGCATTTAAATTCTCCTCATCATTTTAATACACTGTCAAGGAGACAAATAATGAGAATTAAGAAAATAATCAATTAGGGAATACGGTCTTGATTTAACACCAAATTCTCAGGAACGACCAACAAAGAAATGTATGGTCATCGGTTAGGAGAGTGAGAACTGGTAATGGGAGTGAAAGGATTAAGTCATATTTGTATAAAACATTAACGCAAAATCCGTGAAATCCGCCCTAACCACAGATTTCTTGTTGGCCTTTGTACTTCCAGTTTGGAGTGGAAGTTGACAGGGTGATTTTGTTTTTTTTTCTCTAAAATGCGGCGGATTTTACGGATTTCACGGATATTTAGAACATACATGATTTAATACTTCCTTTTTTAACTGCAAGTATCTTATGTATGTAATGTATTCATATATTCTCTTCAAAGATGTTTGCAGTTTAAAGTTTCCGTAAAATCCGTGAATCCCGCCCTAACCACAGATTTCTTGCTGGCCTTTGAACTTCCAGTTTGAAGTGGAAGTTGACAGGGTGATTTTGTTTTTTTTTTCTCTAAAATGCGGCGGATTTTACGGATTTCACGGATATTTAGAACATACATGATTTAATACTTCCTTTTTAACTGCAAGTATCTTATGTATGTAATATATTCATATATTCTCTTCAAAGATGTTTGCAGTTTAAAGTTTCCGTAAAATCCGTGAATCCCACCCTAACCACAGATTTCTTGCTGGCCTTTGTACTTCCAGTATGAAGTGGATAGGAACAAGTGTGCCTTTTCAGAGCAGTTCCTCTTAAGAGGAACGCTTTTAAGCAAAAACGTCCTGTCTGAGTTGTATTTTTTGACAAAAAAAAATAGGAAAACGTATTTTCGGGCATAGCCCTACGTTAAACAACAGGGAAACACAGTTATGGAGAGATTTTCGCGGTAGCTGGTATTATTTTAAGGCTTTAAAAAAGGGAACTTAAATTTTGGGAAACGATCTCTCTCTCTCTCTCTCTCTCTCTCTCTCTCTCTCTCTCTCTCTCTCTCTCTCTCTCTCTTTCTCTCTCTCTGGAAACTGGTTGGTGGCAAACAAGTTTAGTATAAATGTTGCTAAAACTGAACATACTGAACTTTAGATTGTCCAATCTCGGAAAAACAGTCCCAATTTTCTTAGGTGTTAAACAAATTAAGCAAGGTAAACATACGAAATACCTTGGAGTTCACTTGGATGAAAACCTCAAATGGGAAGAACATATTGATAATATATGTTCAAAGATAAATCGCTCCATAAATGGTCTAAGGCAGGCTCGAGAATATGTCGATTTGGATGTATTGAAAACAATATATAATGCCTTAATTCAGCCTGTTTTCGACTACTGTGATGCCGTTTGGGGTAACCTGAACAAACTGGACTCGCGAGTAAAATGCAAAAATCGCAAAACAGGGCTGCCCGTGTAATTACCTTTCAGGGCTATGATACGAGATCAGAAGATCTCCTTGAATTCCTTAATTGGGATAATCTAGCACTGAGAAGGAACAAACGGCTCTGCCTTCTTATGTATGACACTATTCACAGAAAAGTTCCGCAATATTTGAGCGATCTTTTTCCATTAAGCTGTGAAAGCAACCCCTACAAATCTCGTCTTAGAGAAAATACATTAAGGATCGAAATGACGCATATTCCAAAAAAAGAATCCTTCAAAGGTTCTTTTTCTTATAGGGGAGCAAAACTGTGGAATTCTCTCCCTTTGAATGTAAAATCAGCAAAATCTAAAGCAATATTTAAAAAGAACCTTACCGACTGTCAAGCCGTCGCTTAATCCGTATTTTTATTGTCAATTTCTCCATTTTTCTCATTGTAATGTAAATTAAATATTTTTTATCTACAAATGTATAACATTTATTATATAAATTATAGGCGATTTGTTTGGCTAATGTAATAATCTTAATTACTTCTATTTACATACGACGTTCGCGTAAAGAAGTTGTAAACGCTGAATAAAGAAACGAGATAGAAACGTCACATATTCACGAGTGATAGAAAAAAACTGACAATTAATTGACTTATGTTTGCTGTAGCTAGTGCGGCAGCTGTACGGCATCACGTAAAGCAAATAAAGAAATATGGGTAAGAATTATGAATTATGACGACTCGGTATAGACTCGGTATCTTTTGTGCTTTGATTCTGTCAAGGCTCACGTAGAAATTGTACAAAAATAATTCCCTGAAATTTTTAGACACCAAAATTGGGAAATCGAGCAATATCTACCTGTCTTTTCACCCGAGAGTCAACCAAGAGTCATATATTAAAGTCTGTGGATCGATCGTCCTAAGTGTTATATTGCCCCTGCTAGATGCTCTTGTTGTTATTCAATTTGACTGTTTTCTCAGTGGAATAAAAGTTCCGCAAAGTACTATGATGCTTTAAATGCTAACAGGGGAATATTCAGCTATCAAGCACAAGACCTCACCGAAGTCACCCAGCACATCTGATCTTCAACATCAAGGCGATGTCCAACAACACTACTTACCCTCCATCTTGTTTAAAGAATATTTCAATCGTTTGTGACTTGGAAGACCATGGCAGACAAGGTCCTTACAGTTTTGTGGCCAGTTTTGTAAGTGCGGTCTTTATCGCCATTTTTTCACCGGTGGCAGTGACTGGAAATGCGCTGATTTTGGCAGCAATTTGGAAAAAGACATTTTCACGAACGCCTTTTCATATTCTCCTTAGTGGATTATTGTTCACCGATTTGTGCACTGGGCTCATCGCTCAACCTGTAAATGTTGCATCCATTTTGCTTTACACCGTAAACGCAAAGCAAGCTACAAACAGGCCACTGTTATATGTCACGTTTGAAACAGTTGCTGATGCCAGTGCAACGTACTTTATAGCCATCACTTTACTCCTTTTAACTTTTATGTCCGTTGAACGATGGCTGCACATGTCTCGACGGTCTTTAATTACAGCGCGTCGTGGATATGTCATTGCCCTTGTGGTTGTGCTTATTCCGACCCCCATTACTGTGCTTCGCTCGCTGGAAACCATAAACCCAGGTTCAATTGGGAGTGCATATAATGCGACGATTATAGCAATGATACTTATTTGTTTTCTAACTACATTTACTGCTTATTTTAACGTTATACGAATTATTCGTAGTCACCAGCTACATGTTCAAGCCAACGTAGCATCTCAACATTTTGGTCAGCCAGCAATAAACTTCGCCAAGTACAAGAAATCTGTAATTACAATCTTATACGTGCTAGCTTTGTTTTCTTTTAGTTTCTTTCCTTTCGTTATCTCTGTTGGAGTGTATATTCATGTAGGGTTAAACTCGGAAACGTCTGTGGCGTTGAGTTTTTCCTTGGTACTTTTATTTTTATCGTCTTCTCTGAATCCATGCCTTTATATATGGAAAATGAATGATATTCGCGGTGGGGTGAAAAAATTATTGTGCTCGAAGAGCTAACTATACACATTCTGTGTTGATCTTCAACTCAATGGTTGTAAGTAATTAAACGACTTTTTCTTGAACAGTACGAATAAAACTGAATGTGGTTCGGCAGTAGCTGTAAACTTTTGTCAAATATTCTCTCTCAAGAATATCGTGTTTTGTTGAAAAAATAATATTCTGTCAAACATTCGTTTTTTATAACATTATCTGTTTAAATGATATTATCACAGATGAAACCAAGTCCCAGCTTTTCTCTTTTATGGACAAGTAAGAAATCACACTCTAAACAGTTAATTAAAACCCTATTGAATTTAAATCTTGATCTTAAGATAAAGAAAAACGTACATAACGTTTTTTTAAACGGGGCATCTTTTAAAACAGGAAAATGATTTGGCAGAATTTCGAAGACATAAAATTTTCGTAACTGATAATTTATAGTTCCAGTGTAGCTTAGAAAAGGATGTTTTTTTTTTGTTTTTGTTTTTTTTTTTTGTACATTTCGTTCGTATTTTCGGTAAGACAACAGTGTGAGCTAGGCACAGTGAATGTTAAAAGCAAAAAAACATATAATTTGAAAAAAAAAAGACAAACGAAAAGGGATTTTAGTGCTTCTGCTCCTTTAACCAAAGCCTGATCTGAAACGGAACCGGTTTGGGGAGGCGTCCTTCCTTTTTAATACTCTAAATACTGTAATATATTTAAACGGTAAGGTTAATCGCTCATCATTACTCGTCATGATTACTCAGTATCATTCGACTCTTTTTGCCAGCTAAACTATCCTAGTTGAGATTTACCTGCTTTCCTTCATTAACATTTTTTCTCACATTAGTCAAAAGAAAACAGTTACTCTACAGGCAAATAGGAAGATAATAGATTTAAAATCTTATACAGTGCAGAATCTCTGGTGATGTCCATTAAGAATCCGATCCCCTGATTAGATAAAACTAGAAAGTAGGAAACGGAACTGAGAGCATGGTTTACCAATATAAAGGATATTTGAAATGCTTCAAGCACGTAATCCTTATATTTTATGCACGTAGCATTAAATCGCGGTTACTAAGTATAAATTAATAGTAAATTTCTTTTTTCTAAGGCATCTCAGCGGTCCAGAATCCTAAATACTTGAATCTGATTGGCTAATGACAGCACTCCAGCGGTCCGGATTTTCCCATCCGGACCCCGCGTACGGACCGCTCTAATCCGCGGGAAAACTTGAAGTGAAATCATTTTACTCCCGCACAACAAAACGTTGGATTTTTCTTCTTAAAATGGAACTTTTCTCTCACTAACCCTTGTAAAGTGAAAGGAAAAATCAGCAATGGAATAAAAGGCCTGGTTATTCTCCGAAAGGGCGAGTATTCCTGTGTTTTTGTTAAGAAAATTTTACTGGCTTGCTTTTTTCGAGTTATAGTTTTCTTATAGACACGCCATTTGATTTAACACGAGTTAACTGTAAGGTAGTCTTTTGACCTTCGTTTCTCGGTTAAAATTTCGTTATTTTCCTTGGAGATCTCTTTTCTAATCTCGTCCCAATTAGCTTCATTCAAAACAATATGATTATTAATGATTGTCTATAAAATTGTCAAACAAGAAACCTGGCAACGCTGTGTCTTGGATCGACAGGACAGGTTTTTTATACAGTTTAGTTTTCCCTAAGTATCGATTTGCGAAAATCTTGACCAAGAACAATCGAAAATGTTTAAAATACTAAGATACGTAGTGAAATTTGCGGCGTGTACGCCTTAGTTTTCACTAAAAATCTTACTTGTTTTAAAGATCTTTCGGTACTGAAAACCACATTTCAACGTGTGACTTCATTTTCAACAAGACAAAGGATATTTCTTTATTCTTGGGGTTTGTTCTTAACGCTTATTGTCTTATGATATATTTTTAGTTCGTTTCATTGTTAGTCTATCCTTTATACCTACGGTTTGCTAGCGGCTCTTTTTCGTATGCTTCATAATTTTAACTTAACTTTGATCGTGGGAACTAGCGCACGTAGAAGGACTGTTTACAAACAGTTCTCAAACCAATTCGCCTTGCTCCACCTTCAAAATTGCAGAAAAAAATAAACACCTTATTCACCGGCCGGGAGGGACTTATAGGGAAAAACTGTGCCCTCGGTCTTGAGTACGGCCCTCGACCTGCGGCCTTGGGCCGTCCTCAAGACCTCGGGCACAGTTTTTCCCTATACGGACCTCCCGGCCGGTGAATAACATATATGTACTATTAGTATAAATCTACTAGCGTTCTATCATAAATGCTGCAATCTGATTGGCTACCCTACTCGCTATCTATTCCGTGATAGATAGTGAGTAGCGAAAAGGTGAGTGGCAGGCACAGTCTTATATTTGTTTAAAGGTCAGCATAAATAAACTTGCTGTTTGGCAAACCCTTAGTGTTAAGATCATTACAGGGAAAAACTTTCTAATCCGATGTGAGTTGCTTCTTACAGAGTCATAAACATAGAGAACGCTTCCTTTATCGTAGCCACAATATCTTCATATTCGTGTGCGATACTACCAAGTTTGGGGAACTCCAGCACTATCCCATGAATTATTTACAGTGGAATCCCGATTTTTCGAATACTCGATTATTCGAAACTCCCGATTCTTCAAACCAAAAGTCGTTTCCCTTGAATTTGCTTCAGTCAAACACTGTAATTTTACCCCCGATTTTTCGAATGCTCGATTTTTCGAAACTCCCGATATTTCGAACTAATTCTTTCTTCCTTTGAAAAATTTACATTCGATTCCTCGAACTTTGTAAACTCAGGAACCAGCAAAAACCGGTTTTAGCCACATACAGACCTAAATGCAATTTAAAACAAGTTCCGGAGAAGGTGTTTTCATGCATTTTTTATTACAAAGCAAGTGACAAATCTGTCATTGAAGTCATCTTGAAGAAACTACAAGGCCGTTGTTACACAATCGAGGGTCCGTGAATTACTGTACATGATCAAAGTTCCTTCGTTTAGTTGCATTTTCCAAGCTCTCGCCGTAGCACATTAATAAATTTTGCTGTTCCTTTAAACCGTGGAGTACAGGGTACTTTTTTCTGATACAGTAAGGGGAAGGAAATGCAGTCAAGAGTCCGCGCAAAATTACAGACACATGTATCAGTACAGTACTGGTTTTTGTTCTGCCGAAATTGGCTTAAATCCTGAAATTTTCGTTTTGTTTTAAATGCACGTTTTGTTGGTAAATAAAGACGGTTCACACATTGATGTGATATACCGTTGTTGTCTACCTTCTTGGATCTTATGAAACCATACCACGGTAAAACAGTTCAGCATACGCTGGTTTAAATGGGGCTCTGTAAACTATCTAATAACTATCTAATAAAGACAAAAAATTCGAAATAATGTTTGTCACTAATCTTTGGTGCCCCACGCCAATTCAAAACCCTTTGTTTTCCGGTTGTATGTCTCGACGACTTGTGTTTCTGAGACTTTCTGGGAGTAAAAGTTATAATAATAACTGTTTATTCACAAGGCGTCACTAAACCGTCACCGATCCACGTCCAACAATTGAATATTTCAAATAACTTGAATTTTATCCAGACAAATTTCAACATCTTTATCAGCATTTTCTCATGTACTCAAATGTTCCCACAACAGTGATTAGCAAAATTGATAATAATATGTTGTAGACACATTTTAAGAAAAAATATCGTAGTGCTCTAAATTAATCTTAAGACTGCTTTCCCAACAAATCTACTAAGCACTTTAAGTGAGTGGAGAAAATAACTGATATATTGCCTCTGCTAGCTTTGTTGGCAAACAAAGCTAGCTGACAACTGGCAGCTAACTAGCAACTGGCTGGCTAACTGGCAACAGTTTCTCCAACAGTTGTTTTACACCATTACGAATGTCACTTATCCTCCAAAGATAAATAAGAGGATTAATAGAAGAAGACAGAAACAAAAATAGCAGTGAAATATGAAAAAATATTTCTAACTCACAATACTGGTAACGAAATGAAAGTCCAACAAAGACAAGGAAAGGTAGAAAACTTATGTAAAATACCCCTAGAATGTACAAGATGAAAACCACAGTTTTCTTGTACTTCGCTAAATTAAACGCCGGTTGTCCAAAGTTTTGAGATGACCCGTTTGCACGAATTTGCTCCTGGTGACGATGGATGATTCGAAAAACTTTAAAATAAGAGATCGGCGTGGTAACAAGACAAAGCAATAAAAGGATGAACATAATTAAATTTGACACAAGTCCAGTAGTTTTCTGAAACACGTGCAACAAGCGAAACACTACAACTGGTATCAGAAGGAGTGACGATACTGCAACGATATAACAGCTACGGCGCACAGACAGCAACGATCGACGAGTCATGTGTAGCCATCTTTCGATGGACATAAATGTGATAAGAATTACAGTTAGCGAGCCAAAGTAAGTACCACAAAATTCACCTAATGCTTTTGTATAAAGAAGGAACGTTTCCTCTTTCTTGACTAGCTGCAGTTCACTGAAACATAGAACACGTACTGCAATATGACTTGGCTGGCTGATAAGTCCGGTGCACAGATCAGTCAAGGCCAAACCGAACAGGAGAATGTAGGAAGGTGTTCTTAGAGATTGATCCCTCCAAATTGCCGCCAAAACTAGAGAATTTCCCGCCACTGCAACTGGTGACAAAAAGGCGATAATGACTGACGTTGAGAGAGTTACCACGTAGTAGGCAGAACTTTGATTTCTCTTAACACCGTCCAAGGAGCAAAGGCTGTACGAACTATCTGGGGAATAGTCCGATAGGTTTTGAATACTCATGTCACTAATTTCTCCCTCATGGGGATATTTCCTCTGTTGACTTTGCGGAATGACAGTCCAACCTCGCTTGAACGGAAGGCAAAAGCACTTTAAGGTTTTTGTTATGTATAGCTAAAATAAAGCTATATCGATCTTGGTACCTCTGCCATTGTAAGTAAGCGGAGATTATGATAAAGGTGTCCCTAAAATGGACTGATTTCACTGTAGATCCAGCGAAGAATGATCAGCGAGAAGCACCTCTTACAAATGCATGGATGGCATTTTTGGTTTCGTGATTTCTTTTTTTTTTTTTTTGCAACTAATTTGTTCCGAAGAGTTAAGTTCAGATTGCCGCACCTGGGCATACGCCGTTGTCTACTTTTGATTATGTTTTGAAATTATGGTTGCGTGTTCGGTAAAAAGAGTTTTTTCATCAAAGGTAATGAGTTCTTTCAAGATTAACAAACTTAATTAAACCCTAGTAAGCCCTGAAGGTTTAAATTAATAAGTCATATCGAAGGTTTATTGAAAAGTTCGCAGCTTTATTTTATTTAGCTCTTGCTTAATTAAAATATCATTTAAGAAGATCTTATTGAGAGCAAAAAAACTAATACCACACACTGAGACACCTTTATATCAAAGGAAAGTTACAGAGGAAAGACTGACAGAGGAAAGACTGACAGATGGAATAAAATAAGTGATGAGGATATTGTTATTTTCTTGAAAAAAGCGCTTTTTGGAAGATGGCTCTTGGTTCATGTCAAAGCTATTTTTTTAAAACTAAAATTGAACGTTGCACAAAAGGGGAATGTATTAATTTTTGTTGCTAAATATGGCTCGACTGAATGACTGAATTCTATTTTGGAGGCATTGCTATTCCCAAACATGTATTTGTCATTTAAAATTGGTTCGTGTTATAACCATGGGTATACTGCATTTTTCATTTAGGGTCAAATAGAGATGTTGAAAAACGCAACTTATTTATTTCCCGAGAACTACTGGAACTTATCTCATTTTGTCAGTGATCTGAGAGGCCTGTCGGAGAGCTCTGGCGTACCTTATGCAATGACTTTGTGAGCTGCAATCTTCGTTGCTCTTTTATCGCCAGTGGCACTGGCAGGAAATGTTCTGGTTTTGGCGGCAATTTGGAGGAACCCATCCCTCAGAACGCCTTCCTACATTCTGCTCCCTGGACTTGCCTTCACGGACTTCAGCACCGGACTCATCACCCAACCTGTTTATGTTGCAGCTAAACTGGTCCGATTGAAAATAGTAGAGGGCGGGAAGGATTTAAACATAGTAATGGGTGCTGTGACGAATGGATGTGCAGTTCTCTTTACTTCCACATCACTATTGATGATCACTCTCATGTCCATCGAAAGATGGTTGCATATGACTCGTAGATCGTTGGTTACGGAGCGGAGATCCTATATCATGTTTGCTGTAATGTTGCTCCTTCCAATTCCGTTAGCGGTTTATCGTGTGCTGTTTATAACTATGGGAACTCATTTACTTGCATTTGATATTTATTTCGTTTCGATTTTGCTATTGTGCCTTCTTGTCACTTCTGTGACATCATCAGCAACAAATCAGCAACAAATCGTCAGCAACAAATTCAAGCACACGAGTTGTCCCACAACTTTGGGCAACCATCGATCGAATTTGCCAAGTACAAGAGGACGGTAATTTCCGGATCCTCTATATTATGATAGTTTTCTATGTAGGCTACCTGCCAATGATTGTCACTTCAATGGCTCTTGTTTTTTCGGAAAGGTCAGCAGTGATCATGGAAATTTCAACCATGTCAATTGTACTGACATTTCTGTCTTCGTCACTTAACCCTTTTCTGTACTTATGGCGAATGAAAGATATTCGAAATGAAGTTAAGCAATTGCTCAAGCAAGTGTTCTGCACAAGAAACTAACTTCAGTAACAAAGTATCAAAGTCGTATCTAATGCATACATTTTATTGAACTTGCTTTTCAAAAGCTTAAATCACCGTGCGTACGCCAGTATAAAGTGTAGATATTCACTGGTATTTGTCTTTCATGTCTTAATTTATATCATTTTTTCCTCTACAGTTTTGTATTATTGCCATATCAACCGCGTATTTTAAATTTTTCAAAATCATTCGTCGTCACCAACAGCAAGTTCAAGCCAACGAATCTTCTCAAAACTCTGGCCAACCGGCAAAAGACATCAGTTTTAAAATATAGGAAATCTGTCTTCTCGTTAGTGAATAGTTTAGGAGTTTTCTACTTAAGTTACTTGCCCTTTTTTGTAATTGGAGTAGTTTACATTGCTTTGGGGAATTCTCTGCAAAATGAATTAGGGGAGGCGTTAAACCCAACCTCTTTTCGTCGCGTTACAGTTGACCTGTTTCCAAGAGAGCCCATTGTCGTTCTTCCTCTATGCATCAGCTATTATCACAGGTAACCAAAGCGTAATATGAGAGTTTGTATGGAGCTGAAATTCGATCGAAAATAATCGGCGGTTTTCCGCCGAAAATACATTAAAATGAAAATAAAGTTTAAAAAACCTTACCTGTTGTGTGTTTGCTGTGTTTTTATCGCTTTTCCGAGCTTCCGGAGGCCGTTTTGGGCGATTTTCTGCTTAACGGTCGATGCGACGGCATGTCACGTACTAAAGAGAGCTAAAGGTAGGAAAACGGGAATTCAAAATTGCCAACCGACACTCGAGGTCCCGATCAAAATAGCCGCTAAAAATCGATTCAATCTAAAGTCAGCGCTTTAAAACCACAACACATTTCAAAAAGGATAAATCTCCTACCTTTCTATGTGATTCAATCGTCAATTAGTTTATCTCTCGAAGTACAGCCCTGCATTAAAAACGAACTAACTTTTCGAAATCGCCGCCATCACAGGCTTGTAAGGAAAAGAGGGTCAAAACTAACGGTCAAGCCTGGGACAAAGCGCCAAATTTCGCTCCACCGGGGGACGACATGAGTGACTTCTGTGTCGCCAAATGCCAAACTCACCCCCTCTCCGGTAAATCAAGTGTTGTACCGCTCAAATTTCGGCGGGAAATCGCGCGCGGGTCGCATTCAGGTATAAAACTTGACTTACCGGAGAGAGGGGGAGTTTGGCATTTGGCGACATAGAAGTCACTCAAGTTGTCCCCCGGTGGAGCGAAATTTGGTGCTTTGTCCCAGGCTTGACCGTTAGTTTTGACCCTCTTTTCCTTACAAGCCTGTGATGGCGGCGATTTCGAAAAGTTAGTTCGTTTTTAATGCAGGGCTGTACTTCGAGAGATAAACTAATTGACGATTGAATCACATAGAAAGGTAGGAGATTTATCCTTTTTGAAATGTGTTGTGGTTTTAAAGCGCTGACTTTAGATTGAATCGATTTTTAGCGGCTATTTTGATCGGGACCTCAAGTGTCGGTTGGCAATTTTGAATTCCCGTTTTCCTACCTTTAGCTCTCTTTAGTACGTGACATGCCGTCGCATCGACCGTTAAGCAGAAAATCGCCCAAAACGGCCTCCGGAAGCTCGGAAAAGCGATAAAAACACAGCAAACACACAACAGGTAAGGTTTTTTAAACTTTATTTCGATTTTAATGTATTTTCGGCGGAAAACCGCCGATTATTTTCGATCGAATTTCAGCTCCATACAAACTCTCATATTACGCTTTGGTTACCTGTGGTATTATCGACAGTTTTGGAATCTATTTTACAAATTTAACATTGACTGCTGTCACAACTATGTCCACCGAAAGATGGCCACACATGACTCGTCAATCTTTCTGACTGTGCACCGTTACTGTTTGATCGTGGCGGTAGTTTCAATGCTTCTGTTACTAACTGTACTAATTCGCCTTAAAGGATTTATGTTTGTCTTAAAATATATCATATATGTTCTTTTACTGTTTTGTATTATTCCCACATCAACTGCATATTTTAAAATTTTCAAAATCATTCGTCGTCATCAACAGCAAGTTCAAGCTAACGAATCTTCTCAAAACTTTGGCCAGCCAGCAATAGACATTTTAAAATATAGGAAATCTGTCTTCTCAATCCTGTATATTTTGGGAGTTTTCTACCCAAGTTACTTGCCCTTTTTTGTAACTGAGAGTACTTAACATTGTTTTGGGGTATTCTCTGCAAAATGAATGAATTAGGCGTTCACGATAACGTTTTTGTTCGTTCTCCTTACCTCCTCTGTTAATCCTCTGATTTACTTTTGGAGAATGAGTGACATTCGAGATGGTGTGAAGAATTTACTGAAGAAACTTTTTTGCATCCAATCAAACTAAAAATATGCTATCTTTATAGACTGTAGACAGCAGAGTATCATAAGATGAATATGGAGCCTGATGGTGTCTATGATTAGTCCTCTGTCTGCTCTGTGATTTCAATTTTTTTTTCTCAGTTTTCTTCAATGATTGAATGTTTTCGCTGGTTGTAGTGACTGGAAATCCGGTGCTTATGGCAGTTTGGAAGAAACCATTGCAGTGAACTTTATCTTAAATGCTGTAACATCAGACCTCTTTTCCTTTAATTCCTCTTTTTTTACTATTTCCAGTTTCAAATGTGTTGCCAATCAATGTGAATAATAATTATAAGCCATTTTTTGCAATTTATTTAAATTAAAAGTTGATACAACATCTAAATTTGAGGTGGCAAATGCACGCCACATTGTCTATCCACGCTATCCTATAGTTCCTGTAAGTACGCAGTTCTTACAAGGTCTTCTCTGATTTGCTGAGAAAACAATGGAACAAACAACAGAACAATGGACCCTAGCCCTGAAAACAATGGAGCTGCATTATACGAAGGTCCAAAGGTAAAGTTGCCTGTAAAATCAGCGAAAGTAGGAAATTGAATCTAATGTATGTGCTCTTAGCAGCTGGTAGATTCGTAGCGTACTAAGTATTTGTAGCTTTAGCTTAGTTTGGTTTTGAGGATTGCATTTAAAGTTTGATGAAAAAAGTCTGTTAAAAATAGAGTCAGAGTAAGTAGAAGTCATAATTAAGATCTGTCAAGCAACAGGATACAGCCGGCAGCATTGCGTGCGCTGTATTGATAAGGCATAAAAATACTTGTTATTAATAACTGGTTCTGGCCTTATTGCACGAAGTAAATGACAACCGGCATGGCTAACAATGGTGCTCCTTTAATGAGATTGGCGATGTAAAACATATTTGCCTTACTTGATTGATTTTTAAACAATACAAAACAGGAAAATTCAGTTGACTAAGTTGGCGGCTAAAAAAGTATCCTACTATTAAAATGGTATTACTTTTTATTACGATAAAAAGCTGCCTCAGCGTAATCTTCTACATTATCGGAACTCATCTAGCTTCAGCAACGAAACAAGAAACCATAGCTTCAGCGCATATGATGCCGTTACTTTCTCTGCCAAAGTTGTCGTCGCTGTCTTGTTGCAGTGGTGGGAAATGTTCTGGTTTTGGCAGCAATGTGAGGGAACCCGTCTCTCAGAACGGCATTTTATATCCTGCTCGCTGGATTAGCTGTCACTGGCTTAGGCACTGACTTTGTCACCCCGCCTATTCATATTGTAAATGAGCTGATCCAGTTGGGGCTAATTGACGCAAAACCAGCTATGAACGGCTGCACATGACTCGTCGATCTTTGTTTTCTGTACGGCGAACCTTTATTTTTGTTGCAGGAGTCACAGTCATTTCAATTACGTTAGCGCTGTATGCTGGGCAAACGTTGATATTCAATTTTTTTTTGATGTTTTGCATTACCATCACTTCAGTGGCCTACATCAAACTTTTTCGAATAATTTGACGCCACCAGCAAGAAATACAGGCCAACGGATCTTCCCAAAATTTTGGTCAACCGTTGATCGACTTCACCAAGTACAAGAAATCCGTGTTCACAATACTATGTATTCTTTTTGTTTTCTACGTAGGCTACTTGCCCATGGCGATCAGTTTGCTATCAAATCTTGTTTTAAACGATAGAGAAGTGAAAAGGCAAATTTCCAGCGTATCAATGATGCTTCTATTTTGGTCGTCCTCACTTAACCCTCTTCTTTACTTGTGGAGAATGAAAGATATTCGGGATGAGGTTAAACAATTGTTCAGGCGACTGCTCTGCAAAAACAACTAACTTGTGACAAAGAATATATTTTCTTTTTCAAGTACAGCATCACGTAATAAATCAGTTCCATAGCTACATGCACTGAAGCAGAACTTTTAATCGCTAAAAATTAAAGCCGACGTTCCCTTTGGAAGACACGATGATATCGATGATGGCTGCCCATAACGATCAATTCATGTGTTGGTCCTTACATAAACAAAACGGCCGGTAATTCTTTGAGGGATCCCGCACCCTTGGGTGTGAAGAACTCATTTTGAGGTCTTTCAGTCTTGATTTAAGTATCGATTAAATACGCTTCAAAATCTCATGGAAAACTAAAACTCGCCTCAAGAAAATAGAACATAAGTTTTTTATGTTCTATTTTCTTGAGGCGAGTTTTAGAAGTTTTATGGTTAAAAAAACAAAAACAACACCCTTCCCCTTAAATTTCAATAAATTTCATAAGAAACGAAACACTCTAATCGATAAAGTAAATTTTAGTTCCATTGTTATAGGGATATTGATAAAGGTAAATTTCACTGTCTTTTCAATAAAAGATTCACAAAGCTTAAACATAAACGAATAAACATAATCGGTGACAAAATAAAGTGCGGTATTTGTGCTGTTTGTTGGCATTTTACGAATATCAATAAATATATAAAAAAAATTGAATCCTCTCCTCTGAATGTGTATTGACAATGACAAGAAAACGATGGGTTGTGGTAGATGGCTTTTGCTGTTGTTGTCGTTTTTGTTGTGTTAAGCGGCCTTCACACGTTAAACTAATGTTGGCCAACTCGTGTTGACAAGCTGAAATTGGTGTGTGTGAACGACACAACAACCTGTTGGCAAACTGTTGGCGACAAATATAGAACTTGTCTCTATTCCTGCCAACTTTTCGCCAACAGTTTGCCAACGTATTGTCGTGTCGTTCACACACACCAACTTGAGTTTGCCAACACGAGTTGGCCAAAATTAGTTTGACATGTGAAGGCCGCTTTATTCTGCGTTGCAAAGATTTCTTTCTTTTACTTGAGTAAATGTTATACTAAAAGGTTAAAACCAACAAGAAATAAAACCTTAATTTTGCTGCACACCGCCCTGAAAGAGCCCAATTTTTTCCAATTTTTTTTAACCAGAACTGAAAAATTAATCACCAGAAGCAGCAGTATTTTGAATGATTTTTTTGCAGCCATAAGTCATGATCTTATATTCATATGCTATTCTACGTTTTATTTCATTATTAATAGCTTTTCTAGAAGTTCGTTTAAGACCCCCTGCGTTATTCTTTTATCAATGATGATGAAATCTTGCTTAATTAAAATAGGGAAAGTTTTACCTGAAGAAAACAATAATCAGTTT
The DNA here is from genome assembly GCA_964017195.1 of Siderastrea radians. Lineage (NCBI taxonomy): Eukaryota > Metazoa > Cnidaria > Anthozoa > Scleractinia > Rhizangiidae > Siderastrea > Siderastrea radians. The sequence continues at coordinate 12,560,715 of OZ024900.1, read as the reverse complement.
TTAGAGTCGCTTGTGTAAACAAAGGATACCTTCCCAACATTTATTTAAGTATATACCTTCTTCACGAGCCTGCATTCATTATTATATACATTTTAGCAAATGCAAAATGGGAGGACAAAGCATTACATTTGCCTCTCGATCGATCTGTTTATTATTCAAGTGTTTTTTTGGGGGGTGGGGAGATGGATTTTTGTTTATCTTTATTAAATTAGCTTTCAATTTTTTAGAATTAAGAATCTCTGCTTTATAATATGTAAAGAAATACTACGACAGCGTTCTTTATAGTGGAGAGAAATGTCTGTTGGGATCGCGGCCAAAAAATTATACAAAGCTTTTATTTTCCACAAGATCGTTTAACACTCTATAGTACACCTAACTTGAACCCTTGCTTAGTTTGCCTGCACGGAAGTAGGATTTGTAAACAAATGCCTCACGCCGTTTCGAATATCAGTCATTCTCCACATGTACATAAGAGGATTCATGGAAGACGAAAGAAACAAAAATAACAAAGACATCGTAAAAGCCACCTCTAAGTCACTTCCCTCATTGCGTAAAGCAAAAGAAATGGTTTGAATGAAAAGGAAAGGCAAGTAACTGATGTAGAAAATTCCTAATATATACAAGATTGTTAATACAGATTTTTTGTATTTCGCTAAGTCTATTGCTGATTGTCCAGAGTTTTGTGCAGATACGTTCGCATTAACTTGCTGTTGGTGGTGGCGAATCACGCAGAAAACTTTAAAATAGGCAATAGATGTGGCAATAATGCAAAACAGAAAAATTATAAAGAAAATTATGTCCGAGGTCAATTCAAATCTAGTCAAGCGAATTATCATTTGTGGTATGAGAAGCAGTGATACTAGTGCTACGATGTAATAGCTACGACGGGCAGTCAGCAACGATTGACGAGTCATGTGCAGCCATCTTTCAATGGACATAAGTGTAATGAGGATTGCAGTAAAGGAAGTAAAGTATGTGCCACATCCTTTGTTGATATTTATGGCGTTAATAAGGAAAGCTGGTTGGTCCGTTCTCTCTGATTTCTGAAAACAAATAATCTGCACTGCAACGTCTAAAGGTTGGGTGACGATTCCTGTAAAAAGGTCGGTAAAGGCCAAACCACAAAGGAGAATGTAGGAAGGCGTTCTGAGAGACGGGTTCCTCCAAATTGCCGCAATAACTAGGACATTTCCCACCACTGCAACCGGTGACAAAACAGCCACAACAATTGAAGTTGAAAGAACTGCCGCGTTAAAAGCCTCAGTTCTGTTTCTCGCAACACTGTCAAATGAACAGAGGGTAAAATATTTAAATGGAGGTAAACAAGTTGAGTTGTTGCACATGACTGCTTCTGATTCTGCGTTACAAGTTTCCCTCGTTTTCAATAAAAGAATTTGATCCCAAAGACCGGAAAAAAACTAATAACAAATATTATTTGTGTTTACAAAATCAGAGAACAAATTCGCTCGTTTTCATAAATTCTGTCCTCACAAGACTTCATCAGAGTTTAAAATTAAACTTCTTATGACAAACAAACTTAATCAAAGATCTCGGGGCTTTGAATGACAAAGTAAATAAATAAATAAAAATACAAAAGTGAACTATAATGTTTTTTTCATGTTCATTCTTTACAAGATTAATAAGGCGCCAAGTCTTCTAAGTTTGATTAAAGCCCTCTGTGAACAAAAACGGTAAACAATCCAAAATTAACCTATCGATCACTTATGTGAACTGGATAAATCATTATTCCGTTCAGGTACGTGAACTTCATCCAACAGAAGAGGTTTAGTCATCCTTACAATGATTAAGGAGGAAACATAGTTGGACTAAGAGATGTTTACATCACTATTAAAACGATTTGAGTAAACAGCAGTCAACAGTGGGCATGAAAGGGGGTGACGCTATGATTTCGATGTAATTAAAAATCCCCTTCTACGATTAAATAACTGGAATTCAGAAATCCTTAAATTTTTAATTGAATAAGGCAAACAGCTCAAAAGTCAATTAAACGCATAAAGAGGAAAACTGATCAGTCATTCCCAAAGCTTTTGTTCAGGTCTTTAGTACAACCCATTGTTCTAAGTGAGCTTTATATCTCTTGTACGAAGGTAAACTCGCGAAAAAAAAAATACGTCTCTTAATGCGTTTAATAGTTCAGCGAAGTTTTCTACACTTTTGTATAATCTTCTTCAGTTCAGACCCGTAAACATTAACATGTGAATAAAAGTCTTATTATTGGAGAATGAAGAAATTTTGCGTTGCAGACAGAATTGGCTGTGAATCAACGGTGGCACAGAAATCATGAAAATTGCTGACGCATTTTGTAATGAAAATATTAAATCTGAGTGTTTGGATTTCTAAGACCAAGATATTTACGTGTAAGACTTCCTGGTCATCCCCGTAAAACGAAGCGACCCGTAAATACAGGAATCGCATCGAGACATCGAGGCAGTTTCTTTGGTTGAATTGTTGCCATCGTTTCCGATCTACTGATTGTACAGCCATAAGTCAATTCCAACTGTGGTTAAAGCCAACTCCTTATTTATCGTAACTTGCGACAAAACAGCAAGTACAACCAAAGCTCAAAGCGTTACTGCGTGAAAAAAAAAAAAAAAATCAGGACTGATTTTTGGGGGATTCCGTCCAGTGAAGATCGAAAGGCATAAAGATAAACTTTCAGGGGAAAGGTCTCTGTTTTTACACATGGTCACCCACTGTTTTCAACATTTTTTTGGTTTTGTCAATGAACAACTGTTATCTAAGAAAGGTAGTCACGATAACAATACTTGACGAAGCCATTCCCTTCTTCTAAATTGTAAATTGTGGGTGGACTCCTTGCCAGTTTTTGATTATGCCGCTTTTTAATGGAACTCTATTTTCTATAGAGTATGATTTTATTTTGCGTTTTGTCTGTTTTTCTGGAATAACGAGCTCTTAAGATAACAGTGAAGGTACATATAACGTGAAAATATAAACAACCGAGCTTAATCGACCATAACAAACCTTACCGTGTATTGCTTGATCTTTTGGCTGTGTAGCCAGCTCCTAACATCCCTCGTACATTTCAATTTATCTCTCTCCGCGTACCACGTAGCCAGCTCCTAATATCTCTTTTATACTTCAATTAATTTCTCTTGGCGTACAGCTTAGCGAGCTCCCAAAATCTTACATCATCAGCTATAATTTCTTGAGCCTTTCACCGCGTTCGGGGTGGCCACGTCTCTCAGTAACGCTTTCGATGTGACGGCGTATTCCACAGTTTATACCTAGACTTCTGATGACAAATCTAGGTAGTAAGATTACCGTGTTCGCACAATTACACGGGCGATTCGCGACATCACTTCGTTTACTAGGTAGTAAGATTACCGTGTTCGCACAATTACACGGGCGATTCGCGACATCACTTCGTTTATGTGAATTTATTTTCCTCGACCTTTCGTCTCATCTATAAAATTCTGAGTGTATACTAGGCTCAGGGCTCTCTATATTAATTAAAAAAACTTTCATGTAGCGTTATGTGGGATTTTCTTTTAGAGGGGAGAGCTTATTATTACAGGATTTATTATTTTTAGGCCTAAAATCTTTCTAACTACAATTCAGGATACTGCAACAAATCTGTGAATATAACAACAACAAACTCAACCCGTATCGACAAGAAAAAATATCAAGAGCAAGAAACAGTTGACGGACCCCAACACGACAGCCATGTGAAACAGTTACATTTGTTGTATTATCGGAAGGATTTCAGTGTTTGTGATTTGGGATAATTGGGATATTTGTTCAGCTTTTTGGTCCATTCTTGCATTGTGGGACGGCTTCCTCTTCGGTAGCGAGAGGCTTTAAACTGTCATTGTATGGCGCGACTTCTGCGAGTTCGCAGACTTGGCCAAAAAAACTTTGTTCTAAGTCGCTCTCAAAAGACCAGGCCGACAAATTCGACGGAAAGCACATCCATAGCATGCAATGCTTGGCTCTCTATTTTCTACTCTTCAGTATACTCTTCTCCAGCCTTTGTTGTGGCGATGGTTAAGACTTCTACGTCAAGAGTAAAATTCACGCAGTCAGAGATAAGACCGCTTCGCGGGCTTCTCTTTTGCGAATTGAGTAATGGCGGACGGCTTTAACGCGGTTTTCGAACATATATTTCTGGGCCTATAAGCATATATCGATCTAATTTATCATGATTCATATAATATGGCATCTATTGAACTGTTTGAAGTTTAAAAAAGGTGAAAACAAAGCAAGAAATTTTCATCGTAGTAGTACTTTAATTATGATCCGTAATAATCAAAGAAGCACAGGTGTTTTCATTTCACCCCATTTGGAATTGGGGCGTATAATAAGAAGATAAGACATACCCTGAAGGCTGATTATAGATATTCACCTCCACTGAAATCGGTCATGCAATACACCAAATTCACAATGACGGACGAGCGGGAAAAAGCCTGATACCTAAGACCAAAACGACGCGTTCTAGGACAAACAAAAAATAATTTTACTGCTAACGTATGCAAACTGCACAGAAATTAGCACAAATTTCTTTAATAACATGCTTCGTGGTTACAGACTTCATTCAGGAGGAGTTCACGATCCAGGTCATAATGTTTATTGCTGTGTTCCTTGCTGTAATCCAAAAGGAAACGTAGAGTCTCTTGAGAAAAGAGTCTGATAACCTTGCTTTCGGAGGACAAAGAATTATATTTACCCGTCTTGATGTATTTTTAAATCGAGTGTTTTTCAGTGGAAGGGAAATTTTGCCTATTTTAATAAAGTAGCAATCAAATTTTTAGAAAAAAGAATCTCTGCTTTACAATACGCAAAGGAATACTTCGCCAGGGTCAGTTCATAGCAGTGAGAGTAATTTTTTTGTTGCAACTGCGGCCAAGATCTCAAAACCAAGATGATCATTTCCTCCATCACCCCCCTCTCCCCTCCTACTGCCAAAAAAACTCTAGAAAGCTTTTATATTTTCCACAAGGTCTTTATACACTTTATAGTATACGTAACGTGGACCCTTGTAAGACAGTTCAGTTTGCTTGCAAAGAAAGAGAATTTTTCAACAAAAGCTTTACGCCGTTTCGAATATCAGTCATTCTCCAAATGTACATGAGTGAATTAATGGAAGACGAAAGAAACAAAATAATAATGACATCATAAATGCCATTTCTAAGTCAATTCTTACAATGTGAAAAGCAAACAAAATGCCTTGAATGAAAAGAAAAGGCAAGTAACCGTTGTAAAAAATTCCCACGATAATTCCCTAGTGATGCTAGTGCTACGTACGATGTAATAGCTACGACGCGCAGTCATCAACGATCGACAAGTTATTTGCAGCCATCTCACAATGGACATAAGTGTAATTACTATTGCAGTAAAGGAAGAAAGGTATGTGCTACATCCTTTGCTGATATATATGGCGTAAATAAGGAATGGTAGTTGGTCAGTTCCCTGGGCTTTCTGCACACAAATAATCTCCAGTGCAACGTAAAAAGGTTCGGTGACGAGTCCTGTATAAAGGTCGGTAAAAGCCAAACCACAAAGAAAAATGTAGGAAGGCGTTCGGTGAGACGGGCTCGTCCAAACTGCCCCGCAATAACTGGGGCATTTCCCACCACTGCAACCGGTGACAAGAAAGCGACGACAACTGAAGTTGAGAGAGCTGCCGTGTTATAAGCCGAAGTCCTCTTAAAAGTCAATCAATTCCTAGAGAGGAAAACTGATCAGTCATTCCTAACGCTTTTTTCGGGTCTTTAATATAATCCATTGGTCTAGACTTCCTGGTCAACCCTGTAAAACGTAGCGACACGTACCTACAGGTACACTAAGAAGTTTTCTTTGGTTTAGATTTTGTCATCATTTCCGATCTACTGAGTGTACTGAGCACAAAAAAGTAAAATCAAATCCAAACTGCGCTCAAGAACAACTCTATCTTTACTGTAACTTGCAACAAAACTGCGATTACAACCGAAGTTCCAAGCGTTACCACGTAAAACAACAACGACAAAAAAAGTGATTTTTTAGGGAAGTCCATCCATAAAGAAAGGCATAAAGATATATATTTACGTGAAAGAACTCCGTTTTTACACATGGCCACCAACTGTTTCGTTAATGAACAACTTTTATCTGACTCACGATAACAACACTGACGAAGCTATTCCTTTCTTCTAAATTGTTGGTGGACTCCTCGCCAGTTTTTAAATTATGTTCCTTTTTTTAATTGAATTCTGTTTTCTAAACAGTGAAATTATATTTCTTTTTCTTTTTATCTTTAACGCAAAATTCTCAGTGTGCCGTCTTACTTCTTGCTCAATGAAATACTGTTTAATCTTAGTGTATGATAAACAGACTGAAGTCCTCTACCTACATCGAAAGTCGTAAATCAGTAAGGGATGAAGAATCAAGTATATGTGTTTAAAAGATTGTTCATTGCTAAATGCTTGTGAAAATAGTTTACTAGTATTTGTGAGGATAAACAGAATATGCACCTAAAATCTCATATCCTATCGATCCTTTATGCACAACTGCATGCATGGTCGATATTTCTTTCTTTTTGTTCCATTCCCGTTCAAGCATATTTTTTCATAAGGCTTTCTTGTCACAACTGCGAGGGTCTTTCATGCCTTTCATCCGCAGTTCACACATATGATATTTCATGTAAGATATATTTCGATTTCGCTTACCATTTCCATTGGCTCATTTAAACCCAAAAACCATTAAAAAGAACAAGAACTGAAAGGTCGTTGTTATTTGCATTGAAAGCAAACTTTCAGCTAATCTTTATTCAAACTACTAAAATGCAAACATTTTATACTGTGCTTTCTCTGTATATTTTCAAACATCCTATTGTCTGCTTAGATAACATTTTAAATTTTGTTTCAGTCTACTGCATGCAGAAGAGTATTCTGACCAAATTCCTCGCTTCATTTCGCACATCATTCATTCTGTAAATATAAATAACGGGATTGAGCGAAGACGACAGGAACAAAAACGTCATGGATATCATATGTGCCATCTCTGATTCTTTATAACCTTTAAAAATAAAAAGTGCTGCCACTACAAGAAAGGGGGAGTAACTGACATAGAAGACTCCTAAAATATACAAAATTGAGGTCATGGATTTCTTGTATTTCAAAATGTCTATTGATGGTAGACGAGAGTTTTCGTTGGCTTGTACCTGCTGCTGGTGACGGCGAATAATGCGAAAAACTTTAATATAAGAAATCGTGTTGGCAATTATACAAACAAGTAAAAATACAACGAATAGAACAACAGTACCGACAAATGCCTTTGTGTAAAAATGAAGTATGGCAACTGGTATTAGAAGCAATGATACTAGAGCCACGATAAAACAGGAACGGCGCACAGTCAGCAACGATCGACGAGTCATGTGTAGCCACCTTTCGATGGACATAAGGGTGACGAGTACTAAAGTTAAGTAAGTAAAAAATGTGAGGCAAAAAGCCATAACATAGAAGAGAAACAATAGCAGGTAGCTTTCATTTCTTTTATGTAAACACATCAATCGCACTGCGACGTAAAAAGGCTCCGTTATAACTCCTGTGCAAAGATCGGTAACAGCCAGCCCACTGAGAATGATATAGGAAGGTGTTCGAAGAGACGTGTTTCTCCATATTGCTGCCATAACTAGACTGTTTCCCACCACTGCAAGCGGCGACAAAAAAGCGATGACTAGTGAAGTTGACAGAGCTACCGCGTTGAAAGCAGAACTTCGATTTCTCGCAACACCATATAATGAACAGAGGCTAAAAGATAAATCTGAAGAAGAAAAAGTTGAGTTATTGCTCATGGCTGATTCTGTTTCTGCTTTGGAAGTGTTTCCTTCTTGCTTGAATAAATGCGGACCCAGAAAAACCAGAATCAACTATGAATTGCAAAGGTTATTTGGTGCTTATCAATACACCAGCAAATAATAATTAAAACCTTCATTGTTATCGTACCTTTGCGCTATTAAATGTCCTACTGTTTGATGGATTTTAATTAACTTTTTTTTCAAAGACCTCGGTCACTGAGTGAACCAGCAAACATAAAAAAGATTAGTTTTTATACAGAATTGATCTTTGTACCTTCCACTAAATTTAATAATACTTTTTATTTTCAACTGAAAAACGATCAATCACTTTCAAGAGTGATCATCGTCACATTGCGTTTGACACGTATATAACACTTCTGGATGTTCTCTCTAAGGACATAATTATAATAAAAGAGCGTGAAAAATTACGGCCGATCTCTTGATATATTTTATTTGCCAAGGAAAGTTATTGCAATTTTCTTTTCATTTGTTTTTCTAGAATTAAGAGCTCTTCTAAAAGATAACAATGAAAGTACCGTATTTTCAAAATTTAAATTATAGATAGAGAATCTTCATTATAATCTATAATAATCAAAGGAGCACAGGTGTTTTCATTTCATCCCATATGGATTTTGGGTGTATAATAGGAAGATGAGCCATAACCTGACAGCTGAATTTAGACGCCTCCCTCCACTGAAGTCGGTCATACAATGTGATTGCCAACTTTCATGAAGAAATCAAGGACATGATCGACAACACGACGTTTCCAGTCTCCTCCCCGGATAATTTTTCCAACTCAATCTGCAGCTCAGCAAACGATGGCAGGAAAAACGATCCTTACATTAATGGGGCCACGTTCTCATGTTCTATCAATGTCGCAATTTTATCACTGGTGACAGTAACGGGAAATGCGCTGGTTTTGGCGGCGATTTGGAAGAAGACCTTCCAGGTGACAACTTTCCATATTTTACTGTCCGGATTAGCGTTAACCGATTTATGTACGGGACTTATCGCCCAACCTTTCACTTCTGCAACCAGTATGTTGTCACTGGTTTTTGACTGCAACAAGCCTCCGATTTATAAAACAATAGACGCAACTGGAGACGCAAGTGCAACGTATTTTGTTGCTAGCACGGCGTACATCATAACCTTCATGAGCGTTGAACGATGGTTGCACATGTGTTGACGATCCGTAGTGGGTCCTCGTCGTGCATGTTTCATCTTAGCTGTGTTACTGCTTATCCCGATTCCCTTTGTAGTTTTTCGTTCACTACCTTGCATACGGTGAAATTTGAATTAACCAATCAGCATTCAGTAGGCGGGAAAAACTGTGGTGTCCTGACGTCATGCAGATTTTGTGCTCTTCGCTTCGATTTCTGCGTGATCAGCGAAGTTTATACTGTGGAGATGCGGTTTTATTTCAGCGTTTTCTTCAAATTAACCGCTTGCCTTACTTCAATTTATTAAAGTCACGACTGTTTGCAATTATATGGGCTGGATGAGCAACCAGAATCGATTCAAAACTTTTTACTGCGGCGGGAGACATCGCTAACTGGACTTGCGAAGGAGGCTATAAAGGTGTTCCTCTTGTCCTGCTGAATATCAATTTTCACAAGAAATTTCACATCCCTTTCACTCTGCTTGGCATCGTTTATCACATGGCTGTCTGCTAACTGAGCAGCTCTGAGTAGCGTCGGGTACAATCCGTCTTCTGTCCTTGTAAAGATCTTCGGTCACTTCATACTTGTTTTCATCGTGTACTTCATGTCTGGTTTTAATTCACACCAACTTCCAACTTCCAGCTGTGATTGCCCGCTGTCAACGAGGTTGGTCTTATCGGTTAGGGAAAAATGTTCCTGTTCATCAGATCAGAGATACATCATGAATGTTTGACAAATTTGATCTACGGTCGTTGTATGGTTGCGCTACACAGCTCATGCTTCAATTTGGAAAGAGGCAAGTTTGTATAATTTTCCACTTACCCGGAGACGAACAAAAAGGCCTTTTTGGAATTTGGAGCTTCCTTGTGTCATCGTAACCGCAAAAGGCTCGTGGTGAAAAGCTGCAGAAAATTTACTTTTCTTCTCAAAAGTCAAATCTCACCTCAAATTCAGGCCAAGCAAAACAAAGAAAACATGCGGACCGCCAAGGAAACGACACTTTCGCTTGCTTTATTCACCACGGAAAGTCAAAATAATTATTACCTAGCCCGTCTTTTTAAGTGGGTGATTAACTTGACTAACTGGATTGGAACAGTAATTGCAGGAACAAAGTTTATTTAGTCAAATATTGATATGCTTATTTTTTTCTCGGTTCAATTTCAACTCCAGATAAGGTATCCTTCGAAACGTGAAATCAATCGACTTTTACAGACAGAGAGCAAAGAGAGGCAAATGTGTAATTTCTCATGAAATTTCAAGAAGATTTAAATTGTGAGAACTATATATAAATATGAGAACTATTCTATGATTCAGGCAGGAGGAGTTTATTCAAAAAGGAGAAGTGAAAGTAATTTTAAAAGAGCAAAATGCAGGTCAAGCGGTCCTGCATCAGTCCGCAGTGCCGAAAGAGATTTGGAATTCTATATAAAACTTTGCGTTACGTTGGATTCGTTGCAAAAAGGAAGAAACTGTAATCACAGGCGACTCTAAGAGAAGAAGTTGTTCTTCAGAAACCAATTAAAAAAATTATTATCCGGCTGTTTAGTATAAGCTTATTTCTTGGGTAGTAGTTGCATTATTAAAGCTATGTAAACGTGCCTTTAGAAACTTGGGCGGCTTAAATCAGAAAATTTGAGTATGATAATTTTTCTTTCTCAACAAGCACTCGTAACGCCATTCAACTTGTAACGATGCTAATTTCACTTCAACTTCTGTTTTGTAGATCATACAAAACCGCTAAAAGTCTTACTGGAATTAGCTGTTTTGTAGCTCTCATGATGGCGTTGTTGTTTCTCCGAATCTGATCCCAGTGTGGCCCGCTGGAAGTAGAGCAGCTCGAGTCAACTCTTCTGATATAAGGAATAAATTCTGGTGTAATATTACGGTTTTAGACCGTTTTAGTCGTCGTCTTGTCAATCTTCTTACCCTTTAAACAATGCACACTTTTAACCCAACACAAGCCACACAAAACGCAAACGCTAGCAGCTTCGATCTTCGTACCAATTTTTACCTTTCTTCCAAGCGCAACAATACAATACTATTGGAAAATACCCTGCCTTTGAATGGATTGAGAACCCTATATAGCTTCAGTCGCTATAAACTCTTGCTTTTGCTTACAGACACAAAATACTGGGGTTTCCTCTGTTTTCAGTCGTAGCATTCTGAACCGCCGGTAACCGAGTGACAGGACACCACGGTTTTGACTGCCGCTCGTATCGCGGGCGCAGTTGCCGTATGCAAGGTAGCAACTATAAAAGGAAATCCTGCAATTGAGTTGAATATTACGATTATAGCAGTAGCACTGCTTTGTTTTTTAACCACCTCTTTCTCTTATTTCCACGTCCTTAGAATCATCCGTCGCCATCAACAACAAGTGCAAGCCAATGCACGATCTGGGAATTTTGGTCAACGAGCCATAAACTTGGCAAAATACAAGAAATCCGTTTTCACAATCCTGTATATATTAAGTCTGTTTTATTTCTGTTTCTTTCCTTATGTTGTCTATGCTGCGATGTATGTTCATGCGAGTATTTATGACTCTCGAGAGCTGTCGGTAGCCTATCATGTTACCGTGTTGCTTTTATTCTGGTCTTCTTCTCTTAACCCTGGCCTTTACCTTTGGAGAATGAACGATATCCGTATTGGAGTGAAAAAATTATTCTGCTCAAACAACTGAAAGAAAACCCTGGATAACAAGGACAGTATGATCAACTGGATTTAAGTTTTGTTAGCTACAATATAACATTATCTTGAACTTTCTGCCTCGTTACTCAGTTAACTACGATTTTTTACGTTGGGTCGAGTCCATTACATAGGATAGGAATGTAGTTAGTTTTCTAAACTAACGTATTAGCTTTACTTCATAAAAGTGCTTCTTTCCAGCTGAGCTCATTGCCTGTCATATTGAAAGGGTATCTCGTCGACCGTAAATTTTAAGATTAAGTCACAATGACTTTTGCTTACAGAATTTGAAGTTTTAAAGGGGGTATTGGCGAATAAGTTATGCTTAATTAAAATTCCATTTAGAAGAAAAAAACACTCTGATATCCGCGGAGATGGAACTTGCAGTAAGGTACTATGATATGTCCGGGAAAAAAAAAGAGATAATTTGATGATATTTGAACCAAAACAAACAAAAGCACCTCCTTTAGTCGGATCCAAACAAAATTAGAAAAATAAAGGTTGATGTAACTGCCATTAAAAACCCGTAACTTAGGTAGGATGAACACATCTTTATGACAACCCGTAATTTGCTGAAAATGAAGCTGAAATAAACTCATAGCTTACGGTGAGTGAAGTCTATCCATTTCTTTATTATTAACTGGAACAAAAGAGTGAAGTTAAAGGCCCACCTTCACCCAAACGGCCTTGCGACCGTTTGTTATTGTTTTCAAATGGTTCTATTGTTCTTCTCGCGATCTGATTGGTTCCCAGGATATTCCTGCGAGCGAGGAAATTGTCACGTATATTCAAAACAAGTCGGAGAAGCCATATCGGATCGATTTGCTTTGCGAAGTTGGCCCATTCTACGGCTTCAGTTTAGAAATCTTTAGGCTTTTATGAAAGGCATTTACTCCCCCAAAACGTTGCAACTATCTGATGTTCGCCATGTGAAAGTTTCAATGACATAGAAAGCGAGAAGTCAGTTTGTTATGTTTGCACGCAAGCAAGCGATCTCGGCAGAAGACTCAGTTACTTCGACATTCGATTGTTTTAGTCTGCAGATTGCAATCGTATTGTCTTAAGAGGCAATGTCCACTAAGACCGAGCGAAATCGAAAATATGTGGCACATGATGAAAAATCAAAATTCTCTGTTTTTCGCCCAGAGATACCTTATGGTAGCTCTAGAAACGTGGTGGCATTTTTTGTTGAGAAACTATTTTTAAGCCTCCAAAAAATTAAAAAACCGTTACTGCACTACGTGTCTCTACAAACACCCCGAATAAACGCAAATCATACCTTCTCGTAACCTTCGCTCTGTTTAATTCGCGTCATGGAAAAATCCTATTTTGAGCTTAGAAATTTGCTGTTGAAGAGTTTACAAGTAATTTGAGTCAAATTATTCTTTTGTGGATTAATTTTCAAGGTCATGGCAGGCTGCTGAAAACCACTAAAATTCGCTTGCTTTGAATTCTCAATTTGGCACAGTTTTTCAAGAGAGTTTTTCCCTGCCCGGTAAAACACCGAATCACTTGAAATTCAGAATTCTTGAAAGAGGAAATGCCGTTCTTAAACCAGGTTTAAAAATTAGTTTCGGGCTTTTTATCAGCGCCGAGTACAAACGCTCTCAAAATCCCGATAATTACAACATTAACACGTCAACAATTGGCACATACCTCCGACCAAATAACCGAAAATGTGGACATTTCTTCTATTTTGGTTGGTATTCGGTTGTAATCCACAGCAGAAAGGTAATGTCTAGCTCACCTGAATATGGTATTGTCTAAATATCAGGTTCTGTGCGTACTCTTTCATAATGACCATCTTGGCGTCCGGGGTCAACAACATCACTGAAGCATCGCGTATTGGCAATCAACCCAAATGACTTATTTCCATCCCGCCTCCTTTTGTTAAAATGAAGAACCTTCAGGAATAAAATGATTTTTCCTTATTTGAACTTCAAAAGAGTTTTCTCCTATAAGACGTCTTTTCTTGATCTGTATTCGTTGTAAAATTTCGAAACGATAATTTCTTGCCGAAAGCTTTATACAAGCCTGTTCAGTTTGAGTCACGCAACAAAATGTCACGCACTTGATTTTACCTGACGTCGGGTTTGACTTGGAGGGGGAAATGCACAGGAAACAAAAACAAAACAAACAACAACAACAACAAGCAAGCAAAAAACAAACAAACAAACAAAAACAAAGCAATGAGAACTTTGAAAAGTGTGGACCTAAGGACCGATTACCGTCAACTGCCGCTTATAAGCCCTGGGCTTATACAACTTTGTAAGGGGTTTTGGGTGGGCTTATAAACGGAAGGGCTTATATCCGGGGGGGCTAATAAGTTTCGAAATGAGCCACAGCAGTGTTGATCGAAACACGGTTTTAATTTACCAGTTTTTAATTAACCTTTGAAACGTCACAATAAATCGAATTCATTTCAATTTTAATTTAACAACAAAATCAAAACTGTAACAACACGAACGTAACCGGAACGTAACAAAACAGAAGCTCAGAGTTCATCTTCGCAGTGTTCTATGAGAGTGCTTAGTATTAAGGAAACAAGGAAAAGTATAGGGCGACCTATATCCGGTGGAGCTTACACCGGATGTATTTTTTTGTTAACAGGTAGATGGGCCTATAACCGGGGGGGGGGGCTTGTAAGCGGTTGGGCTTATAAGTGGCGGTTAACGGTATTTATGTATTTATCAGTATCATTAGAGGCAGTGAAGCCTTGCCAAAACCTTGCCTGTTACTAGGGCTTTGAAAAAGAAATTATTATTAGGTCTCTATGTATTGGTCTTCAAAACTTGGTCAAGACAGGAGTGAGAATGTAAAAATGTTTGTTGAGTTTACCAGGGGTGTGGCCAGGGGTGCCGGAACCGTCCTTTTCGTTCTTTATAAGCTTGTGAAACCATTTTATGGCAAACCAAGCGGATTACAATTTTATACATGAAACTCGAAATTAAGTTGAGTTTGAAACTCAACTCATGTTAAAACTCATCATGACAAGAAGTCCTAATGTTTAGGGCTCTTTGTCGCTTTCCCCCTGATCTTCTAAGCAGTGCAGGTGACGAAGGTGGAGAACCATCCTTGTGACGAATGGCTAACGCTCGAAACGTCAGCTTTCAATCTCTTCACGGTGGCTCAATTTACCTTATTAACTTAGTTGATAAATACAAAGTTTTGTGTTTCGCTTCCCCACCGATGCGGCACCACAGTTTCTCTAGAAACTAACCCCCTTGTTTGTCAAGAGAAAGTTGGTTGTGCGATTTTTCTCCGTCTTCTCACGGTTGAGGAGAACGAGCTCGGTTTCGCTTAGAGCACTGCTATGGACGGTAGACCATCAGATGACAGGGCCTTAGTTTTCAGCGCAGATATTGGTCCCACGCCATATGCTCTTCATACATGGACGGATTCCTTCTTTAGAAAACTGTATATTCACACCATCGGTCTTCCAAGTGGCAACTAAACGGCTTGCAATGGACGCGCACCGGATGACACTTAAGGATGGTTCTCCACCAGGATCTTGATATCGTGTCCGGAGTTTAGGAGGACAAATGTATCCGACTTGCGGTCTTGCGGTCGCAAGCTCCCTTCCAATGGAGCCAAGAGTTTGAACACCACGCCCAGCTCTGCTCCTAGTACTCCTGCGCAAACTATGGTGGCCCTGCAGCCCCTGCAGTGGTAGCAGCCAGCGCTGTCTTGCTGGAAGCTGACTGTCTTCAGGGCTGGTATGGTAGTGTTAATCTGCTTAATGACGTCTGCCATCACAGCGAGGAATGCACGAAAGTGGGTATGAGAAAAAAGTGTACTTACCAGAGCCCACTGGAGGGAAGACACCGATGTGTTGTTTTGGACTCCGACTTGCCCTTTCCACGGTCTGCTTTTCTCACTTTCCCGTTCGAGGCATACTTAGACAGCCCTGGTAGAACTCAACATGACCAACGTCGATTAGTTCCCTCTGCGCAATTCCCAGACAAGAGCGATGGGCTGGGCAAATGGTCCATGTTAAGAATACTAATTAAAAATACTTTTGCGTTTGCTAAAAGAAAATCAACGAAGCTCAACTTCTGAGTGGATATCGCTGATTCCAACACTGCAAGTGTGACCCGAAAAGTCTTTTTTTGCAACTGGAATAGCAACTGCTTGTTCATATCTCTTGTAAGAGGCCCAAACGCCTGCAACTAGTTTCTGAAAAGAATAAGTGACCTCTATTCGCAGCCAAGGGAGATAATAGTTTGATTAGCTATTGTACTCGGTGACAGGGGTCCTGACTGCGAGAACTCCAAAGAACCTATCCTTTTACAATGGCGCGATATAGAGGAAGCACTCTACAACTGCTGCGTGTTAAATCTGGCGTTTTCCTTTTTTTTCTTTTTTTTTTTAACGAAAATTATCAGTTTTTGAACATTTACTCAAAGCCGATCCGCACTTGAGACATTTTGTCTAGTTTCCAATAATGCCGCACCTGAAATTCTCACACGCCTGATTTCCAACAAGAAAATTATTTCCGCAAATGGCAGCTTCTCGAGGCGCCTTCCTCGACGCAACACTGGTGGCTTGAAAATAATATTGAAATCCTTCCCCGTGAAATTAATTAGACTTGAAAAGTCGAACTCTTGAAAAGTCGAACTCTGCATAAGATATAAAAAGATATATAGATGTTTGCTAGTATCGGAAGCTAATACTTTCTGCTTCTAGTGAACACGTGACAATTTTTTCCTCTCGCCAGAGCGTCACAAAATGTACATCTATGTAATCTGCAACTTGTTTTGCACAGGTCAGAATTATGTGGTGAATAGTCCCGTGATATGTAGTATCACTCTATTTTACTAGTCGAAAGATATTTCAGGCATAACTTCGGCGGTGTAACATGACACCAAACAGGAGGACGGGGAATGTGAGTAAACAAACACAGTTGTAGCCAAGTGCTACGCCTTGAAAACTTACGATTATAGTGAACTTAAAATTTTCAGGAAACTTGTAAAAAACAAATGGATGCCTCCTTTGTTAGCCTTCGATATGCTTTAGTTTAAATCATGGAAAAAAATTCAGCTATCTCTGCGGTTTGTTTTTACATTGAGGTAGTCCGGCATCTGGGATGAAAACGGGAAACTCAACGGTCATTCCGGTCGAGTTGCTGAAACAAACGCCATCACTATTTACATCGCCTTCTATCTTGTATAATTTCTTTCATAGCTTAAGTTATTTCAGACGTCCTAATCTTTCCATTTTTTTTTACCATTTTTGCAATCCCATCACCAAAACCTATCCTGTGACTTGACCAGAACCCGTTGCGAGACAGACAAATTTAGTTAAATCAGACCATAATAACAGTGCGGTTTCTGAGATGAATGTGAAGATCACTGCAAAGTTATTTAGTTTCTTCAGGGAATTAACATTGGGAGATTTTAAAAATTCATTTGCCATTCGTTAAGGAATGTGAATGTGTTGGCAGAGTCGTTATTCATTAGTTGAAAGTCAATCTGGAGATACCAGGAGATAACGGTCGATTCCACGCGTCAAGATGGCTCGAGATGGCCCTTGGACAGTACACCTAAAACTTGACAAAACCTGGCATTTAGACAAAATCTTATTCAAGGTAAGCTAGATATGACCTTTATCCTGTATTTTTCATCCAAACACCGAAGGAAACAAGGAAAAATTCCAAGTTTTCGGCTATTCGGTCGGAGGCACGAGCCTATTGTTTGTACTGGTTGACAGGTTAATGCTGTGATTATCGGGATTTTGAGAGCGTTTGCACTCGGCGCTGATAAAAAGCCCGAAACTAATTTTTAAACCTGATTTTAGAATGGTATTTCGTCTTTCAAGAATTCTGAATTTCAAGTGATTTGGTGCTTTACCGGGGAGGAAAACGTTCTCTTGAAAAACTGTGCCAAATTGAGAATTCAAAGCAAGCGAATTTTAGTGATTTTCAGCAGCTCGCCATGACCTTGAAGATTAATTCACAGATCTAAAACAGGACTCAATTACTTCCTACACACTTTAAAAGCAAACTTCCACGCTTAAAATGGGGGTTTTCTGGGGTGCAAATCAAACAGAGCGAAGTTTACGAGAAGGTATGATACACGTTTATTTCGCGTGTTTACAGGACACGTGTGGCGTAAACATGTTAAAATTTTTTTTTCGGGCTTAAAAAAATTTTTCGAGAAAAAAATGCCACCACGTTTCTTAGTTTGCCATAGGGTATCCATGGAAAATTTGTGAGGGAATTTTATTTTTCATCATGTGCCGCCACTCGCTCGATGTTAGTGGACATCCCCTCTTAAAAGGTAACAGTGATTTAAAGGTCCCTCCTAGTCATTACAGAGGTTGGTCTGAAGGGAAATAAACAGCGTATACCACTCGATAGCAACTCGTTGATCATCGCTCGCAAAATAGCACTTGTCCGGTGACTCCCGCATTACAATTTTAACCTTTGAAACCCGCGAGCCGCTCTGTTTACATCGCGCGAATAAAATCAAATCAAACGAATTAAACTTACTGGCCAAGGTCCCACATCCGAATACAATCAGGAATTCAAACAACATCACTACAAGAGATTCATCAAATATCCGTTTCTTTGCTTCATAACGCAAGTTCCTCTGAGACGAATACTGGCAATATTTTCCTTCGGCATAACCGTGCAGTATCTTCCACTGCGAGGTATTATTTGGCAGGAAACATATTGGACGAAGTAAGAGCAAAAAAAACATATTTGGCCGGCTCTGTCACAAAATAATTCCAGGAAACAACAGCCTGATAATTGAAGAATACGTTCCTGCATGCTTTTGCACGATTTTCGACATTATTGTTCCGGAGGAAACGGATTTTGAAAGAAAACCCGCTCAGAAACAATTTCGTGTTACACGAAATTCATAAAACAGCAAGCGTGGCGCGCAAGGCCTTTTGGGTGAAGGTGGGCCTTTAAAAGTTTAATGCGAGCTGCAGCCAAAATGACTCACACTAATAGCACACACTACCGTGAAAGCCCATTAAGTGGCAAGCCGCCAGATATATGTTTATTCACGATGCTTGCAAAATACAAATGTCAGTGTCCTTAAATGACAGAATTAAGCGTGGCAAAGTGTATAGTCCACTCCATGCTGCCCCTATAAAAAAGGGAAAAAACGTTAAAAATAAGCTGAAGAACGAGATTGATATTCCTCTTTAAAAACAAAGCACCTTAAAAGAACTGACGTCTTGAGTATTGTCAGCAATATAGACTATTTGTAAGATGTATATATTGCCCTGCTAAAGCAGATACGATGAAAGATTAATATTCTGCGGGAAGGATAACAGATCACTGACTTAAGCACTAAAAGCTGACTTCTTAGGAACAACAGGGTGCATTAAATTAGATGAGTGCATTAGAGGAATTTTTCTGTGCACAGGGGCTTTCATGACAATAAAACTCAGTTCCAGGGCGTAACTGTGCTGCACTTTAACTATTCCTCGAATTTACATGTGTAGAAATCAAAATTGTTGATCTGACAAGGTCGATCTGGTGCGAAGTCATCGGGGAAGAATCATGCCAGTTGCAAGGACGTGTGATATAAATCTGCTTCCTTTTCTTATTAAACAAAAGCAAAACAAATCTTTATATTTCACCATTTGCTTTCCCGGGTAGCCAAAAGTAAAATAACAGATTCTTAAGAATTTTCCGCCTACTGATTTAGATACAGTTATAGAAACTATGCAAAAACATAAAAAACTTAAACTGGTCGACCAAATTGCCACCAAAACTGAAACGTATTCCAAACGTTGATGCCCTTTTTCTACAAGCCTATTTATCTCACTTACGTTCGCCATATTTTTCAGAGCAATTTCGTGTTTCTAGTAGTCGTCCTGTTTTAGTAAATTGTCTTCGTTCACAAAGATGAAGGCCAGAACGTCATGGTAGCCCACATATAGGGCAAGAACGTCATGCTAGCCCACATATAAGGCACTAATAACATTACAATCCTATATGAATATATACAGCAACTGATTAACGCACCTACCTCCACTAACAGACACTTTCCTTCACTTGTACTCACTTTCCTTCATTTGTACTCACTTTCCTTCATTTGTACTCACTTCCCTTCACTTGTACTCACTAACCTTCACATTAGTGCCTTATATGTGGGCTAGCATGACGTTCTTGCCAAGATGTTTGTACTCACTTTCCTTCATTTGTTCTCACTTCCCTTCACTTGTACGCACTTACCTTCACATTAGTGCCTTATATGTGGGCTAGCATGACGTTCTTGCCAAGATGAAAACACGTGAAACTGCTTCTATACGGAGCACAAGCATCAATTTTGAGGTCCTCTGGGATATCTATTCAAGAGACGTCAAAATATTACAGAGAAGCAAACGTTGGGTGAAACTGAAATAATGGTCACATCGTGAAGAAGACAAACTGAGAACGGGAAGAGCAGCTGTTCTGAGAAGAACCGGCAAAACAGTTATTGAGAAAGCGAAGCGTAAACGAGTTAACTCCACTAGAAAGATTGCCAAACAGCTATCGAGCAAAGGCCTGGCTGGTTCTAGAGCAACAATGTAGCGATTCATGAACAATAAAGGATGGAAACCTTTTAGACGTCAAAAGAAACCAGTGTTGACTGATAAACAACGAAAAGCTCGCCTGCAATTTGATTACAAATACCAAAAGCTAACAGCAGAAGAATGGAAGGATTTCATTTTTACAGATGAATGTCCTAAGTACCTTTTTCAGTTACCGAATCCAAAGAATGATGTGGGTTTGGTTTCTCAAGAAAGCCAAGTCCCACAAGCATACCAAGCGAAGGAAAGAGCAAAATGAATCATTGGGGTGGAGTGACAGGCCGCGGCTTAACAAACCTCTTTGTTCCGCAAGAGAAAATTTTAACAGCTGACTGTTGCATTAACAAAATACTTAATAAGGAAGACAAGCCTTCACTTAGCCGCAATCTACCGAAGAAGACCCGTGAGGACAAAGTGGTTCCGCTCCAATAGGAGAATGACTTTCTTACAAGATGGAGCACCGGCTCACATATCCAAGACTACTCAGACATGGTGCAGGAGGAACTCATGATCGTCCAATTCCATCAAAACATGAGATCCCTGCTAATTTACCGGACCTTGATCCCGTAGAAAATCTTTAGAGCATTACTGACGAGGTTACATCCAAGGAATCCGGTTCAAAAACAATGGAAGAGCTGAAAGTGCAGCTACATGCACCAGGCGTGGAGAAAATTTCCTCCCGTTCCATTGAAAGAGCCGGCCCATTCTATTGCAAGGCTTCATAGACCCAACAGCTTGGAAAACAATATTTTCTCTGTTCAAAAAAGGGTAGGAACTTTTGAAACACCCTGTATTATGATTCTCAGAAAGTTACCGCATTAAAGGCAGACCTTCGATTTCTGAGTGTACCTAGCCTTCTAATGAAAAAAGGGTGCAAGATATATCTAGAGAGACACAAGTTCCGTCACTAAAAATGGCTGTGATTGCTAATGAGAAAGTCTCAATTTCATTTCAATGAATTTAGTTTAAGAATTAAGATTGTTACATGACTTGTGTAAAACTGTTTTCTGGCGCTCAAAACACTTTAAGAAGCTGTTCACTAAAAAAATTCAAAAATTTAGTTCTGCTTTTGTATTAATTTTGTACTCTATGGATTTCTCAAAACCGCGTGAAATTAATCCTGAGAAAACAAGCAAAAATAAATACATTGTGCATTATTTTGTTTTTGGATGAGATGTGAGAAAAAATAAAATTAACGGTTTGGTAAAGTTAAAAAAAAAACATGAAGTCATTGAAACGTAAAGTCACATTTTTATCTTTGATTTTCTTGTTGAAATGTTTTTCGTAATTTATTTCATTTGGTTTAAAAAAAAAAAGAAACAAACTTAGCCTGCCGGTATTAGTGTAACAGGGCCAACCATGCAGCCACATTTTTTTGTGCTCAAAGTAAAAAAGAAACAAAAATATTAAAGCAAATGTTAAACGCAAAAAGCTTTGATTTGATGATGAAAAATGATTTGACAGCTGTTCCAAATTAAACTTGAACACAATTTTATTTCATGACATGTGACAGAGATTGATTGACTGGCATTTTTGCTTTTTATTTAAGAAAATAAAGGATTAATTTAAGATTGCAAACTTCACAGTAAAGCACTTTTTCTTACAGTAAACTATCAGCCGATCAGTGGTTGTCATGATCGCCGGGGTGATTCATATTTTCTGCTCCATTTGAGTTATATGTACTTGTGGCATATCGGCACTCTTGTTCGTTACGAAATTCAGCATTTGAGCAGTTAAAGACCAGTTAAGATACGTTTGGCTCATTTCACTTCTCATACAGTGCGTAAAGACATTTGTTTGGGCAGTAGCCATAGCCATTTGGCCATAGCCCTTACGTCGCAAGCTTGTGCTTTGCTGAGAGTGATGTACTTTTCATACTGCTGCATTTTCGGATACCTAATTCCCTCTTTTCGGATCTACGGTTAGCCAGTGTTTTTACCATCCCTTTCTTCATGTCAATTAGGCACCTGGTGGGGTGAAAGTAATATTAAATTCAACTTTCTTGGGCTAGTTGACACTTAATTTATCTTTTCAGTTTCATATACTTAGCTGGTATTTGCCAAGCTCTAGCTTAGTACCATACCATTTGTACATATGATATAACCTGGGAAAGATTCCTACTAGTCTTGGTGATTTACAGACAGTTATCATGTTTACATGTTGGGGTTGCATATACCTTGTGTGTATCATGTTTTTGTATTTTGGGACTATTTATAGACTAATTTTATCATATTTACATGTTAGGGTTATTTACGTCTGCTGGTATAATGTTCATATCTTTGGGTTATTTGTACCCTTCTCTTATCATGTTTACTTCTTAGGGTTATTTATACCCTGCTCCTATCATGTTAATATTCTGGGGTTACTTATACCCCTACTTCTATCATGTCTGCATGTTAGGGTTATTTATACCCTACTTGTATCTTGTTTATCTTTTGGGGTTATTTATACCCTTCTCCTATTTTTTTTTCATGTTGGGGCTCATAAAGATGTAAGTTATATATTTGTTTTAACTCTACACATTTTCTAGTCAATTCAACTGTTTATCGTTGACGATTCTTACCACGGGGTAGTTATTTTTTCTGCAAATGCCTCTCAATACTGAGCCAGACATCTTAAGCTTGAGGGCTCGTAATCTTCTCCGTCTTTATGTCTAACAGAGCGAATAAACTCCGCAAGATACTTGTTTGATTCTCGCTCGTCGTTCTTTTCGTTTCTGAAACATGCTTCCAACAATTTCACATCTCCCTTCCTCTTCTCTTTTGTGTTTTTGCTCTCAAGACTTTCCACATAACCCGCAACCGAAGTATCGTGGCCAACAAATCTTTACTCGCTCATGTTTTTAAGCTTAAAATAAAGTTAACTTCAACACTTGCGAAAGACTTGAGAAGCAAAAGCCTGAATGCGAATCACCTTGTTACTGCTTACACGTCAAAAAACATGATACGCGGCACCTGATTGGACGTATCTTTTTCTTCGCACGTGAAAAAAGTGATACGCGACATTTGATTGCCTTTCAGCTACTTAGACCAGCTTATGAACGAACATTTATTTCGCGCCTTTTCAATGGGTAAATCTCAGTATGTATATAATAAATGCATCTGTTCATTTTAATAGCCCTCGTCTCCATTATTTCTTTTCTTACACTGTATTGAGATGACCCTGAGCGGCTACCAGCCAACCAAGCAGCCCAACCTGTTAATCCAGGTGCACAAATGCGGGAGTCATCATCACTCTGTTGGAGCCCAGAGCAGAGGGTGCCTTGATCATCACACCATGTTCTAGTTCTGGGGAGTTCTAGTTCTCACCATTCTAACATGCTCAAACTACATGTAATTTCCCACCACTTTTCCTACCAATTACTTTCCACAGGGACTATTACGAGAAATATGGGCATTCTAATGTACTGTATACTGGAAAGAGGCATAGAAATATTTCAAAGGTTAACCCTTTGGGCCCTGATGTCAAATGCACATTCTCCTCACTGTTCTCCGTACCTTTTTTATTGAGCACAATATCAAGACATCTTATCCTCGGGGATCACCTTCTTTGTTCTAATCACCTGATAGTTTGATTTTTCAATTTTTAGTAGTGGTGGTGTGAAGAGAAAGTTCATTTTCGTCACAGTGTTACGGCTTGAGGGGCTAATACGAACTGCGTCGAGCTTTACACATTCTAAGCACACTGTCAGATTCAAGTTTGCAAATACTACCGCAAATCATTTACTGAACACCTAGAAAACTTGTAATTCGAAATTATCAAGATCGGAGGACATTTTTGGAATAATTTTGGTTCTTATTTGCACCCGGGGATTATAGTGTTTCACATAACACGTGATTTTTACCCAATGTAATTGTTATTGTGCTTTACATCGCAAGAGTGTCTTGTTACTATTGCCATTTTTTTATATTAATATTCTATTTTGTGGTAACTTGTTAGCTGTCTGTATGAGCAGGGGCCATACAGTTGCGTAGTACTTCTTTCTGTATTAACTTGCATATGTCCGTAACTTTTACTCTCTTGGGTGATTCTCCTGAAGTGGTAACTTATTGCATAATTGAATGAGCAGGGGCCACGATTTCATTCTTTACCGCTAATCGAATTTTTATGGTAACTTTTCAGGTGACTGATTGAGCAGAGGTTATATAGTCATCTTGTACTTGTTTCTCTGGCAATGAACAGGTACCCCACCTCCCTCTTTTTTCCCTCCAAGCAAATTCCCAAGATATATGGCACGATTGTTTGAGCAGATAATCGCTTGCATCTCTATTCATTTGTTACCACAATCCGTTTATTCGCTTAATAGGCTATCTAGTTACGTGATGATTTATTGGGTGACTGTATGAGCAGGGACCATAAAGTGATCACGTGACAGTTTCTACAGAACCCTATCTGTTACTCCACTTTTTGTTTGTGGGTTTTTGCTTTGGCCTCAAGTGTTGCTGTCCTACCACTCGTTCCTCGATCTGGGCTGTGGCGGTCAGCCCTCACCTTTGCTGGGTTAATGTCCCGTAAAATGGGTTTTCCCAGCTTTCTGTGGTTGATTTTAAATAAACTGCCAAGCCCGTGGCCTCATCCCTTACAGATGTTTTATTATTTGTGTCACAGCAAACAGAGCTCACCCAAAGCGACCTTGCCAACAATCATGTGGTTCAGACAAGGAACATGAAGCCTAAAGTTAATGAATCCACATGGAGTAAGAATACTAACAGTGAAATTATATTCCTTTTTTACTTTTCTTTACTTTTAAAACTAATTTAACGCAACGGATGACAAACGGCTATTTATATTTTCATCCACAAATGCATGCATGGTCAATTTATCTTTCTTTTGGTTCCTGTCCCGTACTAGCAAAATCAAGTTGCAAACATAAATACCAGGGTCTTCCATTTCTTCAAAACTTGCTAAAAACAAGAACAGAATAGATTGAACAGCATTGTCGTTGACATTTGCATTTATTTTGTGCTGTGCTGTGCTGTGTGTATACTTTTTGTAGCATTTTATTATATGCTTAGATAACGTATTTTAAATTTAATTTTAGTTTATTACATGCGGAAGAGTTTTTTCAGGAAAATTTTCACTTCTTGTCGAACATCATCCATTCTACAAATATAAATAACGGGATTGAGCGAAGACGACAGGAACAAAAACGTCATGCATATCATATGTGCCACCTCTGATTCTTCATAACCTTTAAAAATAAAAATTCCTGTTACAACAAGATAAGGCGAGTAACTAACATAGAAGACTCCTAAGATATACAGAATTGAGAACATAGATTTCTTGTATTTCATAATGTCTATCGTTGGTTGACCAGAGTTTTTGTTGGCTTGTACTTGCTGTTGGTGACGGCGAATAATGCGAAAAACTTTAAAATAAGAGACCGTGGTTGCAATAAGGCAGAAAAGTAAAAATACAAAAAATAGAATACCAAGGATGAGTGCTACTTCCTTCGAGAAATATTGAAGTTTTGCGAGTGGTATCACAAGCAATGACACTACAGCCACGATCCAGCAGCTACGACGCACTGTCAGTAACGATCGACGAGTCATGTGCAGCCATCTTTCGATTGACATTAGGGTGACGAGTACTAAAGTTAAGTAAGTGAAAAAAGTGCTGCCAAACACTGTAACAGGGACGAGGATGGATAGCAGGTTGTCTTGATTTGCTTTATGTAAACATATCAATCGCGTTGCAACGTATGAAGGCTCAGCTATAACTCCTGTGCAAAGGTCGGTTAAGGCCAGTTCACAGAGAATAATATAGGAAGGTGTTCTAAGAGACGTGTTTCTCCATATTGCTGCCAGAACTAGAGCATTTCCTACCACTGCAAGGGGCGACAAAAAAGCGATGACTATTGAAGTTGACAGAGCTACCGCGTTGAAAGCAGAACTTCGATTTCTTGCAACACCGTCAAATGAACAGTGGCTAAAAGATGAATCTGAAGGGAGAAAAGTTGAGTTATTGCTCATGGCTGATTCTGTTTCTGCGTTGGAAGTGTTTCCCTCTTGGTTGGATAAATGCGGACCCAGAAAAACCCAAATCAACTGTAATAACCAATGTTATTAGGTGCTTCTCAGCCGATGACGTTGTAGTTCAATTTTATTCTTGGTTCGATTTTTATTTATTTCCTTTTTTATTCATTATCATATATTTACATAAAAAAGAACAAAGGAAAATTGAAGTACAACAAATACACCAACAAATAATAAAACCTTCAATGTTATCGTACGGATGGCGCTGTTATCGTAATACGATTGTTATCGTAATACTGCCGTTTGAGGAGTTTTAATTAACTTTTTTTTCCAAGACCCCAGTCACTGAGTGAACGAACAACCATTCAATAATAGATTATTAGTTTTACACAGAATTGATTACTCTACCTTCCAGTGAATGTAATTATAGTTTTTACAACCTCAAAAACAGTCAATCATTTTAAAACAAGATTGATTATCGTAGCATTGCGTTTGACACGTACATAAAACTACTAGGTGTCCTGCCTGTACGATGCAATTACAATAACAGAGCGTGAAAAATACGGCTTATTTATTGCTCAAGGAAAGTTATTTAAGTATCATTAATATGCCTTAATTTGCTGAAAATGAAACTGAAATACAGTCTTAATAATAATGCTCAGAAGCTTTGGGTGAGTGGAATCTATCGTTTGCTTTGTTATTAAATTGTAACAAAACAGCGAAGTTGAAAGTTTGTGCGAGTTGCAGCCAAAATGACAAGACTTATGGAATACTCCCCTGAAAGCGCATGAAGCGGTCTCGTTTCTTCCCGCGCAGGCCGCCAGATATTATGTTTATTCATGACTTTTCAGGTCTCGCATTTCAAAGTACAAACGTCGGTGACTTTTCTGTAACGTGTATATTAACAAGAGAATTAAGCGTTGCAAGGTGCGCGGTCCGCTCCACAGTGCCCCTAGAGAAGAAGAAGTAAAATTAAAGATAAGCTGGAGAGCGAGATTGATATTCCTCTTTTGACTAAAAGGAGCTAAAAAGAACTAAGGTCTTGAGCATTAAGTATAGTATATTGCCCAGTTAAAGCAGAATACGCCATGTTCATTTGCACTGATAGAATCGGAGATTAATATTCCGCTCGACAGATGACAGCTCACTGAACTACGAACAAAGAGCTGACTTCCCAAGTAGAACAGGGTGCATTTAATTAGCTGAATGCACTAGGGAAATAAATACACAAGGACAATCATGACAATGGAGCTCAATTCCATAAATCCAGGGAAATAATTATGTTAGGTCGTGAAGGCGCCGCGCTTCAGCTATTTTTTGAATTTACGCAAAAACAAATTAATGATCTGACCATCGGTCAATGGTCAGATTATGCTTCGACTTTGCTCCGATTTCACACAGATGTAACTTACCAAGGTCGATCTGGGGCGGAAGTCATCGAAGAAGATTTTTGCAATCTCGCTTACTGTACTCCTTTGCTAATGCTGCCACAAAAAATGCAGGCTCTCCGTGACGGGTCTTGGCACGAAAATGTTATGAAATCATACCAGTCAGTAGGACATTTGATTTAATTCTGATACCTTTTCTAAGCTTTGTAAAAATTATTGCAACTGCACCGTTATATTTCGGTTTTTACCCTTTTCTTTCCCGGGTAGACAAAGAGTGAAATAACAGTTTCTTGTTGGGACAGAAAATGCCCGTGAGAGCCTGAAACTGGTTTCAAAGATTAAGTTTGAACAAATGGTACACGAATTTCCGTTTGGAACATTCCGTCCGGAAAAACAGGACTGCCTTTTCAGACGTTCCGTTGCTCCCGGAAATTTTCCACTGGAACCACCCGAAAAGTCGTGTACCATTTACTTTCCAAGCAGAATTTCCGGAAAGTTGTTGTAAATGGTAAACAACCATTCTCTACGTATTTGTCAACGATTTTCTGTGTAAAAAACCTTGGAAAATTAAGAGAAATACCTTCATTTTCATTCTTAAGAACAAAGATATAAATAAAACCTTTTATAAACAATCGAGTATTTTGTAATTTAATTTAGTTCCAGAAGTGCTAAATATTTGAGATTAGCAGCGAATTTTATCTCTTAACAGCAGCGAATTTTAAAACGAAGAACATTTATTATAAAACTAGTCAGATCCTTTGATATCGATGTCAGAGTTCAATAAAACGACATTAGTATTAAACACTGAATGAATAAACTGAAAATCTACTTAGGTAAAAAAAAAAACAGCATCTTGCTGATTGCGGCTCTCGCTAAATATCAGTTTACCGTTAAGTTAACCGAATTATCAGTTGACTTGTTGACCATTCCTTGCGAAAGGTACTAGTCCCTCGGCTGTTCGTTTTGTTTCGTAAGACGCGGAAACAACCACTACTCTGTTTTTATTCTCGATACTAGCTGAAAGCCTTCAAATGAAAATTTCGAGACACGATGCGATAAAACGGGATACATACCGTTGCTATACTTCTCTACTCCAAGTGAGAGACAGTCTGCGTCAAGCCGAACGCTATTCTCAGAAGAGAAAGAAATGATGACCATTCTCCTGAAACGACGAGAATATCTTAGAGCGACATATCTACCTCGGCAGACTTTTTCCTTGGCGATGGCAGTTGGATCGAAATTGTGAGCGAGTCTCGTAGACAATTTACTTCCGTTGACAGCTCTATTGTTAAAGAACCAATGAGATTGCGAGATTCCCGCGGCCAAAATTTGGCCGCCGGCACAAGGTCCTGTGAGAGATTGTATCAGGCCCAATTTTAGCGAGCGACCAACGTAAGAGAATATAAGAGCGATGCTAAAATTCGGCCTGATCGGAGGCTATTGCTCCTTAGAAAGTCTTCATTTCACTTCAAAGAATTTTATCTAAAAACTAAGGTGCTTAAAATTGTTTTCTGGCTTTCAGAACACTTTAAGAAGTTTACGAAGCTGCTCCCTTTTTAATCGAAAATTTTTATTCTGCTTTTGTATGAATTCCGTACTCTATAAATTTCTTGAAGCCACGTGAAATCAATCCTGAGAAGAAAAACAAAAAGAAAATAAGTTGTGGATCAATTTGTTTTTGGATGAAATGTAAGAAATAAACAAAATTAACGGCTATGCAAAGTTAGAAAACATGCTTCTTTTGATATCTCAACTAATTTTTTTTTTGACTTTAAAAAAAAGGAACAAGCTAAGTATGCTAGTGAGAGTGTAACAACGCGAGCCATGTAACAATTTTTTTTGCTCAAAATAAAAAAAGAAAACAAAAATATTGAAGCAAATACTTAAACGTTAAAGCTTAAAAAAATGATTTGACAGCTGCTCCAAATTAAAGTTGAACAAATTCTACTTCATCAAATATGACAGAGATTGATTGACTGAAGTTTTTGCTTTTTACTTAAGAAAATATTAATTAAAAGTTTACAAACTTTACCGCAAAGCGCTTGTTCTTAAAATTAAGTAGTTTATTTCACCATCATTCCTTTTATTTTAATTTTCAATCTTTCCTCTGTTGATATAAAGGTTCCTCATATGTGGAATTATTAAGTTGTTGCGAGTTTAATAAGCTAAACTTGGCTGATATTTTAATTAAATCGAAACACTAAAAGCTTTTCAATACAAAAAAACACACAGCTATTATAAAACTCTATTATTAAGAAATGGCAAAAGGTGAATGTGTAGGAGAGACGAACTCCATTTATATTATCTCACAGTAATATTGTATGAACGAGCGGAAGGGGTTATTATTCTTATCAATGCAATCGCAATAGATATATCTGCCCCTCCTTGGACATACAGTCGACTCTATTTCCACATAACAGTGGTGCTATGCCGGTGGGAGGAGAAACACGCAAACAATTGGTTCTGACGAAGGTCTAACGGTCGTAGCGTCAGCTTTTCAGTTCTAGGGTGGTCAATAAATCAAAAGTTCTTGCTATGACAGTACCCTTTGTTCTGGTGAGACCAACTCTCAGCTTATCGCATTTCGACCTTTGTCGACGAGGACAACAGCATATCACAAGCTATTTTATTGTTAGTGTCAAGATCGAAGCGATTTGTTTGTTTTTGCAACTGCTTCTAGCAAAATTTTGAGAATAGTTTATTTAATCCCCTGCAACTGAAAAACAAAACAATGGCCATACCTATTTCTACAGCTTGAAACTAAATCTATATTGCGATATGCTGTGCAAATCAAATTATTGACTCCTTGTTGGGATAGAAATTAATGTTACTTTATGATGTGTTCATAACATTGCAATTATCTGGTTAAATTATACAGGATTCTTAATGCCTTAACAGCGTTAACGACATATTTCATTCTACGATCGACCGAATCAAACACGTGTTCTTGTCATATTTAGCAATAAAAAAAAGCTATCATTTCCTTTTTAATCATTGCATGTGTCAAGACATCCGATTATACAACTGCGGCCATTCCACACCGTTTCAGATCATATCAGAGTGCATATTATGAGTTTTTTTTTCCCTGCTGGAGCAGAATAACCGTTTTACGCCATTGCGAATATCATTTATTCTCCAAAGGTACAGGCCCGGGTTGAGAGAAGAAGGTAAAAATAAAACACCATAGAAATGCTTAATGCCTGTGCTTTTCCCTGGTTGGGGCAACACTAACATACACCCCGACAGATACAATAAAAGGAAAGAAGCCGAAAATAGCCAAAGCCAAAATATATGAGATCATGAACACAGATTTCTTGTACTTCGCTAGATTTATCGCCGGTTGAGCAAAATTGGGACATTTTTCGTTGGCTTGAACTTGCTGTTGGTGACCACGAATAGCTCGTAGCACAATAAAATAGGCAATAAATGTTGTTAAGAAACGAAACAACATCATTGCCGTAATCGAAATATATAGTCCACGACCAACTGATCCTGGATTTATGGTTTCCTGAGTGAACAAAAATAACCACGGGAACTGGAATAAGCAGAAAGATGATGGTTGTGAAACACCCACGACGCGATGTCACCAAGGAATTTCGAGACATGTACAGCCATCGTTCAACGGACATGAGTGTGATAATAAGTAATTAAGGTAATGGAAATGAAGTATGTAGCACTGGCATTCGCAATTGTGACGATCGTGATGTAAAGCAAAGGCTGATCTGTAACTACATCAGAGTTTACCGAGACAAAAGTGGTTACAGCGACAAAAGGTTGGACGACGAGTCCTGCGCACCAGTCCGTTACTTAGAAGAATGTGGAAAGGTGTTCTTTGGAACGTCTTCTTCCAAATGGCAGCCAAAATCAGCGCATTTTCCACCACTGCCACCGGCGACAAAATAGCAATAATGATGACAGTCGCTAAAGTGCTATATAAATGTACTAAAATTCATACACATTCTTCTTCAGGTATTGAAAAGATGTGGACAAATTATGCTGAGGAGACCAAGTCGCGTTGTTCACCATGGCCCCTTTTTTCATGAATGTTAGGAATAAGCACTGCGGATAAGGGCATTGGTCTAGATTCAGGTGTAGATTTTTATTATCATCTAAAATGTCATAATTTTCACAAAGCAAAAGGTTCTGTTTATTTACTTTCTTTGTGACAGTAGTCAAAATAAAATGGCTTGTATTAACTTAGCTAGTGCAAACAAATTGGTTTTAAACCTTTTATTGTAGAAAGCGTTGTTTATTACAGGTCTATTTTTCCACTTACTTATACTCTCTTATTTTTACAATGACTGATTGGAATTTACAAGTGGCGGTATAGATGGAGAGATTGAGATTTCTAGTTCCATTCCACAAGTTATAGTGAGAGTTATCTGGATTTCAAATGATAAATGTCAAGTTTTATGTTTAAAACATTTCTTCCATTTAGATTAAAATTATTATCTGTAAATATAAACTTTGGAATCGAAATGACGTGTTCACTCAGTCTTCATTACGAAATTATATTGCTGAAAATCTTATTCAAACGTACAGTGAGCGATCTTCAATAAAGTGTCGTAAAACCAAATCCAACTTAATTTTTCTGACCAATCACAGCAGGCGCAAACAACACAATCAACCAAACAAAACTCGAAGCAAATGCATGTAACCGGAGACAAGTGCAAGAAAACGTAGAGCGAAAGTTTTAATCAATCACACAGCAAAGTAAAGCAAAACCAAAGGAAACGCAAAATGCCTTCGACACTCAATTGAAATCCGCCTATCACTAATCACCTTAAGATAAGGGTGAGGTTTGGGTCCAATCCAACAAATTGAAAGTATCAGTGCCACATTGGTTCCGCTACTTATAACCGGCTTCTGTAGCAGGGGCACCCACCGCCCCCCCTCCCCCCCCCCCCAAAAAAAAAAAATCCCACCCTTTGGATGGGATGCTAGTTTACAGCAACGTTTCAAAGCATCATTTTTTTTTTAGACTTCGATAATTAAGGTTTGCTCATACCGATGTATACACCTGGGGCAGAGGGAGGCGGTGTAGAGTATATAGTTTTTTGTCTAAGGAAACAAATGGAAACGATGGAAAGACCAACCTAGCTTTGTATAATTCGACCTCCAAACTTCCGATCAAAAAATACAGAACCACCTCGCCTCCACTCTTTCCCTTAAAAAAGTGCAGAAGTTGCAAGTTTTGCATAACAGAACTGCAAGGTTTTTCTTGTGTTTCAAATGACAAAGGAAACAAAAATAATACAGCAAAGTTGGAAGGTAGAAGCCTAAAAAATCCAGTGATAGTTTTAGCAGTCCCAATTTTACCTCATCATATATGGTATTGATTGATGAATTTAGAATGTTCACTTTCTTACTAAAAGAATATAAGGATTAATCACAGATAACAAAGTGATTTTTCTTGTGGTAAATATTATTTTCCTCGTCATTCCTTTTATTCCAATATTCAGTCTTTCCTGTGTTGATCGAATAATTTTCATCTGTGGTATTTTGTTGTTGCGAGCTTAATAAACTTGATATATTTTAATTGACCTCTAAAAAAAGGGTTGTCAGCACACAAAGCACAACTTTGAGTGTTGTGTGCTTTTAAAGATATAAATCTTCTACAAAACAGAAATGAAAGCCTTCAGAGACTCTAAATTAATCAGTAATTAAGTCTGTTTTTATTGCGAGAAGTTCGTTAACTTTGACGAAAAAAAAAACTCTTTCTAACAGGCGCTTTCTTGTAAAGAATATAATTTAATTTGGAATAAACCTAATTTTAAAACTGTGAACGGTGTATGCACAAGTAGAAAAGAACTCCAATAAACACTGAGGTGCAGATCGACCCTTGTAAAAACAGTTCATTTAACCCCAGTTAGTCCAAAGACTAATAGTTCCTGTATATCAATTGTACTCGATTCCTTTCTTTACTATCAGCATTTAAATGGTTTGACAATTTTTAGCAGGACGTTTGGAACCACTCCTATATCTACTAGGGCATGAAACCAGCTTTCGTACCACGATATATGCTATCGCTGTGCAAAGTACCTCAGTGACGGAACCACCGCCAATCCATACCGTTTCTGGATTAGTTGTAGAGTTTAATGTAAACTTTTTTAGCAGAATAATTGTTTCACACCATTACGAACATCATTCATTCTCCAAAAATAAAGACCCGGACTAAGGCTTGAAGATAAAAACAAAAACACCATGGAAACGCTTAGAGCCATCTCTGTTCCCTGTTACGTAAGAAACAGAAACAAACTAAAGCCAAAATGTATAAAATGGTAAACACAGATTTCTCGTACTTTGCCAGATTTATCGCCGGTCGGGCAAAATTGTGACCTGGCTCGTTGGCTTGAACTTGCTGTTGGTGACTGCGAATAATTCGCAGGACGTTGAAATAAGCGATAAGTGTTGTTAAGAAACAAAACAACATCATTGCCGTAATCGTAATATGTAGTCCACGACCAAATGATCCTGGATTTATGGTTTCCAGCGCACGAAAAACAACGACAGGAACTGGAATGAGCCAAAAAATTATGCCTGTGAAATACCCACGACGCGATGTCACCAAGGACTTTTGTTCAACGGACATGAGTGTTATAACAAGTAACGTGATGGAAATAACATAAATAGCACTAGCATTCCCGATTGTGACCATCGTGGTGTAAAGCAACGGCTGGTCTGTAATTATTGTAGAGTTCATTAAATGAAAATAAGTGGTTACTGCGACAAAAGGTTGGACGACGAGTCCCGTGCACAAGTCAGTGATCGCTAATCCACTTAGAAGAACATGAAAAGGCGTTCTCTGGAACGTCTTCCTCCAAATCACAGCCAAAATCAGCGCATTTCCCGCCAATGCCATGGGGACAAAGTAGCAATAATGATGGAAGTTGCTAAAATACTCATATTAATTTACTGAGAATCGTCTTCCCTGATGCGTCTTGCACGCTGCAAGAAATGGACAAATTATTCTGTGAAAAACGAGTCGTGTTGTTAAACATGGCCTCCCTCTTTCGATGAACTTGAAGAATAAGCACTACGAATGATGAGCATTTTTACTTGCCGAAGATACCACAAAACGTTTCTCAATTCGTCAGAGCTCAGCTTGTTTACTTTGTTGTGGTAGCAGTCAAAATGAAATGGCCTCTATAAATTATTCAGCTTGTGAAGACGCATTAGTCTGTACAAATAATTTTAGAATTGAAGAAAACGCTGTTTATTGTAATACCCTTTTTACTTTATTATACTGTTTGTCATTTAACATGATTGATCAATGAGCAATGGCACGGGTCGACAAAGAGAAAATGAGATTTTGAGTTCTTTGCGGTTTTCTTAAACCTTGGTGAGAAATAATTGAATATTTAACACTTAATGACTGGTCCCGAGGGAAACAGTTAATTTTGTTTCCCGAGAATCTCAAACATTAAGATTCGAGGGAAACAAAATTAACTGGTTTCCCGAGGGACCAGTCATTAAGTGATTTGTTATATAGCACAACGAAGGCATATCCTAAAAGCTGGACTGGACTCTGGACTCTGGACTCTGGACTCTGGACTTTTCCTCCCAAAACTTTACCCCCCCCCCGAAAAAACCCCCTATATTTCCCCCATAAAACTTCCCTCTCCCTCAAAAAAATTCCTTCCCCCAAATAGAAAATTCAACTACATCGGATTTTTTTTTCTAATAAACAAGTTAGAAGTGTGCGAGATTTTAAATAAACAACGTTATTCCCCCCCACCCACCTCCCCAAAAAACCTTTATGTCTCCCCCTTAAAACTGCCCCCTCCCAAAAAGTCCCCCATCCCCTCCCCCAAATAAAAAAACACAACTTATTATTGTGCAATGCAATCACGTTCGCACCCCAAATACTATTTTTTTTAAGGATTGGGGTCGGGTTGTTCGATCCCGTTCGTGATTTCAATGCCGATTTGTGCAAGAATATTGAGACGACAAGTGTTTGTTCAACCGCTTTCAATCAGAAATCCGATGCAGTTGTAGTTTTTTATTTGGGGGAGGGGAGGGGGACTTTTGGGAGGGGGCAGTTTTAAGGGGGAGACATAAAGGTTTTTCGGGCAGGTGGGTGGAGGGGAAATAACGCTGTTTGTTTGAAATCTCGCACACTTCTAACTTTGGGAGGGGGGGAGTAAAGTTTTGGGAGGAAAAGTCCAGAGTCCAGAGTCCAGAGTCCAGAGTCCAGGGTCCAGTCCAGCTTTTAGGATACGCCCACAACGAAGAGATATTAGAAAGACGTAATGTGAAAACAATAGAAAATTAATTGATTTACTTTGATA
The DNA here is from genome assembly GCA_964017195.1 of Siderastrea radians. Lineage (NCBI taxonomy): Eukaryota > Metazoa > Cnidaria > Anthozoa > Scleractinia > Rhizangiidae > Siderastrea > Siderastrea radians. The sequence continues at coordinate 12,524,877 of OZ024900.1, read as the reverse complement.
AACGCGCTGGTCAAACGCTATGATCACACCACCTCCAATCACGTTCTGTTCACGTGCAACGGCGGTCTACGGTCAACATTCGCGGGTAACATTGCATTGTTACCCTCTGACGTAATAGAGTTTGCAATGTTGCCTGCTCAGAGGCTTTTGGCGGGAAACAGTTTCATTGTTAGATGCATGTGATCCCGAACTGACCAATGAGAGCGCGCGCTATTGGAGAAAAAATTCCAGCTATATAACAGAAGCTTTTGTTAGGGGTTGTAATTTCCACCAAACGTTTCTGAGCTGATTTTTTTTAGAATTCATTTCCACGTTGATATTGCCACAAATGTAATTAAAACGTATTTATTAATCTTGTAGAGCTAACTATGCTGAATAAATAAACCTTTGGACGTTTAAGTACATTCGTACCTGTGTCGTGCTAAAAGATAAAGGGCTTAGAGTGAAGTGTCTTTGGCTGTTTTACAATATTTTGAATAGCGTTTTCATGTTATTGTGTGGTCTTCTAAAATGTATCTTTCGTCATCATCAGGGCGACGGTTTTATGATATTTTACTTTTTCCTCAAGAAAAAAATCCTGACTTACTTAGGTAAAGATAAGGAAAATTCCTTGACCAATCCTTTGGATTGAACAAGCCAGTTGACTGATCAGTCCCCTGCTTAGATCCGGCTTATATAGCATGAAGGGACTAGGGATACTAGTCCAGCAGAGAGCTACCCATAGCATTAACGATTTCCTAACGATTTTCTGGGCATTCATTTCATATTTTAAGCGATCATTTTCATTTACATTCATTTATGCACCTAAGTAGAGAGTGAAAACCTAGAGTTAAGTTTCACGTGTAAGGGAACAAAATGGTACCAGGAATTGACAGGGATTACTCGGTCAGAGATTTTGGGTATGAGGTATGCAGGGTTTTTTAAAGTATTTTAACAGGATAGAAGTATTTAATATATGATTTGTTTTTAAACAAAAGAAATATATATTTTATGTACTACTATATTCTATATTCTCATTTATTTTGAGGAACAGTTTTGGTTTATCTGGCAATTTATTTAAGGTATATTGGTGTACCACTACCCAACTGGCCGACCGTGGAAATATGAAGCTTCAAACCACAGACTTCTGATGTCCCATCGAAAATTAATCTAAAACTACGTACAGCTACTTCAACCGTTTATCAAAAAGGTGTTGAGATTGAAGGTTTACTCACCAAACATTCAGAATAAAGTTGAGATATACACTCCGTTGCTCCAAAAAGAGTTTAGTAAAGGTGCAACAAGATGTTTTTACCTCAAAGTTTCCTGCCTTTCTACTACTGTCACACATCCATCTAGTATTGTTATAACTTAAGAAAAGAGTATTTAAAGCTATTTTTAACTGGCCGTTTGAAAGCAACGTAGGGCAAAAGGAATTACAGGAATCATCACCGCTTGGCTATTTACATGTAATAAGACAGAATTAAAACGTGATACTAATCTTGCTTTAGTTCAATCCTGCCTTGAGCAATCGTCCCCTCGATGCAGAAACGTTGTCGGGATAAAACGTTTAACCGTAAAAGAAAACAGCACCGGCAAGTTTGTTAATAAATGGGTGTTCCGTGACATTCAAGATCAAAACTTAAGTAGGCATGGTGTGTTACCTTAAAGAGGCAATCTATCTGAAAACACAGCAAACATTCCCATTCCCAAGCTCTTACACCCACTGAACTATCTAAATTCCTATATAACAATTTCAGTGATAAACACATCGAATGCTATGCGCCGGTCGATTGCTCAAAAATTGCTTAAAATCGTTACAGATCTCGGCATTTCGTGACTGAATATTGGGAGAATTTAGTTTTGGTCTCACAGAGCAAAGTAAAAAGTCAGAGACAACCTAATTGTGGTTTTGATACTTTGGCATGAAGTGCTTTTTGCAGACAAAAAATCAAGCGATTCAATTTTACGAACCTGAGAACCGACCAGACCGCTTTTACAGAGCAAAGCACCTTAAAAGTTTGTTAGCTGTTCGTGTAAAACAGCTGTCGTACTCCATTTCGAACATCATTCATTCTCCAAAAGTAAAGTCCTGGGTTAAGAAAAGAAGATAGAAATAGAGCACTATGGCAACACTTAACGTCATTTCTGTCCCTCTGTTCAAAACTGCACGAACATACACCCCATCAGTATAATATAAGGTAATAACAGAAGGAAAACACAGTAAGGACATACAAGATCGTAAGTACAGACTTTTTGTAGTTCGCTAGGTTGATCGCTGGTTGGCCAAAGTTTTGAGAAGATGCATTCAAGGATTTCACTTGTAATTGCTGACTTCGAATAATTTGTAAAACTTTAAACAAAACTGCATTATTGTCATTTTAAAAATGTATAACCCGCGCCCAATTGATCCTCGATTTATGGTTTCCAAGGAACGAAACACAACTAAGGGAGTTGGAATAACAAAAAACACGGTGGCGGATAGACATACACGGAGGGATGTAACCAAAGTTCGCCGAGACATGTGCATCCATCGTTCAACCGACATAAGTGTTACGCAAGTATAGTAACGGATATAAAATATGTCGCACTTGCATCTGCAGTTGTTTCAAACATTATGAGCAACCATGGCCTGTCGATAGGAACTCGGCCATTTACACTGTAAAACAAAATGACTGCAACATAGACAGGATGAGCGATCATGAGTCCCGTACAGAGATCTGTAAACGCCAATCCATTGAGAATAATGTGAAAGGATGTTATTTGAAATTTCTTCTTCCAAACCGCTGCCAAAATCAGAACATTTCCTGTCACTGCTGCCGGTGACAAAACAGCGATGGCGATCGAACTTGACAAATTACCTCTAAAAGTTTAAGAATTCGTCTCTGTAATTGTATTTAAAGCTAGGAGAGGTGGAAAAAATATCTGAGGAGGAGCAAGTTGTGTTGTTGGACATGACTTCTCGTTTTTTCATAGATATTACCAATTCAGTTTTGCTGTGTAAACTTCACGAAAATAAACCACCGGCTATCATTTTTGTGTGTGGAATTGTCACAATTTATACCTTCACAGAGATCACTTTATTTACTTTATTTACTATTTCATGATTGTAATATTGAATTAAAAGCCCTAGAGTACTTTGGTCAAAGCAACACATATCAAATTTCTCAGGAAACTCTAAATATATCCCACCACCTTGTACAGCAAATTAAAAACATTCCATAAAACGTTTCATATGAAGCATTCTACTTCAAGTGAAGCATTCTACCTAAATATCAAGGAGCTTCCGCTGCATTTTTAGCGGCATTTTAGCATAATGAGCTTTAAATTGACTTTTTGGCAACTTTAATTTGTGACTCGTTATTTTACCGAAATACGCTATGGACGTGACGGAAATAATCAGTGTTTTTATAATTTGGTTGACGTTTGTTTTGACTGTAGCCAGAAATTTCCCTGCGCATTATATAAACGTTACTGTTAGAAGGCACTTTCCAAACTGTCTCCCATAAATAAATTCCATTTTTTTGTTAACTGAGCTTCCGAATTTTAATCGTAAAGAGATAAACAGTTAATGATCTAGATTTTATGGAACCTTTTTTGTCTGTCTGCTACAAGACATAATATTGGATGAACAGCATAAATTTTACTCAACTCCGTTTTATTTGTTGTATTGCACAAAAAGAACTCATCTAGCCTCACTAACAAGCCCTGGGGTTGAGTTTTGGACTGATTGATTGATTGATTGATTGATTGATTGATTGATTGATCGATCGATCGATCGATCGATAGATTGATTAATTGACTGACTGACTGACTGACTGACTGACTGATTGATTGACTGATTGATTGATTGATTTGTTTATTCATTTATTATTTACTTTTTTAATTTTTCTAGGGAGACTCAGTAAGCTACACAGGTTTCAAATACTCTCTACACTTACTACCATAAAACAGAAATACGCCCTTATAATTGAAAATTTATAGCTCGGGACAAAAAGCAACTGGTTGCTGAGGTGCTATTTTTGTTACATGATTTTTAAGGCATGTTTAGTTTGAAAGGCGCTGCTGTTTCACAAACTTATTGGAACATTCAATTACAGAAAGAGTTCTACACTTGAATTTCATAGCTCATAAGTTCATGAACGAACTGGTGATCGTGGTGCGCCAGGCTTCCGCATTTCATTAGTACCGTGTTTACCCGAGTGCACCTTCGTTCATACATTGCAGATGCCATACTCTACAATAATAGTTCTCATTCAGTGCATGCAGCTATCCGTATCAACGGTTATTACGCATGCTTTGCGCAAGAATTTTTTTCTTTCTCATGAGTCAGTTGTTTTTGCAGAGTATTCTTTTAACCAGTTGTCTAACTTCATCCCGAAAATTTTTTATTCTCCGCAAGTAAAGAAGAGAGTTAAGTGAAGAAGACAAAAATAGAAGTACCATGGACACGTCGAAAAATAGAATTGTGAAGTCGCTGTCATTTAATGCAACGAACAACAGCAAACTGATCAACATGGGCAAATAGCCTGTGTAGAAAACTAGCAGAATATAAAGTATCGAGAAAACAGATTTCTTGTTCTTGGCAAAGCCGATCGATGATTGCCTAAAACCGTGAGACACTTCGCTGGTCTGAATTTGTTGCTGGTGACGACGAATTATTCGAAAAAGTTTGAAGTAAGCAATTGAGGTGACGATAAGGCAAGAAATCAAAAATACAATATACGGAGTATGGTCATATTCAGTTCCCTTTAGCACTGTTATGACATGGTTGACCGCTAGTGCTATAGGAAGGGCTGTTAGTACTGAAGTAAGTGCGTAAGTTCGCCTCACAGTTAGCAAAGATCGACGAGTCATATGTAACCATCGTTCAACGGACATGAGTGTTATGATCAACATCGTTGTGTAAGAAAAAAATGCGGCGCAGCTATGAGTGATAACCTTAATAATTATTCCTTTTAAAGTTAGTTTGATGTCGATTAGTTCCAAAAGTATCAGTTCATTCACAACATAAAAAGGCTGGGTGATGAGTCCAGTACCAAAGTCAGTTAAGGCCAGTCCAGCGAGCAGAATGTAGGAAGGTGTTCTCAGGAAGGGGTTCCTCCAAAGCGCCGCCAAAACCAAAGCATTCCCGACAACTGCAACTGGCGACAAAATAGCAGTAACAACTGCCGCAGATAACGTTACATTGCTACAGTTAGATGAGTTGCAATAGCTTTGGAGTCTAGAGTCAGACCTGTTTTCAGACATAGTGACCTCTCGTCGTGGTTACTAAATCTTTTCAAGACATCCTCGGTAGGCCAGCTTTTTATAGCAAACAGTACCGGTTAATATTCAATATAACGTAGGTTAATTTTCGGTTGACTTTTTCTTGTAAAAAAAAAAACAATTAACGTTTCAAAGATATGTGAGAACTGCACCGTTACGCTTCAGTTTATACGGTCTGCTCTTCAAGGCGCGCAAAAAAATGATCTTTAAAAAAATAATTGTTATTTCTCTATTTGGGACGAAATTAACGTTCTACACCTAAAGCTGCTTATCACAATTCTCTTTTAGTTTTTTTTTTATTACTATTGAAAACAAAACAAAAGCTTTCCTTGGAGGTCGCATTGAAACATTTAATAACTTTTTTTCTTGGAGACTGCGTTGAAAAATTTCATTATAATTTGAAGAAGGGGGTGTCATGAGGATTAGAAGGTAAACCAAACAGTGAATTGGTTTGAATGTATGTTAGATGTTAAGGAACTTTCGACGTTTCTCGAGGTTCTGATTGTCATTGGTAGAATAAATGATGTGTACTTAAAAGTAAAAACAAAAATGATGTTAATTACAAAAATATGAAAAACTTCTAATCAATTGTCTTCCAGGCGACGACATTAAAAATCGAATACAACTTAAAAATTTATGATGAATATGGAAGTGATTGATTGATGTTGAAAGAGTTCTGTCATTTTAGAATAGAGTTAATATTTCAGTTGGTCCGGTACTTATAATAGGAATGAGTGCTTTTAAATATATCTTGGGAGACAACCAAGTTTCCAAGTTTGAAAAAGACAATAGATAATTTTGATTGATTTATGTTTTCGAAAACTGGCTGGGACAAGTTATTTTATTTTCATAAGGAGATCGAAATTAAAAAATTAATTAAAAATCAGCTTTGATTAAATATAAATACTCTTTTTACGGCTCATAGACAAACAAATAGTACAAAAATTAAATGAAACTGCATTTAAAATTAATGATGAGTAGGCATGATTGAAAATTGACAGCAATACTAGAAACAGGTGAGGCGATAGGCATTTTCCAAATACATTGAAAGAAGAATTATCACTCTCTCGAAATACATGTAGCACAATCCACTTTTCTCTGAATTATATTCTCAAGAAATATCCGCACTGCACAAAAAGGAAATGTATACCAACTTGACAACTTCCTCTCCAAGCAGTCTTCAGATCATTTGTTTATTTAAAGACATTGCGAGAAATTCAACTTCTGCTTACTATGCGGTAAACCTCTCAGCTTCAGTTATCATCGCACTTTTAGCGCCGCTAGCGGTGACTGGGAACACCTTGATTTTGATGGCAATTTGGAGGGATCAGTCGCTCAGAACACCATCCTATATTATTCTCTGTGCCTTAGCTTTTACCGATCTTTGTACAGGACTGATCACCCAACCTTTCTACGTTGCAGCTGAGTTGATTTGTTTAGGCAAACCTCAGGAAAACTCAAGACAGCTACCATTCCTTCTATTTGCAAGATTTATTTCTGAAGCCTGTGGCACATATTTTTTATCGTTAACCACAGCACTGATCACACTTATGTCCATCGAAAGATGGCTGCACATGGCTCTTCGATCGTTGTTGACTGTGCGCCGTAGCTGTTTGATCATGGCAGTAATGTCATTGCTTCTGATACCAGTTGTGGTGTTCCGCTTGCTGTACGTGTTTGGAAAAGCCGATAGGTCTATCTCGGATGCAGTTTTATTCATCTTTTTATTATTCTGCCTTATTACCACACCGATCGCTTACTTCAAGGTTTTCCAAATTATTCGTCGCCACCAGAGACAAATTCAAGTAAACGGATCATGTCAAAACTTTGGTCAACCGGCATATCAATCTTGCGAAATTTAAGAAAACTGTGTTTTCCATCCTGTATATTCTAACCATTTTTTATTTTTGTTTTATTCCTTTTCTTGTTTACGCTGGATTTGTATCTTCTGGGAAATATCCTGAGTTCGAGCAGTTGGTGTCTCATATTGCATCGATATTTTTATTACTTTCGCCTGCAGTCAATCCGTACGTTTATCTTTGGAGAATGAATGACATTCGTAATGGAGTGAAGCGACTAGTTAAGCAGTTACTTTGCAAAGAAAACTAGATACGAAAATTAAAGATCTCTGATCCCTGATAAACTACGTAAGGCACATACGTGTATTTAAAATACAATTTTTGTAGCTTTGTTTAGCTGCGAAAATAACTTGTCTCAGTGGACTTAGATTTAATCTATCAGACTCGAAATTTAATGAAGGCATGATCCTACCAAAAAGTGACTTCAAAATTTCTTTTTGTGCGGTTGCAGTCTGGTAAGTTCTGTAGGAATGCGATTGATTAAATCTTTTTGTATCTATTTACTGAAAAAAGTGTTATGCATTTACTCAGTGGCCCATCCGTCCTGTTCTGCACCTCATCTTCGAATACGGTTCATGTTTTGACTCAGAACCGAGAGGCCTAACATCCGCAGTTTGAGTGGTGTGCTGTTCATTTATAATGGCTGTATCGGTTTATCAAACTAACAAAACTAAAATTTAGGCCTTTTAAAATTGTTGTCATGCTGTTTCGCTTTGTGTTTCTGTGTTTATTTTGGCAATTTGATGATGATGATGATGATGATGATGATGATGATGATGATGAATGTGATGTTTTCCAAATAACGAAAACATCACTTTCACAAACCTTAATTCGCTAAAATAAGCACAGAAACACAAAGCAGAACAACATGGCAGCGACTTTATAAATTTTTTTTTATTCTCTTCAGTTTTTAAAAGCCTAAAGTTTGCCTGTAGATTTGCTGTTTTGATAAACCGATACAGCTATTATAAATGCAAAGGACACTACACAAACGGAGGATGGAAGGCCTCTGCTCAGAACTCGTGCATTAATCAGACAGACCTAGGAAAAGATGAAATTAGTGTTTAAATTCTTAGGCGTTCTTGTCCTAGTATACTTGTATGTAACTTGCCGTCACGCTTGAGAATTGTTGCTTGGACATTCACACCAACACACACTGGCGTTTGCCAACATCGTTAATTATTTGTATGTGTATTTATTTATTTATTTATTTATTTATTTCAACAATATTTAGACAGAGGTGCCCAGTTCAGCGAGGCTGGTTTGAATGGGGCTCTGTTTAACATAAATTTGCATACAAATAACATATTACAGAATACAAAATTTCAGATTACAAAAGTATTAACATAGTAACACTCAATTACTGTTTGCGTTGGTGTGTATAGGCGTCTTTAGAGGTTTAACTCTTATCATTTGATTTTTATTGTTACCGCCATTATCACATTCCATGGAGGTGATCTCCTTTAAAACGCCATTAAGCGTTGTTGGGGGGGGGGGGAGGGGCACAAAGCGCACGCAGTAGTACCCTGGCAAGTGGAATAACATTCGTGTCTAAGGAAACCACAAGGTGAGTGGAACCTGGCTAAAATCACCACCCTTCAGGCCGAAATTCTGACTCAGTAAATATTACAGACCACTCCACCAAAAGGAGTCCGACTGCAAGGGTGTTACAATCGAAGCTCTTTACTCAAACCTCAATCAGAACTTGACTATCATTCCATGATGTCGCCTAAAATGGTCCGTAGATAAAACAAGACCACGAGAAAACGAATTTCAAGTGTCTTCCAATACCTTCAGACGGGACTATCAGCCAAAAGCCTAATAATTTATTCCTTCATTAATAAAAAAGTTGGAAAACGTTCGTGTACACTCCAAACACAAAATCGTCAGTTTGCTTTTGAAATTTTTAAAAGCGCTCAATATAAACACAAGATAAAGCTTTCCATTATCTTAAAAGATAATTAATATTGGCTGGAACTCTTTCATACTGATTATTAATTATGTCTCTGCATTAACAAGAAGTTCATATTAACGATATAGCATAGGACTAGTGGTGGAAGTCAATATCATAACAGAAAAAAAGGACTTTGAGCCCAGTGGGATCATTAGTTTTATAAACTGATTAATTTCCTTACAATGATTCATGTTTCTTTTTGAGTGGAAAATTTTCCCAAAAAAAAACAAAAGCAGACAAATATATTCATATTTTGTTTTATAAAAAACGCAAATAAACCGCCCCTGTTCCATTAAATGTAACAAATATAAAATGGTAGGTTGACAACATTATTTACAGTTCCTGTGTGTTTGAGCAGTAATCGATTGCGCTAATCGCAATTTCCCTGAGAGCTTACAACTGGAGTGACCAGTTGTTTGACTGTGAACGGCTCAGTGTTATGCAGATAAGTGGCAAAAACTCAAGCAGCTGACAAGCGTTCAAAAAGACAAATCACAAACTGTCCTACAACCCTGAGTTCTCAGTCGATGAACCATAATCTTACGGTACAATTCAGAAACTACAAGCTTGTTCGTCGTCTTTGTTAACCTGGACGAAGATCAATTATAACACTACTAATATGCCAAGCCTTTATTTCTTTGACGGTATTGCAAGAAATCAAAGTTCTTGTTTCCTACCAAGTGACGATCTCAGCTTCTGTTATCATTAGCATTTTGTCGCCAATTGCAGTTGCAGGAAATACTTTGATTTTGCCAGCAATTTGGAAGAACCTGTCTCTCAGAACACTTTCCTATATTCTTCTGTGTGGTTTGGCTTTCACTGATCTGTGCACAGGTTCAATTACTCAGCCATTTTATGTGGTAGCTGAACTCGTCTGGTGTGTTTACAAGAGCCCCCCAAAATTCAAGACAGGTTAAAGCTGCTTCGTTTTGCCAAGGTTGTCTCTGAAGGCTTCGGGACATTCTTTAGTAGTATGACTGTAATGCTTATAACTATGATGTCGATTGAAAGATGGCTGTATATGACTCGTCGATCTTTGGATACTGTGCGCGCGGCATGTTCAATTCTGACAGTGGTGGTTATCTGTCCAATTCCGATAGCTGTGTTACGCTTGTTGCAAGTCTTATATGGAACTCATGAACTTCTTTTGAACACTATTTCTTTTATTTTTTTTGTTCCTTTGTTTTCTCACCACGTCTATCGCCTATTTTAAAGTTTGGCGAGTTATAACCCACCATCAGGAGCAAGTTCAAAGCAATGCATGGTCTCAAAATTTTGGTCTAACGGCGATAAACTTGGCAAAGTACAAGAAATCCGTGTTTTCGATCCTGCTCATTGTTATGTTATTTTATATCAGCTATTTGCCATTTCTTGTTTTTGTTGGCCTTTATATTTCTCAACAAAATAACTATGAAGTTGCGTTAGCATTTATATCTTCGGTGATCTTTATGTTCTTGTCTTCTTCACTCAACCCTTTACTATGCGTTTGGAGAATGAATGATATTCGAACTGGGGTAAAACAACTGTTAAGGTAACTATTCTGTCAGGAAAACTAGAGAGACAGATGCATAAGGACTTAACCTTTCGCCTTATTAAGTCTGGGAGGGCGTCGGCAGGGGGCACAAAGCGCCCGCGCTGACTTTGAACGTTGATATCTTATTCAATACGCAAAAAAATACCATCATACCTTGTGACTGTTTCAAAAATTGATCTGGTAACAATTTATTATGACTTGGCAATGATCGTCAAATTTATTTTTGCCATGGCATCCATATTTTAAAGGGGACTTTATTGAGAATTTTGAATGTTTTTGTTTTGATAAAATAAAAAAAATTTAAGATGGCGGATCCAAGATGGCCAGCGTTTCGACATCATGACGACATGCCATCATCAGGTCATGTTGTAGACCTCAAAGGGAACACTTTTGAACGTGCCATATACCCTAGAAATTGTGTTGTCAAAGCTTTAATTCTTTGAAAGTTAAGAAGAGGGTGCACTCCGCGCACTCCGCCAACCGCGGCCAAGGCTGAGAACTTCGGACAACACCTTTACCAAACCATACAACGCCTGTTCTACTCAAGATGAACCTTTTTTCAATGATGCAATTCACGAAGAACCAGCTAGTGCATACTTATCTGCATCGCCATGAACAATAGCAGGACCGGGTATGAGTATTTTACGCTTCTTGCAAGTCTTACATGAAACTCATGAATTTGTCTTGAACTCTAAGTCTTTTAGTCTCTTGCTCTTTTATTTTCTTGGGTACCACGTCTATTGCCTATTTCAAAGTGTTTCGAATAAGAAGTCAACATCATGAACAAGTTCAAGCCAATGCACGGTCTTTAAATTATGGTCAGCAAGCTATAACTCTGCAAGTTTAAAAAAAGTCTGTGTTTTCGATACTGTAGATTGTAGCTTTTTTCTATATTAGTTACTTTCCATTCCTTGTTTTTGTAAAGCTTCATCTTTCTCGACAAAATCACTCGGACATTTTCATATTTTGTTTTCTTCACTCAATCCTCTATTTTTTTCAGGGAACTGATGTGGATGGGCTCGAAAGTGAAAATGCAAACCGTTTTTCGATTCATCTGTAGTTACTCTAATATCATTTGGTGGTACATCACAAAAGTAGCAATATCGGCACTCTAAATCTACAAGAAATTCGCTCGACTGGCGGTAATTTCGTCTAGTGGCTAGACTTACTCAAACTGAGGAGTTATTTCAACTCACTATGTTGGGTAGACTTATGAGTGAGAACAACTTACTCATATGATGATTGAGTAAATTTGACTCACACTCGATTTACTCAAAATAAAGAGTTATAAGTTTCAACTCACTATGTTAGGTTAAGAGTCCAACTCATATCTTGAGTAACTTTACTCAACATATTGAGTAAAATACACATTTTACTCGAACAAAGAGTCAGTTATGAGTTATTCTTTGAACCAGTTGTCTAACTTCATCCCAAAAATCTTTCATTCTCCACATGTAAAGAAGAGGGTTAAGTGAAGAAGACAAAAATAGAAGCACCATTGACACGTCGAAAAATAGAATGGTGAAGTCGCTGTCATCTAATGCAACGAACAACAGCAAACTGATCAACATGGGCAAATAGCCTGTGTAGAAAACTAGCAGAATATAAACTATCGAGAAAACAGATTTCTTGTACTTGGCAAAAGTCGATCGATGATTGCCTAAAACCGTAAGACACTTCGCTCGTCTGAATTTGTTGCTGGTGACGACGAATTATTCGAAACAGTTTGAAGTAAGCAATTGAGGTGACGATAAGGCAAGAAATCAAAAATACAATGTACGGAGTGTGGTCGAACTCAGTTCTCTTTAGCACTGTAATGACATGATTGACCCCCAACGCTATAGAAAGGGCTATTAGTACTGAAGTAAGTGCGTAAGTTCGCCTCACAGTTAGCAAAGATCGACGAGTCATATGTAACCATCGTTCAACGGACATGAGTGTTATGATCAACATCGTTGTGTAAGAAAAAAAATGCGGCGCAGCTATGAGTGATAACGTTAATAATTATTCTTTTTAAAGTTAGTTTGATGTCGATTAGTTCCAAAACTATCAGTTCATTCACAACATAAAAGGTTGGGTGATGAGTCCAGTACCAAAGTCAGTTAAGACCAGTCCAGCGAGCAGAATGTAGGAAGCTGTTCTCAGGGAGGGGTTCCTCCAAAGTGCCGCCAGAACCCGGCAAAGCATTCCCGACAACTGCAACTGGCGACAAAATAGCAGTAACAACTGCAGCAGATAACGTTACATTGCTACAGTTAGATGAGTTGGTATAGCTTTGGAGACTAGAGTCAGACCTGTTTTCAGACATAGTGACGTCTCGTCGTGGTGACTAAATCTTTCCAAGACACCCTCAGTAGACCAGCTTTTTATAGCGAACCGTACCGGTTATAATAATATTCAATCAACGTAGGTTAATTTTCGGTTGACTTTTTCTTGTAAAAAAAAAAAACAAGTAACGTTTCAAAGATATGTGAGAACTGCACCGTTATACTTCAGTTTATACTGTCCGCTCTTCTAGGCAGGTAAAAAATGATCTTTAAAAAAATAATTATTGTTTCTCTATTTGGAACAAAATGTTTAATTAACGTTCTACAACTAAAGCTGCTAATCACAATTTTCTGTTATTTTTTTTTATTACTGTTGAAAACAAAGCAAAAGCTTTCCTTGGAGGTTGCATTGAATGATTTCATTACTTTATTCTTCGAGACTGCATTGAACAATTTCATTATAATTTGAAAAAGGGGGTGTCATGAGGATTGGAAGGTAAACCAAACAGTGAATTGGCTTGAATGTATGTTGAATGTTATGGAACTTTCGACTTTTCTCGAGGTTCTGATTGTCACTGGTAAAAAATATGATGTGCACTTAAAAGTAAAAAATACTGATGTCAATTACAAATATAGCACCAACTTCTAATCAAATGTCTACCCGGCGACGACATTAAAAATCGAATACAACCTTAGAATCTCATGATGCTTATGGAAATGATTGATTGATGTTGAAAGAGTTCTGTCATTTTAGAATAAACTTAATACTTCAGTTCTTCTGGTACTCATTATAAGGATGGGTGCTTTTAGATATATCTTGGAAGACAACCTTGAAAATGGCAATATTAGATAAATTTTGATTGGATTTATGTTTTGAAAGACTGACTGGGACAACTTAATTTTGTTTTCATAACGAGATTGAAATTAAAAAATTAATTTAAAATCAGCGTTGATTTAATATAAATGCTCCTTTCACGGCTCTTATATAAGCAAATAGTCCAAAAATTAAAGGAAACTGCATTTAAACTTAGTGATGAGTAGGCATGATTAAAAATTGATAGCAATACCACAAACAGGTGAAGAGATCGGCATTTTCCAAATACAATAAAAGAAAGAATTATCACTCTCTCGAAATACATGTAGCACAATCTACGTTTCTCTGAAACATATTTTGAAGAAATATTCGTACTGCAAAAAAGTCAATGTATACGAACTTGACTACTTCCTCTCCAAGCAGTCTTCAGATCATTTGTTTATTTAAAGACATTGCGAGAAATTCAACTTCTGCTTACTATGCGGTAAACCTCTCAGCTTCAGTTATCATCGCACTTTTAGCCCCGCTAGCAGTGACTGGGAACGCCTTGATTTTAATGTCAATTTGGAGGGATCAGTCGCTCAGAACACCATCCTTCATTATTCTCAGTGGTTTGGCTTTTACCGATCTTTGTACAGGACTGATCACCCAACCTTTCTACGTTGCAGCTGAGTTGATTTGTTTAGGCAAACCTCAGGAAAACTCAAGACAGCTACCATTCCTTCTATTTGCAAGATTTATTTCTGAAGCCTGTGGCACATATTTTTTATCGTTAACCACAGCACTGATCACACTTATGTCCATCGAAAGATGGCTGCACATGGCTCGTCGATCGTTGTTGACTGTTCGCCGTAGCTGTTTGATCATGGCAGTAATGTCATTGCTGCTAATACCAGTTGTAGTGTTCCGCTTGCTGTACGTGTTTGAAAAAGCCGATAGGTCTATCTCGGATGCAGTTTTATTCATCCTTTTATTATTCTGCCTTATTACCACATCGATCGCTTATTTTAAGGTTTTCCAAATTATTCGTCGCCATCAGAGACAACTTCAAGCAAACAGATCATGTCAAAACTTTGGTCAACCGGCAATCAATCTTGCGAAATTTAAGAAAACTGTGTTTTCCATCCTGTATATTCTAGCCATTTTTTATTTTTGTTTTATTCCTTTTCTTGTTTACGCTGGATTTGTATCTTCTGGGAAATATCCTGAGTTCGAGCAGTTGGTATTTCATATTGCATCGATATTTTTATTACTTTCGCCTGCAGTCAATCCCTACGTTTATCTTTGGAGAATGAATGACATTCGTAATGGAGTGAAGCTACTAGTTAAGCAGTTACTTTGCAAAGAAAACTAGATACGAAAATGAAAGATCTCTGGTCCCTGATATGCTACGTAAGGTACATACCTGTATTTAAAATACAATTTTTGTAGTTTTGTTTAGCTGCGAAAATAACTTGCCTCAGTGGACTTTGATTTAATCTATCAGACTCGAAATTTAATGAAGGCATGATCCTACCAAAAAGTGACTTCAAAGTTTCTTTTTGTGCGGTTGCAGTCTGGTAGGTTCTGTAGGAATGCGATTGATTTAATCTTTTTGTATCTATTTACTGAAAAAATTGTTATGCATTTGTAACTCAGTAAGCCTTCCGTCCTGTTCTGCACCTCACCTTCGAATACGGTTCATGTTTTGACTCAGAACCGAGAGGCCTAACATCCGCAGTTTGAGTGGTGTGCTGTTCATTTATAATGGCTGTATCTGTTTATCAAACTAGCAAAACTAAAATTTAGGCCTTTCAAATTGTTGCCATGCTGTTTCGCTTTGTGTTTCTGTGTTTATTTTGGCAATTTGATGATGATGATGACGATGATGATGATAACGATGATGATGATGATGATGAATGTGATGTTTTCCAAATAACGAAAACATCACTTTCACATGCTTTTAATTCGCTAAAATAAGCACAGAAACACAAAGCAGAACAACATGGCAGCGATTTTATGAAATTTTTTTTTATTTTCGACAGTTTTTAAAAGCCTAAAGTTTGCCTGTAGTTTTGCTATGTTGATAAACCAATACAGCTATTATAAATGCAAAGGACACTACACAAACAGAGGATAGAAGGCCTCGGCTCAGAACGTTAACTCGTGCATTAATCGGACAGACATCGGAAAAGATGAAATTAGTGTTTAAATTCTTAGGCGTTCTTGTCCTAGTATACTTGTACATAACTTGCCGTCACGCTTGAGAACTGTTGCTTGGACATTCACACCAACACGCACTGGCATTTGCCAACATCGTTAATTATTTTAATTCCAGTTTTTTTTTTCAGATTATACATATAGTTATCCTGAGTAAACATTACCTCTTTTTTGTATTAATATATTATATTGTAAAGTTTAACTTTTTTTTCTATTTGGTAATAAAAACTGGTTGTTGTTATTTGCGTGTGTATAGGCGTCTTTAGAGGTTTGACTCTTATCATTTGATTTTTATTGTTACCGCCATTACCACATTCTATGGAGGTGATCTCCTTTAAAACGCCATTAACCGTTGTTGGGGGGGGGGGGGGCACAAAGCGCACGCAGTAGTACCCTGGCAAGTGGAATAACATTCGTGTCTAAGGAAACCACAAGGTGAGTGGAACCTGGCTAATATCACCACCCTTCAGGCCGAAATTGTGACTCAGTAAATATTACAGACCACTCCACCAAAAGGAGTCCGACTGCAAGGGTGTTCCAATCGAAGCTCTTTACTCAAACCTCAATCAAAACTTGATTATTATTCCATGATGTCGCTTAAAATGGTCCGTAGATAAAACAAGACCACAAGAAAACGAATTCCAAGTGTCTTCCAAAACCTTCAGATGGGACTATCAGCCAAAATCCGAATAATTCATTCCTTCAGTAATAAAAAAGTTGGAAAATGTTCGTGTACACTCCAAACACAAAATCGTCTGTTTGCTTTTGAAATTTTTAAAAGCGCTCAATATAAACACAAGCTAAAGCTTTCCATTATCTTAAAAGATAATTAATATTAGCTGGAACTCTTTCATACTGATTATTAATTATGTCTCTGAATTAACAAGAAGTTCATATTAACGATATAGCATGGGACTAGTGTTGGAAGTCAATATCATAACAGGAAAAACGAACTTTGAGCCCGGTGGGATCACTAGTTTCATAAAAGTAATTTCCTTACAATGATTCATGTTTCTTTTTGAGTGGAAAATTTTCCAAAAAAAAACCGCAAGAGCAGATAAATATATTCATATTTTGGTTTATAAATAAATATATTCATATTTTGTTTTATAAAAAGCGCAAATAAACAGCCGCTGTTCTATGAAATCTAACAGATTTCAATTGGTAGCTTGATAACATTCTTTGCAGTTCCTGTACGTTTGAGCAGTAATCGATTGCGCTAATCACAATTTCCCTGAGAGCTTACAGCTGGAGGGACCAGTTGTTTGACTGTGAACGGCTCAGTGTTATGCAGATAAGTGGCAAAAAACTCAAGCAGCTGACAAGCGTTCAAAAAGACAAATCACAAACTGTCCCACAACCCTGAGTTCTCAGTCGATGAACCATAATCTTACGGTACAATTCAGAAACTACAAGCTTGTTCGTCGTCTCTGTTAACCTGGACGAAGATCAATAACACTACTAATTTGCCAAGCCTTTGTTTCTTTGACGGTATTGCAAGAAATCAAAGTTCTGTTTCCTACCAAGTGACGATCTCAGCTTCTGTTATCATTAGCATTTTGTCGCCAATTGTAGTTACGGGAAATACTTTGATTTTGGCAGCAATTTGGAAGAACCTGTCTCTTAGAACACCTTCCTATATTCTTCTGTGTGGTTTGGCTTTCAGTGATCTGTGCACAGGTTTAATTACGCAGCCATTTTATGTGGTAGCTGAACTGGTGTGTTTAAAAGAGCCCCCAAAAATCCAAGACAGGTTAAAGCTGCTTCGTTTAGCCAAGGTTGTCTCTGAAGGCTTCGGGACATTCTTTAATAGTATGACTGTAATGCTTATAACTATGATGTCGATTGAAAGATGGCTGTATATGACTCGTCGATCTTTGGACACTGTGCGCGCGGCATGTTCAATTCTGACAGTGGTGGTTATCTGTCCAATTCCGATAGCTGTGTTACGCTTGCTGCAAGTCTTATATGGAACTCATGAACTTCTTTTGAACACTATTTCTTTTATTCTCTTGTTCCTTTGTTTTCTCGCCACGTCTATCGCCTATTTTAAAGTTTGGCGAGTTATAACCCACCATCGGCAGCAAGTTCAAGGCAATGCAAGGTCTCAAAATTTTGGTCTAACGGCGATAAACTTGGCAAAGTACAAGAAATCCGTGTTTTCGATCCTGCTCATTGTTATGTTATTTTATATCAACTACTTGCCATTTCTTGTTTTTGGTTGGCTTTTATATTTCTCAACAAAATAACTCTGAAGTTGCGTTAGCATTTACATTTTTGATGATCTTCATGCTCTTGTCTTCTTCACTTAACCCTCTACTATACGTTTGGAGAATGAATGATATTCGAACTGGGGTAAAACAACTGCTAAGGCAACTATTCTGTCAGGAAAACTAGAGAGACAGATGCATAAGGACTTAACCTTTCGCCTTATTAAGTCTGGGAGGGCGTCGGCAGGGGGCACAAAGTGCCCGGGCTAACTTTGAACGTTGATATCTTGTGACTGTTTCAAAAACTTATCTGGTAACAATTTATTATGACTTGGCAATGATTGTCAAATTTATTTTTGCCATGGCATCCATATTTTAAAGGGGGCTTTATTGAGAATTTTGAATGTTTTTGTTTTGATAAAGTTAAAAAAAATCCAAGATGGCGGATCCAAGATCGCCACCGTTTGGACATCATGACGACATGCCATCATCAGGTCATGTTGTGGACCTCAAAGGGAACACTTTTGAACGTACTATGTAACCTAAAAGTTGTGTTGTCAAAGCTTTAATTCTTTGAAAGTTAAGAAGAGGGCGCAATCCGCGCTTCTCGCCCTTCCCTCCGCCAACCGCCAAGGCTGGGAACTTCGAAAAAAACCTTTACCAAACCATGCAACGCCTGTTCTACTGAAGATGAACCTTTTTCTCATGATGCAATTCACAAAGAACCAACTAGTGGATACTTATCTGGATCGCTATGAACAATAACAGGACGGTGTGAGTATATTACGCATCTTGCAAGTCTTACTTCTGAATTTGTCTCAAGTCTTTTAGTCTCTTGCTCCTTTATTTCTTTTGTTTTCTTGGCACGTCTATTGCCTATTTAAAAGTGTTTCGAATTATAAGTCAACATCATCGGCAAGTTCAAGCCAATGCACGGTCTCGAAATTTTGGTCAACCAGCTATAACTGTGCGAGGTTAAAAAAATCTGAGTTTTCGATACTGTTGATTGTAGGTTTATTCTATGTTAGTTTCTTTCCATTTCTTGTTTTTGTTGGATTTCATCTTTCTCGAAAAAATCACTCCGACATTTTCATTTTTTGTCTTCTTCACTCAATCCTCTTTTACACGTTTGGAGATCGGGAATGAAGGATATTCGTACTGGCGTGAAGCAATAATTGGCAGAAAAACTAGCGAAGCAGATGCAAAATTTCAGTGGGATTGTCAAAACTCTGTCAAACGGGTTCACTGACATCATGTAAGGTAAGGAACGCGGTGAGCAAACGAATTGAAAATTGTTGCGCACACCTAAAAACAGACCAAAAGTTGACAACCACTTTCTATATTATTCAACAGGGTGGCCAAACAGGCTTAAGCTGTTGAATCCAACTGTCATGTATTACATGAAGTAGTAAGGGGGACGTATGGGATTGCTAAGAAAGGCGAGCACATGGAATAAAAATGAACACAAACAAAGCAGTAGTGTGGATTCCAAATTATCTCTAATTCATGTATTAAGAGGAAACACGACTAACAATGTTGAACGTTGTTGGAAATACTGAGGTGGGTGGACCCAGAATAAATCACCGCCCTTCAGACCGAAATTCCGACGCGGTAAACGCTACAGGCCACTCCACCACAAGGTGTCCGACTGCAAGGGTGTTACAATCGAAGCACTTTACTCAAACCTCGATCATAACTTGACTATTATTCCATGACGTTGCTTAAAATGGTCCGTAGATGAAACTAGTCCAGGAGAAAACGAATTGCAAGCTACTAGTAAAAGGCAAAGTTTGACCAAAAAAAAGAGCAACAAATGGATTTGTTTTTCTTATGATTAACTTTATTCCTTTCCCTTAGAAAGGCCCTAATGTTATGCTATTTAGCTTCTATTTTGGTTTATGTTGTGTCTCAAGCAAAAACTATACCAAAGCGTTGCGAACACAAATGAAGTCTTTATTGTAAATGGTTTGAACCCAGGAGTCATATCATAATTCGGTAAATTGTGATCGTCTGGGTGAGTGTAGTCCTGAGAAGGACTGTTTCAGGTGACATTGACTGACGTTTCGACAACCCGAGCGGAAGTCATCATCAGAGTTAGAGAACTGTGAATCGTCAGTAGCTGTTATAAGTCTCTGGTCGTTTTCCTGATTGGTCGACGAGCTCATGATGTTATTGGTCGTCTGTCAGTTAAGCGGTGATGTTATTGGCTGTGAAGGCTGCTAAACGTGATTGGTGCGGTTCGCTCCGTCTTTTGTTAGTCAAATGTTCGTTGGTCTATTGTTAGTCAAATAGGTCGGTTTGTCTAGTATTGTTTGTCTGTCTTGTTATTGTCGGCAATCAGTCATTTGTAAGGTGCAGGTAGCTGTTGGCAACGGTTCAGTGGTGTTTGTTCTAAGTTAGTAAACCAGCTTTCCAGAGTGATTCGTTGATAGTAGTCCGTACTGAAGGTAACGCATTTAAGAGTCCCAATCGATTCTGTGGTTTGTTTTTAAATGGTGCTCAGCAATGTGATTGTTGATATCACCATTTCTAGTCGCTCGTTTGTGTTCAGTCAGTCGGACGTTCAAAGTCCTGCCGGTCTCACCAATACAAATAGCCTGGCAGTCGCAGCATTTGATCTTATAAACTTCTCCCTGTCTGTCGCTCAGTTTGTCTTTGTCTTTAACTACTTTACGGCAGCCACTGACTAACGTTAAAGGCAGACGGACCGAGCGACCGATAGGGAGCAGTTTACAAGATCAAATGCTGCGACTGCTAGGCCACTTATATTGGTGAGACCGGCCGGAATTTGAACGTCTAACTGACTGAGCACAAACGAGCCACTAGAAATGGTGATATCAACAATCACATGGCTATTCTTTCGTGATTTGCAGGTTACTTTTTTTCTTATTATTTGGGTGGTAAAACCGAAATATTCGGCTGCTGCTAAAACTGCAGCTAATTGACCGTTTTCTGCCTAATTTATTTCGAGATATCCAGATGTTAATAAGAGCCCATTAGCTAAAAAATGATCATGCAAATCAGATTGCATTCACTCTGAGCTCGCACTTATGGGTCTATTCCACTTTTACATTACCTCTTTCAGTCGATCTTTCAGTGGATCTTTCAGTTGATCTTTCAGTGGATTTTTCAGTCGATCTTTCAGTGGATTTTTCAGTCGATCTTTCAGTGGATCTTTTAAGTGTAAGTCAGTGCAACATCAATTAATGAGAAGTTAAAACTTCCCTTTAATGAATGTTGCGTCAGGAATATTTATTCGCTTCCATTAGGAGGCATTTGCCTATTAACTGCTTGTTTTTCCCCCAAATTGAGTGAGCTAAAAGGAAATTAAAGAACATTTTCAAATTTAAAAAGCACTGTTTACAAGGCTAAAAAACGTTTTTAAAAAAGGAAAACCAAACGTTTTCGACTAATAGAGTCATCTTCAGGGTAAAAAGACCGTCCGCTATTAGTCGAAAACGTTTGGTTTTCCTTTTTTTGTTAACGTTTTTTAGCCTTGTAAATAGTGTTTTTTAAATCATAAGCGATTATTATGGATATCATTTTCAAATTTCTTATAGAGCTTACGTGGGAGCTTATTATAACTGTTGTAAAATCTTGTATATATATATTAGTTTTTCATTTCAGTTTTTCAGTTTTTCAAGGTTAACCATTGTCGTTTCTCGACAGCCGGAAATACGTCTGCGTTCGCAGGCTATAGCCCTGACCGTGCTGTTCTAAAGTGGTCAATCTGTTTTACCTACGGATCTCTACTACGCGATTGCTTTCTGTCAGATAAAACAATTTTTTCTACAACCATTGATTTAAAAGCAAGTGGTATGTCCAGTCAAATATTCCATTTCAAGTTTCGATAAGTTAATTCTAATGAACTAGACTTCTGTTTAAGGTTTAGTCTCTTTATCTGTTCTTCTTCTTTTTTTTTTTCACTGTTGATTATTTGGTCCCATTTAAGTTAGACACCACTGTTTGTTGAAAATTGTTGAAACAACAATACGATTTTTCATTTAAAAAAGAGATTGAAACTATGGATAGATTGGCCATAATCCAAGGCCAAGCACTTGTTGAAATGACGGTGAGATTTTCCAATTTATGAAAAGATTAAAACTATGGATAGATTGGCTAAAATCCAGGGTAAAAAATTGTTGAAACAACAATAAGATTTTTCATTTAAAAAAGAGATTGCAACTGTGGATACATTAGCTAAAATTCAAGGCCAAAAATTATTGAAACAACGGTTGGATTTGCCTTTTGAAAAAACAATTGAAACTATGGATAGATTGGCTATAATCCAAGGCCAATAAATTGTGGAAATGACCGTTGGATTTTTTAGTTGAAAAATGATTCAAAAAATGTATAGAACTGCTACAGTAGTATTGTCAGACCCATTTGGTCGCTTTTCCCATTTGTTCATTTTCCCATTTGTTCATTTTTTCTCATGTGTTCACTTTCCCATTTGTTCACTTTCCCAAAATGACGTCATAGAAAACAAGACGTCACAACTCTTACTCAGGCCCCTCTCTTAGCCCTAACATCAAAACGAGGCAGGTTTGTGGGACAATTAAAAAATCACCATAGCAACCACAAGTGAAATTGAAAAGAGATTTTTATGTGAAACAAGCAAGACTTGGTTTTACAAGCGGGAGCGTGTACCAGGACCTAGTGTCACAGGCGTCCCATTTCAGACAACGCCAACTTCGTTTTTCATGCGAGGTCATGATAGGTGGAGAAAGGAAGAAAGTCGGCCATGTTGGATTTTTCTGGCTTCTGATTGCTGGAGAAGGGTCAGTGACGTCATACCGGAAGCGAAAAAGAGTGAAAAAGGGGGTGAGCTGTCAATCAAAAAAAAGTTACCTATGTTAGCCCAGGGTACTATAAAACCAGAAAATGAAAGAAATTATCACCATAGCAACGCCAAGTTAAAGTTGAAAAACAGATTTTAATGTGTAACAAGTAAGACTTGGTTTTACAAGTGGGAGCGTGTACCTGGACCTAGTGTCACAGGCGTCCCTCTACAAAGAGTCCAAAAGCCAACTTGGAAAGTGTGGTTTACAAGAAACTCAAACATGTGTTCATGCGTGGAATCACTTGACAAATGACGGGGGTGGGTACCCCCTCCCCCTTTTTACTTTTCCCCATTATCCTTTTGCGATTCACTTGGTATAAAACCCTCAACACGTGAAAGGGGTTTTACTTTCAAGAAGCGGAAGAGGATGTCAGGTGGGGTACTCCCTCCCCCTATCCATTTTTTCCATCGTCCTTTGCAATTTTCTTGGTTTAAAACCCTCAGCATGTGCAACACGTGAAAGGGGCTTCACTCTCAACAGGGTCACGTGAAAAAATATAGAAAAATGAAAGGGGTGGGTACCCCCTTTTTACTTTTCCCCATCATCCTTTTGCAATTCACTTGGTATAAAACCCTCAACACGTAAAAGGAGTTTTAATCTCAAGAAGCGGAAGGGGATGTCAGGTGGGGGTACCCCCTCCCCCTATCCATTTTCCCATCGTCCTTTGCAATTTTCTTGGTATAAAACCCTCAGCATGTGAAGCGGGGCTTTACTCTCAGCTTTAGTCCGTTTTCAAGATGACAGAAGAGAAGAGAAGAGAGGGTTTAGTCTATCTGGCCAGTTTTTTTAAATGTCTATGACGACGGGACCTTGAATGAGGCGGTGAACGACGAAAGGACGCAACTGGAGAGAACGGAGGTAGAGGATGAAAGGGTAAGAAGAGACCCCCTCAAGGAGTTAATGGAAATGAAACGGAAACAACGGGAGCAAAGAAAAAGGTACCTCGAGAAACACCCTGAGATTTTTTGGAGCAAAAAAGAACGTACCGCAAAAAACACCCTGAGGTCATACGTGAGCAAAACAGGAGATACAGGCAAAAGAATCGGGAGAAATTTAGCGAGATTAAACGGAAAAAGCATCGCGAGGCACACCCTGAGGGAGTCCGCAAGCATCAAAAAACAGCGATTCGAGGTGCTGAAGAAGAAACGCCCCCTGAAGGAGTCCACAAGTATTAAAGGTCAATGGCAGGCGAACGCCCAGTGCTACAACAACATCAAACGAGAGCTAGAGGCACAGTCATCGTGTTGAATGAACACTTTTTATTTTGATTGTCAGGCAAGACCTGTGAGTCAAGAAGAAATGACAATTTTTCGTGAACGAATTTTTGTGAAAATTTGAATTAAACACTGGTTATTTTTCAACAACAACAACAAACTCTCTGTCTGTGTCCATGTTTTGCTACGTTGTATTGGCGCGTTGCAAACGTTCTTATATTTGTTGTTTTTTAGTGTCATCGTTGGGTGGTTAGAGGAGGGAAAAAAATTGGAAAAGTACTGCCACGCTCGTTGGAAAGCGCCGACCATATTTGGGTTGTTAGAGGAGGGCGTACCCCTTTGGAATACGCAAGGGGTGCTGAGAAAAATAGAGGAAAAATACGGGGTGGGGGTACCCCCTCCTTCATTATAGGCCACCCAGGTATCTTGGTGGAGATGACAGGTGTCACACAACCAATCTCCATGAATTTAACGCGTTGTTTATCACGTCATACCTTTCATGTGGGCGAGGCCTGTCACGTAGCAATAAATGAAGGGGTAGCCCCCTACCCCTCTTGTCTTTGCCCAGGATTTTTTGCGAGGGCGAGTACAAAGGGAAACGATTTCACTTGGAGGCGCAACAACAACAACAACAATAATAATAATAATAATAATAATAATAATAGATTACGTGACCCTGCTGACCTGTAGGGTATGTAGGTTCACATTTCAGGGAAAAGCAACGTCCATTGAGGTTGCCGGGTCCGGTCTAAAAGAAAAAGACTGCTGGCTGATAGCGATTGCAGGCTCAGGCCTCAGGATAAGACCGTTGACTAGGATCAGGTCAGAAAAAAGACTGCTAACCAGCAGGCTAGGCTTCTCAGGAGAATTGGGATCGTAAGCTCCGGCCCAATGGGGAGTACTGCTGGTTAGCTCAATAAGGGATGACCCCTGCCCATTAAGGCTTTTGCGGGGTGAGGCTTTAGAGGAAGACTACTAACCAGTCAATAAAGAACAAATTTATGGCGTTTTCTTACGACGATTTTCCGTGATACCTTGCAATGCCTTGCAGCATACCCAACCACCTCCAACCCTCTCCGCAGGGGGCCCTTATTTGGACGGAAACTAGACCAAGAGAGGTACCTCACCTCCAGTCTTTGTTGAGCCCATACCTCTCTCTGTCAAACCTCTGTACTATTTCGACGGCCGGCGTTAGCAGTTACGCCCGGCGTTAGGTTTTATGCAACTCAGCCCTGGACGTCAAGTGCTTACACATGAGCCTCTGGCTCGGGAGATTAGGCGACTTAACTCCTTACACTATGACGATAAATTTGATTTACCATTTTTGTTTACCAATTGCTGATCAATATGAAGAGAAAGATAGACTGGGATGAAAAGGAAGAGATTGTAAAGGAAGATAACTCTGATAAAGATTGATGAAGAGGAACCTCGAGCCAAAGATGTTTTTGACAACCTTTTTCAAGCCGTTTCCAGAAAACGTGCTTCTGAACTGTTGCACAGCAGGGCCACTTCTCTTGTTTTGGACACCCTGCGGTTACTCCGACATCAGCAGATAATTCCAGTGACAAATATCTTAGAGGTGGTCGAGTATGTGTTACTTGCGCATAACGATGATGCAGCCAAACCTTGTGCGCTCAACACCTTCCTGGATGGACTGGCAGAGCTGGGCTCGACAAGCGTTTGATAAAGAATAAGAAAATTCTGAGCGTTTTCAGTGTTAGAAACAGAAAAAGAATACGGACGTAATGAAGACTCCAAAAACAACACTAACGAGTCTGAAAACAGTGACTTGGAAGCCGAAAGTGAAATAGAGGTCGAGAATAGCGACTCTGAAAACACACCATTTTTACAGGAGAACAATCTAAATGCATGTGAACACTGTGAAGGCTTGAATGTTAATCATCCTGTGGTCATGGAATGTCTCAAGTGCTTTTGGCAGGATAACCGGGAAATTTGCCCTGTATGAGGTCATAGTATTCCTATAGACTGAAAATATATCAAGGATAGATTCAAGAGATGTTTGATTGTTAGCCTGAGAAAACAGCCGACGTTTCGCCAGGTCGCCACTTGAGCCCTCGCAGGACGGCATCTGAGTATCTAGCTCAGAAATTCCATACTGATGACGTGCACTACCCGATCTTGGTAGTGCTTCTGATTGGTTGAAAGAAAATTTCCTCGCGGCACAACCAATCAGAAGCACTACCAAGATCTAACTAGTGCATGTCATCAATATGGAATTTCTGCGCTCGTTACTCAGGCGTCGTTTTGCGAGGGCTCAAGTGGCGACCTCGCGAAACGTCGGCTGTTTTCTCAGGCTATTTGATTGACACATGTGTCAATCAAATGGGGCTATTTGAGTGACACATTATAACCAAAAGAAATCAAAAGTGACGAAGAAAAGGCACAAGACGATTAATTATGTAGTAATGGTTTTGCTTTGTAGTCGAATTGTTAAGAGTGTAGGTTTTTGTTGAGAGTCGAGGGTCGAGGGAAAAATGTCGAGAGTCGAGGGTAAAATGTCGTGGGTTTGAAAATGTCGTCTACATTCAGGCTTTGAGTCTCTTGTCAAAAAGCTAGTCGGTAAGAATTCTTAGGTCGTTTCTGCATCATTGAACAGTTTACATTTTTGTATACGGTTGAAGACTTTCATGCAGTTAGCAGCATTCCGAAGATATCCAGGCATCGCAGCGAGGAAGTTTATAACGCCGTGGCTATATGCCCGGCAGCGGTCTCAAATAGACTAAAATGTTCACTAAATTTCCCCAGCAAGCCTTTCTCAGACCTCATGAAACTATTATGTCTTTGTTTAGAAATGTCAAACGATTCCAAAAATTATTTTGGCTGTGTAGTTGATGGGATATTTTTGCGTGGGCATACCATGAAATCGCTAGGACCTTGACACTTCGAAAATTTTCAGCACGGCCTCCGCAGTCTGAAAGTGTTGCAGACAAACGACTTGAGAGTATAAGATGTTGGTTTTAAGCAGTTGCAGAAATGTCTGAGCCTGGGCTCACTATAAATTCGCTATGTCATTGACACTTAGAAATATTTCTCTCGAACCTTTCTACAGAAGAATGGGCAGCACTTAAAAGTCTTAGTAAGCGCAAAGATGCCGTTATCAAAGCGGCCCACAAAAGGCGGCGCGGTAGTTGTTTGGCCGACCGACCTTTACCGACAAAGATCTCACCTCAGCCAACCAAAAAACTGTCAAAAAAGCTATTCAGGATCTCATTGACAAACAATAATTACCAGTGACCGGTGACCGGTGCCCAGTGCCGACATGGAGTGAACAAAATATTTCGCGAGAAAAAAGGTTTCGTGTTGATTCAGTCCGAGGGAGAGAAGACTCCAACATGGGAAAGGAGAAGCGCTGCACTCGTACTTTGGGTCGCACTCGCCGACACTCAAGTAAGAATGATTCCTCGTTAAAGGCTACTGATCACTCTCATCCAAGGGAAGGTATGCTCGCTGAAATGCGGGAAAAGGGCCAGCTTTCGTGATATGTTTGCAGTGGATTTCAAATGGCGAAAAGCTTACAGCACTACATATACAATAACGAGGTACGAATGGATTCGAATAGAATAGGTTCGCTCGCAGCTAATTCTTCTGTATCTTGTTCGATATTTTCTTGACAGATTTGGATTTCGGGCCTCTCTTTTTCCTTCCTTTCGTCCAAGGACAATTTTCTTTTGTTTTGCCATGAACTGATCAAAGAACGACAGTAAACGCCTGGTAAATCGAAAAGTATCACATCTGTAATGGACGTCAACACAAGTGCTCCGTGTTATCGATAAAAATAGTGGTTGTTATGGGAACCTAGAATTACCGGATATTAAAACGCGCGTAGAACACCATGGGCTCCCCTGGGGGAGTAAGCGTTGACAGCTTTTGACACCTCCGGGATGAACACAAAAGTCACGCAAAAAAAAACAAATCGATAACTTCGTCAGAAAAAATCATTTTCGAATAATTTTTTTTGTGAAATGAAGCTATTGCGGTGAGCTTTACATTTTGCTGTGAACGCGTTGTTTTAAAACTTCGACCCTCAAAACCTTAATTGTAACCTAAACTACTAAGTGTCTTTGGCCACGGACGGCCAGGATGAACATGGATTTCAACTTGAAAACGTTCGGCGAGACAGAGCGAAATATTGCACTGCGCATGTTCGCTACGTCACTGCTCTCCTCCACTCTCGTCCTCAGAGCTGCGATCCTTTCGGCCAGCGCCACGGATCGCAGCTCCGAGTTGTGGAAAATTTGTGTGAGTTACTGAATGAGTCAGTTTCTTGTTAATTGTGTTCGAAACGGACAATAAATTGTGGAATATTTTGTTCTTAATGCCGAGTTAGTGCTGGGAGATATTTAAAGAAGAATTCGGTGTCTTTGGCGATATCATTAAGGTAAGTAAAGTTTTCGTTCAATAGAAATTGTGGTTGAAAAGCTTTTTATTTAAAGCTGTATTGCGGCAAGTCAAAGTGTCGTAAAGCGGCTGTGTCACGGTTCATAAAGATACCTCATTCTCTTACAATGAACTTTTAAAATTTTATAACTATTGGAAATTTTTTAAACTTGTAATGAAGCAAGTTGAAAGTTACACTAGTACAAACGTGTGCTTAATATCAATTCAACTAACACCGACCATATAGTTTTTGTTCAATGGCGGTGTTGCTCCGTACAAACCAAAAATCTTAATTTAAGACGTTTCTTTTGAACGAAAGCTTTTCTTACGTCAGTGATCAGTAATGTTATTGGAATTTTTGACAGTTTACTCTTGTCTGAAGCGTTGCCATGCATATGACACGAACACCTGTTGTTGACTTTCTCGAGTTGTTTTCTGTGGCGTTGACAAGCGAGCGATTCAGCATTTACTTGACCAACACGATTAAGTTTAGTCTGAGTATCAGGCTTTCTGGGAGAAAGTCGTTATAAATCGCCTTGGAATTCACTTGCCCGTGGACACATTTAAAGCAATTTTCTTGGGCCTACACGAAAACAGGGGAAAAATAAAAGTCCCACAACCAATAAAACACCATTTGCAACTTTCGTGATAAAATAAAGCGACTAAAAATAAATCTCGTTTAAGCCAAAATTTCACAATTTTATGGACCACAACAAAATTTTTTTCAAACTGAAATAAGTTACAACACCGTACCAGACCAACTTTCCACGATTAAGTGGTCAGTCCCGTCGTTTTTGGTACTCAAGTCGGTAAGGCTCAAGGGAAACGAGAGCGAGAGTTGATGAGAGTTCAGACTCTCTGAGAGAGCGCGAGAGTCAAAGAGAGTGCATAAGAAAGTCAAAGGAGAGCCAGAGTTTAAACTTCAGTCGATGTTAAAATTTGAGGGTGCAAGAGAGTCGCTGAGAGCGCGAGAGTTTCAGGACAAACGAGAGTAGCCTGCGTGTCAGGCACTAAAAGGGGAGGGAGAAGGGGAATTAGGAAGAGCGAGACAAGAGCGATTCGCGATTCGCGATTCCCCGTTTCCCTCTCCTTTCGGCGCCTCCCACGGAAGCTAAAACGAGAGAGACAGTTTGAACTTTCATCGGCTATTGTTCTCGTTTGGCCCGTGGCTTAGACGGCTTACCAACAAGTATACAAAAACGGTCACAGGCAACATTGCTCACGAAGTTGAGATCTCTGAAGGGCTCGAGTTGTGTGCATGCGAGAGGACCCGAGAGCAATCCTCCCTCGAGCTCGACGTCGGGCAGCTCTAATTTATATTGCCTTGATGTTAATGGTGTATTTGTCTATAAGTCGCCGTTGTGTTCAAAACGTTTTCTCTTGCATTTGTATTTACTAGTATTTAAAAGCATTTCGTTGATTCATGTTTTGCACCACCTCAGGTATGACAACAAAAACAACGGTAACAACAAGACTTGTTTTCTTTGAATATATAAATGATTAATGGCGCTCCTTTTTTGTTTGCAGTCATATCGGTGATCTAGGAAACCTGGAGTCAGATGACCAAGGAATGATCAATGCTAATCTTAAGGACAATATTGTTTCTCTTATGGTACGGGATCGGTTGTCATTGTCTGTAGATTCGCCAAAATATGCATACCCAATAGGAAATAAGGGGACAGAGAGGGACTCTGAGGGCGTTAGCTGTCAATTCCACAAAAGTTATTTACAGATTGGCTTTTGAACGGAAGTCTGCTTCTCAAAACGTCCGCATAAATATCATTTCCCTTGTTTTCGAAGTCGTTTTCATGGACAAAACGTAACACCACTTGGTCCGCCATCACAAGCACTTGACATATCCCAAAGCCTGGACTGGCAGTATCCCTCTCTGTCCCCTTATTTTCTCTTGGTATACCATAGAATCGTTCATGAGCCCCCACGCCTCTCTCAGCTTATAAGCCCACAGAGTTATAAGGTCCACCAGACTGCTGACCAAATATCGTCCCGGTTGTACATTCTCCTCGAAATAAGAGCGCAACATCTCCTAAATGACAACGTGGCAGCGACTGAGATTGAGCATGAATTCGTTCGGTGATGTCACCTATCACTTGAGTCAAAAATTTCATTAAGAGGTTTCGTTAGGAATTTTCATAGGCACATTTACTTAATGTGAGGTGTCATCCTTGTTAATGTAAAGATTCATCGGAAGCGAGATGACCTGATGAACTGGGCAGCTTCCACACGAAGGTGTATTTAAAACTGATTTGCATTGCTCTACTCGTTCCTTCATTTAAGACGAAATCTAATAAATCCTCGGCCGAGGTCCACAGGCCACCCAGTACAACAGCAGGCATTTAGTGAGCAGGCTACCCAGTCCAACATCAGGCATTTAATGAGCTAAAAAAACAGCTTTCACTTTGAAATGAAGGATCTTTCCCTGAGTTGAATCACCTCGGGGCATAGAGCCTTTATTAGCGTTTTTACATATATTTATCTTGTACAAGTCATAGGCTCGTATGTCATTCCTGTCAATACCAGATCAGTACTCCACTGTGCCAATAGACGAGTTTAGGTAAACGGAATCCATTCAACTTGTGAGTACACGGCTGGTAGTCATGGCATAGCATAGAAAGCAATAAAAATATAAAATTTGAACAGTTGCGTGTTCCTTTCCCCCAAACTGAATTCCACATTTTAGGAAGACCTTATTCAGTATTCCCTCATTACCATTTTTGCATTTGTTCATTTTACACCAGGTTATGTCCTTTGGCCTCTTGTTACCACCCATCACAGCAAGTGTCGCCCCAGTGATCAAAATCATAACAGGTTAAAAAAATGAAGAATGATAAAGCGTGATAAGATCAAAAGAAAATTCGAGTTAACTGGTTGCGTGTTCCTTTCCTACAAATTAAATTCAGTTGCTGTGAGAATTTCCTATATAATATGGTCTTGAAAGTATGTTGTTTTGTACAGATGTCAAGGCCCTAAAAGGCTGTGACTCAATGACTCGTGTACTTACAAGCTGTTGAGAAGGAACGAGCAAAGGTCTAAAGGGTATTTTATTGAGAAGTTTAATACAGGGAAGGTAAGATTCATCAGCAAAAGGTTTGGTCAGATGCAAAACTATTCCATGTGTAGTTCAACAAATGAATTTAAACATTTTCCACACTTTTGTACAAAAAAGGGCAGCCCATTTTGCAGGCATCAGGAAAATTCGCACTCGATATACTGATACACTTCCAAAAAATATTGTCAGAATAGGGTTTTCTTTTCTATAACCCTGTTATTTTATATTTTAATCACCAACTCAGTAAACACATTTACACTTTCGCTCTGGCTCCAACTTGAATAGGCTGCTGGGGTGCTGTCAACGGTTTATTTGTCATAAAGCCGTGCACCCTTATTCAAAAAATGTGATCATACCATTTGGCTGTTAACGTGAACAGACTTTGCGGGAGAATCGAAAGTTTGAATAGCCTCATTGTGGCAACAGGCGGGAATTAAACTGTCAAAGGAATTTCATTGCAGAGGAGGGGGATCTAATGACATAAAAGAAGAAATATTTATAGCTGCTTATGTTCAAATTTGTGTCGATCAAAGTACTCCAAGGACCAATTAAGTTTAACTAGTGATATTTTGTGGGCGACGTCAACCGCTTTGTGAACCTTGTGATTCGTGCGTTCTTCATTTGGTTTCGATTATGACGATAACTTTAATGGTTAAGAACACTATCTTAAGGACCAGTAAAATTTACCTTAGGTTCAATTTAACAAACATTCATTTCCTCAAGGCAAGGTACCCCTCAAAAAGCGCGGTTGTGTATATTTTTCGTCAAAAAATAAACGCTCATGTTACGTTACGCTCTTGAAAGTTACTGATAGAACCAACGACATCGATATTGTACATGTATGATGGCAACAGAACCGAATTGAATGAATAGAAACTTGACTTGTCTTTAACCGATTTAAATAATAAATTCAAAAAAGTAATATTTTTAGAAAGCAGGCACGTCCAAATAAACAAAAACAAACAAACAAACAAACAACAAATTAAATGCCTTGTCCGTCTGTAATCATTTTGATTTCAGTTGTTCGTCGAGATATAATTTAGACTTCATCAGCATGCCGCTTTTGGCACGACTGTAATTTTGACATTGCAGAAGAGGAAGTGCACAAACACCCAAATGTTACGGTTTGCCCGAGGATATCAAATGCATATTTTCTAGGAAGTGTGTAATCGTTGTTTATTATATAGACACCGATGAAATACCAGGATTTTTCCAATGACGAAAATTTCGTACGATTTTTACCTTTCGTATGTAAGATATCACGGTTGTCATGGCTACTTCAGTCTCAGCCAATGAAATTTAGAAAAGTTATATGCCTCATTGCTATAATATTCAGAATACAAATTAACGCCACTTATTTTCTCTATCTTTTCGACCAAAATTCGAATGTGCGCAAGATCTATTTTTTGCTAGATTGATTCAGCGAATAAAGGATTAGTCCAAGAAAGCTTTATCCTGGTTTTTCGTCGGTGTCTATAATAAACAGAAAATCCATGGCCGCTTAGAGATACGACAACACTCGAAGATAAATGTCGTATCTCCGCGCGACCATGTAATATCCTCTATTTATTATATAGACAAGAGTGTTTTAGTGGAAAATAGACCACTCGTAAATTTCATACGAAACTACATCCACGACTTGGCGTATTTTCCATATGCTCACTAGTGAGTATATCGATGACGTCAATTCCCGCTCTTATACTGTTACTTGTGCAAAAATACCCTTGTCTATATAATAAAAAGAAAATTACACGGTGGCTTGAAGATATGAATTTTATTTTCTCGTGGTAAAAAGCAATATTTTACTCACTCGCTGCGCTCCTTCGTGAAATATTGTTTTTACCACCGAAAATAAAATTCATATCTTCGCGCCGCCGTGTAATATCCTCTATTTCAATCATCCTGCAAGAGAAATATGTTTTAGGTTGATCGAAGCTTTGTTTTTATACGTGAAGTCTCGAAAGTGGATTGTTGTT
The DNA here is from genome assembly GCA_964017195.1 of Siderastrea radians. Classification (NCBI taxonomy): domain Eukaryota; kingdom Metazoa; phylum Cnidaria; class Anthozoa; order Scleractinia; family Rhizangiidae; genus Siderastrea; species Siderastrea radians. Next base: position 12,491,294 of record OZ024900.1, on the reverse strand, counting down.
TTCGCTGTGCTGATTCTTCTGACCTTTATGGAGCCTGTGGAGCCCCGCAGATTCAAAAGACTTCAAAAGAGAGTGGCGAAATTTCAAAACAAAACAGCCGCCATTGTGGAACCGTGCAAACGTAAGAGGGCAACGTTTATAAGATATAAGGAAGTCCGAGCAAAACGCCTTTAATGACTTTTTAGACCAGCGATTTAATAAATTTGTAAAAGTGGGATTTTGAGTGGCTAATTGGACGTCTTACAGTTAGATAAACCTTAACCCGGTTATATTTTGACGAAATGCCTTTTTATTTGCTTGATGCCAACAGACGGTGAGTGCAAAAGACAATATATATACTTTCAAATAATATACAGATTTAGCCAAGCCTAAAAGCGGAGCCCCCTTTTTGTTTTGTTTGTTTGTTTGTTTCTTGCTGGGAGTTATTAATTTGTGAAAATACTCTCACTCAAGTCGTTAAATTAAAAAAAAAAAAAAAAGAAAAGAAAAAAACAAAAGAAAAAACTGCTACCTTCGTTGAGACTCGCACCCGGGTTGTCGGCGTATGAAGTCGGATTTTAGTCCACTTGGCCATGAGCGTTCCTTGACATAGTCCGAGTTAATTCTAATAGTTATCTCTTTCTTCGTGACAAGCTACCTAGCAGCATGAAAATGCTGGTGTTTTCCCTGACAAAATGTGTTGGGAACGCCGTAAAAACCATAGTTGTGGACAGAAAAAACCAAAAACCACTAGTTCTGCTATGTTTGGCGTCGAATCCGCTGCGAAAAGCTGCGAACTCAAGCGGTGTGCCGACCGAGTTCGAACAGAAGCGACGCGGCAAATTTGAACTTTTCGCCTGAACTTTGTCGCTAATTGTTTTCGCCTAAATTGAACTTTTCTCCTTCCACCAAAAAGACAACTGAGTATTCTTTTGAACTTATTTTTCCATAAACAAATTTGTTTATGACTTTTGTTGTCTTTGCTTGTTTTGCTACAACGCGGGTCAACATGCGATTTCGAGCCAAGAACTCATAGGATTTAGCAAAGGGTTTTATCCAGTGTATGAAGTGTATTGGTAACCCTGTGGTGAGGACGGACGGACGTACGGACGGACGGTCACGTGACTATTACGTCACTACCAAAATTTCTTGGCTTGATAGGTTACCAAATTTCCTTAGCAATGGAGCTCTGCTGACCTGCTAGCGCGCTGGCTCCGCTAAAAATACCGCTTGTTCAGAGATTTTCAATTCATCGTTGTTGTTTGTCAGGGCTGTTAGTTTATTCCTGTCTTATATTTCTGATTTATGTTATTAGGAAAATAGCTTTCTTCATAGTTTTTGTTCTTTAATCCACTGACGCCCAATACGCCGCTATGCGCCCTAGAATAAGCGAGCGTCTTGTTCCACTTGTGACGTCATCAGTTTAAGTGACGCTAAAAACCTCTGATAGTCAGTTGATGCAACGCAAAAAGATCTTGTAAATGATGCCTGAACGACAATGATCGGATCAAGTAAACCTGAATAACAGCCAGAAAACCACGGAACTTTTACCTCAAAAACACAAGAAAATTATGGCCTTCCCACCGACTGCTACTTTTGGCCAACTCTTTCCTTTTCAAACGAGCTTTGAGGCCAAACTTTCTCATCGCCAAAAACCGTGGTCGTTTGGCTAACTCGACAGCAAAAAGCGAAAACCGAAATGAGAACGAAAGCAACGGGCTTGTGCGCTAAATCTCGAAGAGCCGTAGACGGTGGAGTTTTTCGCGTAAAAAAACTGTCAAAATTATGCGCATGCCCGAACTTAAAATGCTAGAAAACGTCCTCAATCCGAAAGAAACGGCAACTGTCCATGCTAGAAAGCACTTTTCATGAGGACTGGGACAAAATTGGGTCAAACAGGGCCAAAAAAGGCCATTTGCTGCTTAAAAGTACCATTTTTTCGAGGCTTGCCGGGTGTCAGTGGGTTAACAAAAAACCAATGTTTTAACAAATAGGTCTTTTTCCAGCATTTTGAGCTTCTGCCACCCATAAGAAGCTAAAACCAGCCGAGACTAGTGCAACAAACGCATCTTGGGTTTTTGGGTTAATTTTTTTTAGTAGAAGTACTTGTTCTTAGTAGGTGAAGAAGAAGTATCTGCAGTGAGTTTTATCAGCCGTAACTCAAAACCACCTGCTGGTACCCAGACCCCCGTGGTTGGAACAGTTAAGTTGAAGCAGTCGGTAAGATATTATTGACCTAATTTGAATTGGGATATATTGACAGAATTTGGCTAATAGGACAAAAGTAAAGAGAGATAACCAAGAAAGACTCATCCCACGGCCCTGTTTTCATACCGTAACCCTGTACTAACCAGTACCGCGCATTCCTTCTCAATCTTTAAGCCCCATCACCAAACCCTTTTGATGCTTTGGATTTTGTTCCAAGTTTTGACTCTTTCTCCTAAGGCGTACTTCTCAAACAAAAGCTATTGATTGAACAGAACATTCCAAGTGAAGTTTATTACGTCAAACACGGTGGCTCCAAATTTTGCGTGAATCAGATGAGCTTAAGTGTAACCGTTCAAATGATGCTGTACAATGTGGCTTTAACTATTTAGTCTGAGGGTGTGGATGAAATCCTAGAGTGTTACCGCACAAACAGAAGCTACCGAGCAGAAATTCCTGTGGTCCTTTTTTTTCTTTAACTCTTTCCCAACTTTACGATAATGCTGCGTTTTTCTTTTTGCAGGGAATTGGTTATCCTACTTTCATCGATGTGCAGATAACAGGACTTCCGCCAAACACGACACATGGATTCCATATCCACCAATATGGAGATACTGTCATTGACGGTGAGATTAACCATTCAAATGATAGCTGTTGAGTAGTACTTTCCTGTGGTGCTGTTTATTGTGCTGTACAAGGTGGTTCTAACTTTTTAGTCTGTGGATCAAATCTTAACGTGTGACCATTCAAATGATAGGTATTGAGCAGTCCTTTCCTGTAGCGCTGTCTAATTAATGCTGTGCAAGGTGGTTCTACGTTTGTGGATGAAATCTTTAAGTTTGGCAATGCCTTACCTACCGCCCCAATACGACAACGTAATAATCCTATAGTTAAATAGTATAGTATAGTATAGTATAGTATAGTATAGTATAGTATAGTATAGTATAGTATAGTAGAGTAGAGTAGAGTAGAGTAGAGTAGAGTAGAGTAGAGTAGAGTAGAGTAGAGTAGAGTAGAGTAGAGTAGAGTAGAGTAGAGTAGAGTAGAGTAGAGTAGGGCAGAGCAGAGTAGAGTAGAGTAGAGTATAGTATAGTATAGTATAGTATAATACTCACAGTAAACTCTGCTTGAGATCTGCGACTTAATTGCTATGAAATCTTATTATACAGGTTCGTCTTTAAATTGTGGGCTTTCCCCGCCATTTTTTTTATCTTTATTTCCTAACGTTTCACCTACACCACCGTTATCAGAAGGAGGAAGCTTTGTCACCCCTGTTTGCGTTGCTCGTGATCTGGGTGTTGCCATGGATAGTATATATTCGCAAGATGACTCACCACATTAATAATGTGTGCAAGTCGGCGTCGCATGCCATCAGAAACATCGGACGAATCCGCAAGTACTTTGGAAAAGAGGAATGCGAGAAGTTGTTCCACGCGTTTGTAACTTCTCAGTTGGACTGTTGTAACAGTATGGTGATTGAAATAGAGGATATTACACAACTTGACTGACACAACAGGTGGCCAAGAAATAATGCACAAATTATTATTAATCACATGAAAATTTGCTATCTTGTGAAAAAGTTAATTTGACTCTGCTTATATAAATACAAAACACCAGTACCTTTTAAAGATTTTGAAGGATTAGAACCAATAGGTGAGGTTCATTTTCACGTCTGTCAATGTCACGTGCATAATGATGATCAATCATTGCACATCTTTGGTCCTCCTGAAGCATTACCGCATTATAAATTATGTACAGCTCTTTCGTAAGGCAGCAAGCTTTAAGTGATTCTACCCAAAGATTAAAGGTGATTCATTCAAAGTGTAAAGCTCTTCACGATTGTAATTTCCAACATCATATGAAACTGTTTCGAAAGTGATAGCCTTTTGAAATCTTTTCTTGACAGTTTCATCTGCATGAATATAATCTAAATCACTAGGGAGGCACGGAACTGAAGCTGTTGGATAATGAGAAAACATGACTGTTCGTGCAATAATAATCAAAACGATTGTAATAAAACTGTGCTATAGAATTAGTCAGGCAATCTTTCCCCGCCAGAATCTCGTACCCAACTAGTACCCTAAACTCGTACCCAAAGCCCTCAGGCTTCTTGGTCAGCAGGTGGTCGTCAGGAGAGACTCTGGGGTAATGGCATTAATACTTACAGTAAACAGTAGGTGGACGGTTATCAGACGTATTGGACTTGGTCAAAATCATAGCTTGAGATTTATAATTGCCGTGAAGTGTACTGATGTTATGCATGTTGTAGACACCAACCACACCTCGCGCAAACGGTCATCCACGATGAATCTCATTACGATGTAATGGTCTTAAACAAGATAACCTACCAAGATAATGCAGCAGCGGGATGGGGGGGGGGGTTAGGAGGCGTACCGTGCACACACTGCTGCTACCTACGAAACACCGACGATAATTTGAGATACAACATTCTTCTTTCTTCCACTCATTATGTTTGGCTTTTTTGTAATATTGTTGAACGTGAACGGTACATTTGGGGGATATTTGCTGAGTACTTTCTATCCGGACCACTAGTGATGCTGTTTTGTTTCAACACTTTACAGCTGTTTTTAATCTGTTATTGTACACAATCGGAAACCCAGATTTCAGCGAGAACTAAAAGAATCATATGAAAGCAAGACCTCGAAGCAACAGAGTTTCGCATGCGACAAGCCAGTAGGCACTCTAATTCTTGGTACTCATTGTCGTATCCAAAGCATTCAAGGTTCACAGTCAGCGGTGAGTAACCAGGGTACAACTGACGTACAACCGCTACCGAGGAAAGCCCAAGTTCTCAGTGCTCAGTGGCCCAAAGGCCGTGTGCAGTTTGGACCAACATTGCTTTTAAGTTATAAACACTGAAAATCAGGAACTCTCAACTCCCCAGACAAAGCAGTTTGTTTCAATTTGATTGCTTCTTTGATAATTAACTGGCACATGCGTATTGACGCTTTTTTGTCAATTTTTCGAAAAGGACTGTTCGAATTGTTTCAAAAAGTACAAAATAGGAAATATTGAATTTCATTTTATTGAATATCGTTCCATTTCTTTCCAAGCATCTCATGGAAGTGATAAGTTATTTTAAAACTGCTCTTAGCAAATAATCGAAAACACCGTCGTTATGTTGCATAAATATAACAACAAAAATTTGTTTCCGAAAACGTTGGAAGTTGTTTCCGGCCAATTTTTCGAGCTCAGAGCTCAAGTTAAAACGCCCTACATGTCCACAATTTCGAACAATTATTATATCTATTATAAAGTATGAATTCAATCTTATTTGAAAACTTGATTACTATCTGAAATTATTAGGGTATTTATTTAATTGCTTTCAGCAAGGGTCTTTTGAACAAACAAGATCAGTGAAACTGCATATAAATAAGAATTGGACGAGTTTTCTGATTTACTTTTTCAAATGTTCATGGAACCATCGAGCCATGTTGACAAACACATCACTCTCCGCATCCACTTTGTTGATTGGATGATTACTGCCAGGGTACGACAACAACCTGAAAATCATGAAAGAAAACACAGAAACTAATTACAGCAATCCAGAGTCCTTGAGAACGTCCAAATGGTATAATCACGTCTCCTGAAACAGATTATACTTTACTGAATCAAGTGAAAAAAAAATGAACAGTTTAAACACAGGGTATCACTTCTGTCAGAAAGGTGTGCTATGCATTTATAATGACTGAGACGGTTTATTAAAGTAGCAAAACTAAAGACGAAGTTTGAGGCTTTCAAAACTAGTGAAAATAAAATAAAAACTCAAAATTAATGCCATTTTGCTTTCTGTTGGTTTTCTTACTTTGGCGATCTGAGGCTCGCAAAAGCGATATTTTCGAAATAACAGCGAGTCGCGCTTTACCAAAACAGCCACCGAAAATGCACAGCATACCGCACAAACAGAGCGGGCCTGTAGTTGAAGAAAACAATTTAAAGGAGTAACGTCAAGTGGATTTCCGTTTTGGGTTAACAACTACGCTGAAATTTACCTATAGGTACCTTTCATCGTATACAAAATGCTCCTAGAACACCGAAAGCATCGAGGTTTTCAGTTGAGTGTCGAAAGTACATAATTCGCGTTTTGCTTGGTTTTGCTTTACTTCACTCTGATTGGTTAAACAAACTCGCGCCACTTTCTCGACCAATCAGAAGTATAACTCAAACCAACCCCGCACACGTTTTACCGCTCTTGGTACCGGTAATAGGTATTTGCTTCAAGTTCTGATTGGTTAATTGGTTAACTTATGTTTGTTGTGATTGGCTGGCGTGATTTCTTTGGTTTGGTTTTAGTTTTACGACAATCATTTGAAAAGCGCTCTATCAAGTGATTTTCTCAAAGGAAGACAAACCATGATCAGTTTTTTATGACTTTTCCAAGGCATAAGGAAACAGCTTGAAAAAATGGGCCAAATTTATTTACGTTGCAATCCATTTCTATACCAACCATCCGTAGCAACAAGCACTTCTTCGTAGTCTCAGAAACCAAGTTCAGTAACTTTATTTTTTTTAATCCCAAGAGTGCCTAAAATCAAAATTCAAGACAAATCCCAAATTTCATTTTGTAAAATACTTAAATATAAATAGTACCATGTGAAAGTACTGCTGAAGAGGATTCATTTGAATGATGATGTTGATGATGATGATGATGATGATGATGATGATGATGATGATGATGATGATGATGATGATGATGATGATGATCATGAAGGATTACATCCACAGACTCAAAAGTTAGAAGCACGATAAATGTCTCCATAATTGACTCTGGGAGTGAAAGGGCTAAACAAAACTGAACCACTTTTTATGGATTCCTTTGATTTCAAGGCAAGATGCATGCCTTTTAGAGAGTTTTAAAGTTATACTGAATATAAGTGACATAACCAAAAATGTTCAAAGACAGATAGTGATAGCCCTTCGTTGCTGTTTAAGACTCAAGCGATTGCCTTTAGGCAGTAGCGCGATGATTTCAATGACAATGTTGAATTCAGAATACCTAGGGAATCGCTGACCAAGCCTACTGAGTAATAGTAAACACATATCAAAATACATTTCTACGCAGCACACCACTGATTTCTTGAGTCACGGAAGAGTGAAGTTTCGTTTCGTTCCACTCATTCGCGCTTGCAAGGCACGGATGTGAAGATCACGTGAAAGGTTTACACCACAGACAGCAGCGAGTGTGCAGAATCGGATTTTTCGCAAAACATTTACTAGCAGTAAATCCGTGCTGTCAAGAACTGGAATGCGATGATATCAAATAAATTAAAATGCTTTGCTATACGAATTTCTAGCCACCTATTAAATAGAAACATAGATTCGATTTCATTGCTTCTCTTCGTCAATTAAAAAACACGAATCTTAGCCAGCAAATCATGTTCAAGAACTCTGGATCTGCAAACTATTCTCGTTATTCTCGTCTGCCGTTAAAGACAAGTTTATATAAAAGAAACTAATAAAAATCTTCAAATTGCCGCAATCCTTACATTAAGTGGATCTTGGATCTAAAAAAGAAAAATCCAAACTGCCTTTCCACGGCTTTAATTGGCGTTTTGAGTCTTACCTCACTTTAGTTCCTTGCGCCTTTAACACTTCGTAGAAGTTCTTTCCTTGACTTGGCGGAACTCGAAGATCTTCCTCTCCCAGTACAATTAAGGTAGGAGTCTTAACCTGTGAAACATGGTCACATTTTATGGGCAGTCAGCGGTTCATACAGCAAAACTAAGACCAAGTTTGGAGTAAGTTTTGCAATCTTTGCAATCTTGGTTGGTTGTTGTTGTTTTCGTTATCGTTATTGTTACCTCTTAATGTTTTGTCTCTAAACGTATAAGACAAAATTTAAAATCCTTCAAAGAGAAATACATGTATTTGAGACATCATTTTTAGGATATAGGGTCACTTCAGTCCACCTAATTAACATTTGACGCAACGCTCTGGTAAAACGAGGAGTACCGCAATAGACAATATTGTATAACATTAATTCTGGGGAGGGGAGAGTCAGTTTCTTACTAGACCTATTCCAGGACTAACGCCACTCCCCTTTACAGGGTTGTGCACACACAAAACTATGTAAGACACATAATCAATCAATCTGGAAAAGACTTTACCTTTTTCACGTGACTCATCGGTGAGTTTTCCAGCATTTTGGCCAGCATCTGAGGGGTTGGTGTGCTGTCATGACGAAACTCATATCCAGCTTCGAAGAAACACCTAAAGGTCAAAATAAAATAAAAAATAAAAACGATAGTTTGATAAGAGCATTCTCAAGTCGATTAACTGTGAAAAAAAAGAAAAACTCCAAGTCTTCTCCCGTTTGAAGTACTCAGAATTGTTTTCTGTGTGAATCGACGTTGGAACGCTTCTCTTTATTCATTTTATTTTACCCAAGTAGCCATTCCACTTGACAAAAATATTGCCTAATACCGTGGCCAGTAGGCACGGAGTAGAAGGTTCGGTTCCACAAATATCAACTCAAGTTTTGACTGTTTACAGTCGAAGTTTCCCACATGATGGGCAAGTTCGAGAGCACAATTAGTTTAGCCGCCATCTTGAATAAAACAACATGTAAGGAGAAAATCTGGGGAGAGCCCAAAACTACTGAGGGGGTGGGGAATGGAATGGGGACATGGGATGACTCACACGTCTACCCCTAGGTAGTAACTCCGCCAACAAATGAAAAAAGTAGGGGACTGTAAACAGTCTAAGCTGGAGTTGAAAAGATGTTTTAGCAAAGAATGTTTTTCTTACCAATCTGGGTCGTCCGATACTTCTGTCATGACTACAAACCAAGAAACAAAAGAAGAGTGTGAAGATAAAGAAATGATAAATGTGAATGTCAAAGGTTCGTTAGGTAGCTAGTAAACTAATCAATTTGCAACAAGGATAGTACCTCGGTTAGCAGCTCAGTGGTTATACTCCCAATTTAAAACAACCTGTTGGGTAAAAGCATAAATCATTGACGATGAGACGCAATGGTGCTCTGGGAAGCAAGAAGACTCGCCTCTGTTGTCAGACACGTGCACATTATAATAACACAGTACGTCTTTATTTACTCTTTAAATTGTCTTGGAAAGAAAATATTTTGAATATCAAGAAACGAAACCCAGTAACAAACTTGCCCCTGTCATCTTCCCAGGGTTCCATTGTGTCGCATTGTCCATCACTTATACTTTTCACCTGACAACATTTCTTCAAACGGGTGTATATAGCTTCCGACCGGTGTGCAGAAAGAAGGTCACGGGCTTGATTCTGGTTAGGGACTTAGATTTTATCTTTGTGGTCCTTTGCTCTAGACAAACTGAATTCAGAACATTTTGAAGGGTAGGACAAGAGTTTTTAACAAACGAACGAATGGACAGATGTAAATCCAACGACTCCACAAAACAGCGAATGACAGTCAAGTTTTTCTTTAAGTTAACTCACACACAGGGGCCGGAAACAGCCCAAAAGGCTGGCACTTTACTTCGGTTTCTGTACCATGAAGGAACGTGTGTTTGGCTACTCCCCCACCCCCCCCCCCCCCTAAATGGGATGCTAGTCCATCGCAGGGTTACCCCCAGTAGTATGCATATTGCTAAAAACCATAATTAATACGCTTGTTTCTATTAAGTTGTGTTATTGTTCGTCAGTCTGGTCATCAACGTCAGCTTGCAATCTTCGCTGCCCGTATTATATGTCAAGAAATATAACTCCTGTATTAAGGAATTTGCGCTGGCTCCCTGTAAAAACTAACCTGTATTTTTGGGATGCTATTTTAACACTCAAAACTCGGAATTTTCAGTTTAACTTTCCCTTATTCAAAACCGTAACTGGACAGAGAACTTTTTACTATAGCGGTTTATCTATCTGGAACAATATGAACTCAAGACTGAAACTATGCGAAACTACTGCTTGTTTCAAGAGAACTCTAAAACAGTATCTGTTAAATGAATTTCTACACCAATCGTAATTGTAATATTTATATAGTAATTTTTAACTAACCGTGCATTGTATATAGTCATAATTTATGTTACTCGATTAGATTATAGTCATTGCACATATAACATTTTCTTATTTATTTGATCACTGAAAGGCTTAAACGGGGATGTGTTCAGTGAATATGTAAGTATGTATGTCACCGGTACCCATTTATACACCTGGGTGGGGAGAGACAATGTTGGGTAAGTTTCCTGTTTAGAAGCAGTAAACCAAGCCTTAAAACGATAGAGATCAAGCCTTAAGGAGGCTCGCAACAGTTTTTTTGGCCTTGGAGTGTATCTTTTGAAGTCAAAATTTCGCATAGAAGATAAACTTCGATTTCCTTGATACTACACCACCTTTTCAAAATATAATCGAAGTTTATTTTCTCACTAGTCCCCTAGCAACAGCTGTCACCATAGCAACGATAATGGACAACCCCTCATTTTAAATAATGTCGAATATCTCGAAAACTAGTCAGACACTTTATGACGAAACTTGAACTATTTGAACTACTAAACCTACACTACTTGTATGCAAAATCAGGGAAAAATCTGTAAGAGTGTTTTCACGCAAGTCATGATTCATTTTTTACCGGCTGATTTTGGTCATTCCTGCAATTGTCTCCAATATTTCAAGAAAGATAAAACTTAACACTTTCCCTTTTCAGTTGAAGGATCTTTTATGATATCAAAACATTCTTAATGTACATTGAGCTTCCTAGTTAGCTGCGATTTTAAGATATTTATATTTAAAAACTGCTAAAATGCAGAACAAATCAGCCAAAAAGTCCGTAATTTGCATAAATAGAAATATTTCTAAACTGCCCTTACAGATTTTTCTCTTAAATTGATTGACGTTAAGATAAAAACTTAAGAGCGGTTTGCTGTAAGAACCGACTAAAGGTATGCAAGATAGAAAAATCCGATTTTCTCAAAATCTGCCAGAATAAAGGCTTTGGTGAACTACTTCTAAAAATATAAGTTTCAGTTCATTTAGATTTAGATTTATTTTTTAGTGAATATTTTCAGCGCCAAAATCGTGACTTTCCGGAAGCTCCTGTTCAAATATTGAAAGCGTCCTAAAAAAGATTAACCAGGGGAGTTAAAAGCTGTTATTTCCTCTGTTTATTAGTAGTGTCAAAGTTTCATGAAAAGCGAACGTGATTTTTTTTACGGATCTTTAAAATTTATACCCAACAACGGTCGTTAGCGACTACCCAATTTAGGCTAAATTCAAGGCTCAAAAAAGCACTCTGGTACATGGCTTTACACAACGAGACTATACTCCGGGAAAGAGCAATCACTTCAACTAAACATCGGCCAAAAAACATTTTGGGACAAATGAAACGGCGAATTTTGAGAGCGCTTTGAAAACAGACTACTTGAGTGATATGAGCGACCCTTTGACCTTTCATGTCAACGGAAATCAACACACAGCAGCTCTTAAAATGTGACTTTCCTTCGCCAGAATACGAGTTTGCTTGTTTTTCTAGAATGTTTTCAAATAGAGGAAACTAGGATTTTGAATTTGGAGGCCTTTGTTCCCAATATTGAGCGATGTTGGCCAATTTAGAGAAGTATGTTATGAAATTGACCTACTCTGTTTATCACCGAATTTAATATACATTCAAAGTCTGTTTACAACGTGAATGCGGAATGAATAACGAAGTAAAAAACCAATTCATGAAATGCTTAGGAAATAACTCTTACCTAAGTGAGCTTTTCCTGGCTGGAAACTGCAACTTTCATTGCAAGATCGCAGAGCCGTGTTCCACGTGAGTTGTCAAATGTTTCTACAGTGCGGCCGAGGTTCCCTATGTTAACGATTAACCAGATTTTAGGCCCGCATAGCGTGCAGTCGCAAAACAACACTATGGTGACGAACGCTTGGACTTGATAGGAAAAAGTAGGGGGAAAAAAGGAAAAAGAGAGCTTTTATTACATATATACTTATTATTATATATATATTTTTACATCCAAACCGGTGACACGTACTACTAACCAAGTTCTCCCAATGTTGGTGGCCTATTTCAACAATAGAGTTCTTCTGTTGCTGATAGGTTGCTCGGAAATTTGATGTTCACAACAAATACACCTTTTGCTGTTCATTAGCGCAAAACGTACATTCATTTGTGCCAAGCGATGCATCAATAACTTGTATTGTACTTTCTTGAACACCGCAAGCAACATCATTGGTGCGAAACGACTTTCAATAGCGATATTTAAATACGCGCGAGCATTCAACAGTATCAATAGACAATCAACTAAACGACGGGACAATCATTTGGGTGGAACGTTATTTCATGTGCGCGCAATGAAAATTCAATAGCACCAATTGACAAACGGTTGCATTTATTGACAATCATTCAACCAAAAATGAAACTTCATTAGTGTTATTAGCATAAACAAGGCAATCTATAGCGCGTTTGGACAATCGTAGCCATTCGAGATTATATTCTTTAGTGCGTTTTGACAATCATTTGAGCGGTTCAAAATACAATAACACAAAAGAAAAAATCAATACTACTTTTGTATTTTTCTATGTTCATGGATCAAAAAATAGCTAAAACAAAAAAGATTGCTCAAGATTCAGCATGAAATTGCAGTATAAAAGCAAGTTTTCGTCAGTTCAATTTCTCTGTCGCTCCAGAAACAGCCAAAATGCCTCGTAGAAATCGCATCATCCTAGAGCAACGCGAAAGGATTATTCAAGCTTTTGAAAACACAAATGAAGATTATCTCATGGTGGCCGATACAATCGGTGTTAATCGTTCCACAGCCAGGAGTATAGTTGCCAGATATGTACGGGAAGGTAGAATTGCAGAGAGACTAAGGGGAGGACCAAATACAGTGTAATGTACGTGTCGATAACCAGATGAGGGACACTCTCAATGACATTGTAAATGAGAATTGTCAACTAACGCTGGCCCAGATAAACCAAGAATTACGGCAACGTCTTCCCGCCAAACCACAAATCCACGACCGTACTGTGGCAAGGACCTTAGACGGAATGCTTTTTCGTGTGAAACTAAGCAGACCACTCCCAGCAGAAAGAAACAGACCCGATGTCATCGAGAAACGATATGCTTATGCCAATTGGTTTATGGGCCATGCCATAGTAAATCATTCTGTTTTTATAGATGAATGCGGATATACTGTAATATGTATTTGGACTTCTCGAAGCCAAGGCAGAGCGAGAAGAGGAGAAAGGGCCTACAGGCAAGTCTGTGGTCAAAGAGGAAGAAACGTGACGGTTGCACTCGCTATTTCACCGACTAATGGCCTTGTCTTCCACTCTTCAATCATTGGAGGAATGAATGCGCAGAAATTTAACGACTTCCTGGCACAGACGCGTTTAAATCTTGACCCAGATGAAAACGTCATTTTCATTTACGATGGTGCCCCAGCCCATCACAATCCAGTCAATCCAGGTGCAAACACTGAGCTGAAAAAATTGCCGCCTTACAGTCCATTTCTAAACATCGTGGAACAAGCAATAAGCTCCTTGAAAGCAGCGGTAAAAGCAGATATAAGTCGTCCCGCAATACAACAAGAAATGAATAATCGAGATGAAGCAAGAAATCGGGGCCTTGCTCTGGGCCATTACCGCACACAGCTGCTTTTGGAAGCTTTGAATCGAAATATTGGAACAATCACTCCAGCTAAAAGTGGGCAATGGTTCCGTTTTATGCAAACATATCTACCCCGTTGTATTAACAGAGAGTTTATCGAAGGCTGAAATTTAAATAGAAATGACAAGTAGTATTGATTTTTTCTTTTGTGTTATTGTATTTTGAGCCGCTCAAATGATTGTTCTTCACCCCAAAAGGCTCTTCAAACTCCCATTCTTAGTGAAACATTTTACCTTTTGGTAAATAAAACACATGAAAACCCACAAATCAGACTGAGTGTCTTTCTCTAGTTTTCGATAAAACTTCCCTCGACAGCCACTTCCCTCGACGGGTTCCGCTACGGCAGAAGATGCTGTGATTTGTGCCTTGCATGGGATACATATCTGCACACGCCATAATACTCACAAACAGTCTTTAGCACGGCTTTTCTCAGCCTTTTCTTGCTGCCTTTCCTGTGCATGTCACACAGGTTCAACTTGTCATAAGCGATAAGATTGTAAAAAAAAAAATAATAATAATAATAATAATTTTATACCTTAAAATTTAAATGCTTCATCAGGTACTTTTCTACGTTTATACTGTTCTACTGTTCTTACCCTCTTCCTCCTACCCTTGGTTACATAACTCAACCATGGACGTGGCCGAATTTTATTTCTTTGCTAAGAGTCTTTAATTAGAAGGTCTAATGTCCGCTAAGGAAGAAAGATATTGCACCTTGCGCCATGCGAGAAATACATCTAACACTCAACATCCAACACTCCTAAGCATGGGTATGCTTAGCGTTTTCACGCTTCCTTTCTTATGTAAGTCGCACAAGTTCAGGTCAGTGTTGTAAGGGATGGCGCGCTATAATTGTACAAGCTTGATCTAATACAATCTATCGGGTATAGAACTTTTGCTTCTCTAGCGCAGCACTATAACTTAAACGCTTACCACGAAGTAAAAAGCCAATTTGCCTATCAGAGTGACGCAGCTTATAAATTTTTCTTGAAGAGAACAACTCATCCATCGTGCAGTGAGGAACCAGTACCTGGAGAACAACCTCGACCTATCTGCTTTCTTAGCAACTCGAATATCTGTCAGGTTCTTGCCTGTACCCAGTTTGTTGCGAAAAAAAAAATGCCGCTATCCGTTTCCTCATTCGCTTCAAATACTTTTTTGGGTAAGTAATCTCAACTTTGATTAGTAGTCTCTTTTTCATGGCAAATGTTTCAGTAAAAAAATTAGGCCAGTATTTTCCTTTGCCGACGTCAAACGCTCGCTCTCCAAGCTTTTGCCGTGTCACAAGAAAACTCAAAATTGATTAGCATGTTTACACCGTCGAATTAACTTGAAGAAGTTGCAAGTGACAGTCGCAAGCTATTTGTAAATCGTGACAATCATTCATGTGTCTAAGTTCGTGAGTTCCGATAGCATGCGTAGCAAGCACTTCCGAGGTTTTTCATGGCAAATGTTTCAGTAAAAAAATTAGGCCAGTATTTTCCTTTGCCGACGTCAAACGCTCGCTCTCCAAGCTTTTGCCGTGTCACAAGAAAACTCAAAATTGATTAGCATGTTTACACTGTCGAATTTACTTGAGGAAGTTACAAGTGACAGTCGCAAGCTATTTGTAAATCGTGACAATCATTCATGTGTCTAAGTTCGTGAGTTCCGATAGCATGCGTAGCAAGCACTTCCGTAGACTTTTCCGCCTTTTTGAGGCATTTCGCGTTTTGGCCGCGCCAAATTAAGGCGAGCGCAAAAAAGGAAGAAGCAGGGAGGGGGAGGGGAGGAGAGGCAAAAAAAGGAAACGCTTGCCCGCAAACGCCACAAGTTTGAAAAACGCCCCTTTAGCGCTCAAGGTTTGGGTGAATTCATAGCGTGACAGCTTGTCAATAAAGCAACAAATAACAGATCACCGGATGTTACAAATTTACTTTCGTCAAGATCAAAACATGCTCCACGTAAGACTAACCCACGAACTGCAGAGACGAAGCACTCGGAGATGTGATGTCGAAACCTCGAAAGTTGGAAACTCAAAGGGGTGCTTCAGGATTTGTCCTTGTAATTTCGAAGTTAATAAATTTGGAAATTTATCTCTACTACTATACGAAAATTTCTTCGGGAACCTTTTCAAAGCGTCGGAAAGAAAGGATTCTTAAGGAACAATTCTTGTTGATATCTACAGAGTGGTTAGAGTGGAAGTTGTTGAAAACTTGTATAGCTATTTTCGGAACGTGTCTGCAATCTTTGTGCTCGAAAAATTAGGAACTTAAGGGAATTAATCGAAGTTATTCGGAAAGCAATAAGTATATCGAGTCTCCTGTTTCCCAAGAACCGCCAAATCAGCGTATCAACTTGTCTAAACGGCTGCTCAAACCTCCATCAGGCAACTGTCCATGTAGAAAGAGAAAGCTTCTCGAAAGTCCCTGAGATTTTTAGCCACCGAACAGCCGTCTTCTAGAGTCAAACCTGAACATCGACATTTTCCAGCTAGAGAGAAACAGTTAGTTGTGTTGATGCCGTCACGCTCAAATTAACTTACCTGATTTGATTGAGGTTCTTTGGCGTACGGGTTTTTCAAAATCGTGGGGTTTGCGGGCAAGCGTTTTCTTTCCTCCCTTCTCCTGCCCCTTCTCCCACTTCTTTTGCGCTCGCCCCAATTTTCGCGCGGCCAAAAAGCAAAAAAGGCTTCGAACGTACGAAAAACCCTAGGCCAACGGAAACGCTTGCTACGCAGGCTAGGGTTTCGATAGTGTCTACCTCTATGTCACAAGCCCCTTTTTCTCCTTCTGGGTCACCGAAATCCACTATGCAGACACCCGTCCAGGTATTGGCCTTCTTTAGAGTACATGATACTACACAGCAGTTGATAGCACCCAGCGTACTCACGTCCTAGGATAGCGGTGTCGATCGTGGGATTCTTGATCCCTTGAGTTATACAGCAGAGTTCTCTTGTGATGTCGGCGACACGGGCAGTTTTTGCTTCTGTTTTTGTTTCTTGTTTTTCGCTCTGGTAATGCAGGTGGGCAAGGGTCTTAACATGGTTAGTGTGCTGAATGCAGTAAAATCTGTTTCCTACCGGTAAAGCATGCTAGCTTGTTGAGAATCATCGCCCTGATGATATGCGGAGTATTCAGCATTTTTCCAGGGAGAGGCAGAGGTACCGCTGCCCAAACGGGAGATATTAAGTGAGAAAAATCTCTGTGATACCTGCCAGATTGTACTGGATGAAGTACTTTTTTAAGTATAAAATTACATTTTTCACAACCTCATCGCATATGACTGACTTGAACCTGTGCGACATCCATGGGAAAGACAGCATGAAAAGGCTTGTTTACAGGTGTGGCTGCTGTATCATCGAAGACGAGCAGTGAGAAAGACATTTGTGAAGCAAAGGAAATAGGAGACGTCAGCAAGCGGGCTAGCACTATAAGGCTCTATTAAACCCTAAAGGCCACCGACATTGCAGGGTTCTATCTAGGGTATTTGAGGGGTAGAAGCTTCCCCCCCCCAAAATGCCCAGCTTTCCCCCCAAAAAAATATTGTTATTATTACAGTATATAAGTAACTATATCGGAAAAATCATCCAGACACGACAAGGTCAGTGCACATGAAGTAAGCATTCCCTGTCTGAGGACACTATATGACAAGGAACAGAGAGTATTACAAATATTATCTCAAAATTGTGTCTCAAAATGCTCCAGATTGCATCTCAGCGCATATTCATTTCAAAATATTTCCGGGCAGGCATGCCCGGACATCCCTAGGAAGCTCGTGGCCTTCGCCCACTCGGGACTACTTCCCCAAACGATAAATCCTAGATAGAACCCTGCAATGAGAGAACTTGCTTAGTAGTACGTGTCACCGGTTTGAACGTAAAAAAAAAATATATAATGATAAGTATATACGTAATAAAAGCTCTCTTTTTCCTTTTTTTCCCCAACTTTTTTCCTATCAAGTATAAGCGTTCGTCACCATAGTGTTGTTTTGCGACTGCACGCTATGCGGGCCTAAAATCTGGTTAATCGTTAACATAGGGAACCTCGCCCACACTGTAGAAACATTTGACAACTCACGTGGAACACGGCTCTGCGATCTCGCTATGTGTTTTGCAATGAAAGTTGCAGTTTCCAGCCAGGAAAAGCTCACTTAGGTAAGAGTTATTTCCTAAACATTTCATGAATGGGTTTTTTACTTCGTTATTCATTCCGCATTCACGTTGTAAACAGACTTTGAATGTATAATTCGGTGATAAACAGAGTAGGTCAATTTTATAACATACTTCTCTAAATTGCCCAACATCGCTCAATATTGGGAACAAAGACCTCCAAATTCAAAATCCTAGTTTTTTCTAATTGAAAACATTCTAGAAAAACAAGCAAACTCGTATTCTGGCGAAGGAAAGTCACATTTTAAGAGCTGCTGTGTGTTGATTTCCGTTGACATGAAAGGTTAAAGGGTCGCTCATATCACTCAAGTAGCCTGTTTTCAAAGCGCTCTCAAAATTCGCCGTTTCATTTGTCCCAAAATGTTTTTCGGCCGATGTTTAGTTGAAGTGATTGCTCTTTCCCGGAGTATAGTCTCTTTGTGTAAAGCCATGTACCAGAGTGCTTTTTTGAGCCTTGAATTTAGCCTAAATTGGGTAGTCGCTAACGACCGTTGTTGGGTATAAATTTTAAAATTCCGTAAAAAATTCACGTTCGCTTTTCATGAAACTTTGACACTACTAATAAACAGAGGAAGTAAGATCTTTTAACTCCCCTGGTTAATCTTTTTCAGAACGCTTTCAATATTTGAACAGGAGCTTCCGGAAAAGTCACCATTTTGGCGTTGATTTTGACTGCCGCGCAGGGCAAAATACGAAAATATTCACTAAAAAATAAATAAAAATTTAAATGACCTGAAACTTATATTTTTAGAACTAGTTCACCAAAGCCTTTATTCTGGCAGATTTTGAGAAAATCGGATTTTTCTATCTTGCATACCTTTAGTCGGTTCTTACAGCAAACCGCTCTTAAAACTTAACACTTTCTCTTTTCAGCTGAAAGATCTTTTATGACAGCAAAACATTCTTAATGTACATTGAGCTTCCTAGATGGCTGCCATTTTAAGATATTTATATTTAAAAACTGCTAAAATGCATCACAAATCAGTCAAAAAGTTCCAAATTTACATAAATAGAAATACTTGCAAACTGCCCTTCTGTCTCAGGCCCTTTGTGTGATAGGTTCCCTCGGAAATTTAATGTTCAAACTTCATATAAGCCCGAGAACGTAATATTTGTTGTGAACATCAAATTTCCTCGGGCAACCTATCACACGATAGTGCCTTCGACAGAAGAACTCTATTGTTTAAATAGAACAGCCTTCGGGAAATTTACAGACAATGAGAATAACTTACTCGCTATGTTCAGTGCAGGATTTCTCATAGCAGCTGCCCTGTAGAAATCCTTGAAAGGGAAAAGAGAAGAAGAGGGAATTGATAATGACCGCCAACTTGGTTTTAAAAAGTTGACGCCTCAGATGTAAGTCAAACAGCCGGCCTTCGCTGCCGCCGAATCTGCATGTCCTCACGGCCGAATCGTAACCTGTTTTCTGTAGCTTGATGGAAATAGCACACACTTCCAACCCACCCCTCAAACTTGAATGGTACTGAAGTCCATAGCAGGTTTAAACCAGAATCTCGTAGGTTCTCCCGTTCAGTTTGCCGATATCGTTTTCGTACGAACTTCAAGTTCGCAAACTTTTGCACTGATTTCATGCCTTCCAAAACCGAAAGTGACAATGCTTTTTGCGTCTGACCGCTGTAAAAGCACTTGGTGTGACCAGCCTTCGAACTGAAGTGTTCGGTGTTTTAATCCCGGTCTTTGCTGTGTATTTATTCCTGAAAATGGTGTGTAAATGGGTGCAAGAAATACCCTGGCAAACCATATCTCGCGCCGTTAAAACTGGTGACTGTCAATTACTTGATTTTACACCCACGCTCAAAGTAAAAAGGTTAATTTTTCAGAAACGACGTTAAGTTTTGCAATTAAAGTGAATGTTTCTACATTTGGCTGTATATTTCTCTGGCGTCGTAGGCTTGACCGCTGCGAACTGATCATGAGTACCCGGCAACCGCGTCTCACCCACCAAAACACGGCCGTGACGTAATTATTCTAGAAGACTCGGAAGAAATATTTGTAAAGCTATTTTGGCTCGGAACATTGAATAAAGTTGCTAAACACTGTATGTTGGTTTATATGCTTCATTGTAAGAAAACGGGACAATCAGACCTTCCAATGTGTAGACAAATATTCGCCAAGAAGAAACTTTCGTCGACGCACAGCTCTCTCAAGCTAACTATAGTGGCAGCCGCATAATAGCACTGCATTTCCAACTTCCATAAGCAGGCAACTCTTTTAAGCAAATCCTCAATAAACATGGTACATTAATCTTGAAACGTTTAGAACGCAAGTAAGCTGCAATGGTTAATTATTACTTCTTTGGTGTTTTTCTAACTTAGGAAACTATTATTTTGAGGTTTCCGTTAATGAGAAAATAATTTTGTCAGATCAGAAAAATGAATGAAAACGCCGTGACATAGTTCCTTTAAGGCTTGATCTCTATCGTTTTAAGGATTGGTTTACTGCTTCTAAACAGGAAACTTACCCAACATTGTCTCTCCCCACCCAGGTGTATAAATGGGTACTGGTGACATACATACTTACATATTCACTGAACACATCCCCGTTTAAGGCTTTCAGTGATCAAATAAATAAAAAATGTTATATGTGCAATGACTATAATCTAATCGAGTAACATAAATTATGACTATATACAATGCACGGTTAGTTAAAAATTACTATAAATATCACAATTACGATTGGTGTAGAAATTCATTTAACAGATAGTGTATTTATTCCTAAAAATGGTGTGTAAACGGGTGCAAGAAATACCCTGGCAAACCATATCTCGCGCCGTTAAAACTGGTGACTGTCAATTACTTGATTTTACACACGCTTAAAGGAAAAAGGTTAAATTTTCAGAAACGACGTTAAGTTTTGCAATTAAAGTGAATGTTTCTACATTTGGCTGTATATTTCCCTGGCGTCGTAGGCTTGACCGCTGCGAACTGAGTACCCGGCAACCGCGTCTCACCCACCAAAACACGGCCGTGACGTAATTATTCTAGAAGACTCGGAAGAAATATTTGTAAAGCTATTTTGGCTCGGAACATTGAATAAAGTTGCTAAACATTGTATGTTGGTTTATATGCTTCATTGTAAGAAAACGGGACAATCAGACCTTCCAATGCGTAGACAAATATTCGCCAAGAAGTAACTTTCGTCGACGCACAGCTCTCTCAAGCTAACTATAGTGGCAGCCGCACAATAGCACTGCATTTCCAACTTCCATAAGCAGGCAACTCTTTTAAGCAAATCCTCAATAAACATGGTACATTAATCTTGAAACGTTTAGAACGCAAGTAAGCTGCAATGAAAACGAGACCAAGAAACATGTGTCTTACCGGATATTGGCCAATGAGATGTGCTGTCAAAAATCCCCCGTGGGAACCTCCCGTAACAAAAACGTTTGAACTGTCCACCTCGCCACGTTCTAAGACTGTGGTAGCAGCACACTAAAAATAAATAAAATTAAATTTAAAAAATTATTTAGGAGACAAAAATACGATTTAGGAGGCTTATAACTGACCCTGCCCGATGTGTACGCTATCAGTTTTTCGCGAGCAGCACTCACATCTCTCGTTGCTTTAAGACATATCCTCGCTCCTTTCACCACTAAAACGGATCCTTATGATCTGGAAAATCTAGCAAAGAAGCCTCAATAGCCCAATAATGGCCGCCCTTTCACGGAAACGCACGTGCATTTGAAAACTTGTTCATCACGGTAACCGGGCTGGGGTGTTCATATGGAAAAATGTCCAGCCCGGTACCGGTTATCGTGAAGTCCATACATACTGGCATCTCGGTAACAGGCCGCAAGCCCGCCTGAATTGTTGTAAGATCACATCGATTTTTTTTTACAAAGAAAATAGGAGTGAGGTGAGATCTCTGTAATCGAGCTAACCCGGTTGAACTGGCTCAAATGACCTTGCCTTTAAGTTGGTAGTTTTAGTATTCGTCCAGTACAAATAATTTTAAAAAATAGAAATAAAATATCAAACCTAGCTGAACCTCTTGCACATCCTGAGTTCCAACGTTACCGGGCAGGGAATGGAGGGGGACTTGGCCAAAACCCAGGGATCCCCTGTAGTTAACTAGGGAATCAAAAATTAGACAGTCCGAAAATGTCATACTTCTGCCGACAGAGTAAAGTAGGAACGAACAAGTCAGAAGTGAATATTTTCAAAGGATGCCTTCTAGACACCAGGGAACACATACTGTACATAGATGAATGCTATAATAAAAGTTTTTTTCCTCTTTTAGGGTAGAAACGAAAATCAAAAGGCAACTTTACCACTGAGAATCGCTAATCCAAGTTTACAAAGGCACGCACTGGACAGGAAAAAATCTGATGTGCAGGTTGTGTGAGGACCTCCATGAGGAAAAACGATCAATCGCGGTTTAGCATCGCTTTCAATCACAGGCTTCACAAAGACGGCCTCATATTCATCTTTATAATCTGTAGGATCGATAAAGAATACAATATTTCATGTATTAGTATAGGTTGACTTTGTACATATGTATGGTCATCTGTGTCCTACAAAACATGGCCGAAAAGCTTCAAATTTACTGGACACTCAAAAAGTAGACGGTGACGAAGGTAGATTGATGTGCGGTCCTCTACCCTAAATGGCTTTTTTCGTAGGATTTTTTTAAACTTTGCAAAATCTGATCATAGATTTTTGCTAACTTTGTTATTTTGCTTTGGGAACACTGTCCTGATTAAGTTTAGACAATAAGAAATGGGGGTCACCGTGCTCAATTAGGAGAAAACGACCATTTATTTCTCTGACACAACTCAGTTTTCATAGAAAACCTACCAAGTTCTGAACATGCGCGCGCTCGTGCGCGCGCTAATCACGCAAAAAATGATGTGCAGAAAGGATGCGCAATGCAATTGAGTGGAATCACCTTAAGGTCATTGCCCTGTATTGCATTGCGCATCCTTAAGCCGGGGCCAAACGAGAGCGAGAGTTGCCGAGAGTTCATGAGAGTCCAAACTCTCGATCTCGTTTGGCCCCAAGCTCTCATGTGCTCTCGGCGACTCTCGCCCGCTCTCATCGAATTTGAACCTGCTCAAATTTTTGTTGAGAGTCGCCGAGAGTTTTCTCTCGTTTGGTCCGCGTTTGTCTTGTCACGCGATGAACTCTCGTGAACTCTCGTTCTCGTTTGGCTGGGCGGACGATAGTCACCGAGAGTTGGAGAAAACTCTCGTTCAACTCTCATCGTTTAAACTCTCGGCAACTCTCGGTCTTGTTTGGCCCGGCCTTTACTGCGCACGATTTGTTGCATCATTAGCGCGCGCTCTGAGCGCGCGCACGTCCAGAGAGTAATACATTTCCTATGAGGCTAAGCTCACCGGAGAAAAGAAAGGTCGTTTACTCTTAAACAAGCATGGTGACCTACCTTTTTTTCCACTTATTTTTGACCTACCATTCATCCTCTTTTTGCTCAAAGAGTTAGAAAAAAAAACACATGTTCGAAAAAAGCAGTTACTGCTAAAAACGCATTACTCATGGAGATGAAATCAAGACCTCGAGAACACGCACGTGAGGAAGGTTTGAAGTCAATTTCGTCTGATGCTTCGAGCATCTGCCATAAAACATCTAGTAAATCAGTTGTTCCTTGGTATCGATATTTCACATCTAGTACATTGTTTCAAGATTTGCTTTAATTATGTGCTTCCTGTTCCTATGAAAAGTAGCGTAAACTGATCAATTACACATGTGTTTGTCAGGCGAAATTGCATGGAATTATGGGGTAACTTGAGACGATGATATCTCGTAAACGGACATGGAAACCTATTCTTTTTATTTTATATTTCAAAACATTGCACGATAGATAACAACTTGTGAAAGTTTGACAAAAATCGTATGTTAAATTATATTTCGGGGGAATGACCTTAAGTGTACTCACTCAAATGAGAGCCATCGAGCAGTGTTTTCTTGGACACCTTTGTTACTCTGAAGAAGGACTATTTTAAATTTTCAGTCTTTGTACCCGTACGAAAATATCTTGCCTAACTTTAACCTAATTTTGGCCTGAATTTTAGCCAGACAAAAGCCAAAATCCTTAGCCTAACATGTAACCTTTTTAAGCGTCGCGTTAACCTGAAAATTGGACCTTAACTTCAACCTAATTTTGGCCTGAATTTTAGCCTGACAAATGCTAAAACTTGTTAGCCTAACATTAACCTTTTTTAGCCTGGCGTTAATCTGAAAATTGGACCTTAATTTTTTAAGGCTTTGAGCCTGACATTTTTAAGGCTTCAAGAATGACCGCAAGGGCAGAGTGAATGATCACCTAAAAACGATTATTTTTAAGGCTAAAAATACAAAAACTGTAAGGCAATTTAGGCATTAAAAATAACTGAGACTGTTCAGTCAACAGCGGTTTAGTTCAAGTAGCTTATGTGATATCAGAAAAACGAACAACAATTTCAAAATGCACATGTTAAGTTTATTTTGTAACCTTTGTACACGATAAAATTGCAACAGTGGCGTAACACGCTAAACAGTAAAACTACAGTGTAACACACAATGTAATATAAAGCTAAGAACTACAACACTTTATGGCTAGGTAAAGGTTAACTTCGACTTGATATTTTTATGGTACGGATTTCGAAGGAAAAGTAACTGCAATTGTTTCTCATTATCAATGTCGAAAGTAAACTGTGGACTAATCATGTGCCACTGATAATTACAATTTTCAAGCTAAGGAGAATTTGCTCACCACAGTATTATTTGCGGTCAGCTCTTCCGTACATTCTTTCGCTTGTGGAACAATGGACTCAAATATATTTACACTGTACGAGAGTCACTTCAATTTGCAGGAGATCAAAGAACCCAAATTTATCGTGGCGAACATTATCCTTGTGGCTACACAGCATCGGAGCCTATCCGACAGAGCAGTCTGTTCGTTGTTTACAAGATGGGTTCAGATCAATCTTCGCTCCAGAAAAGCAAAACCTTAAAATCTTTTCCAATTTAACTGCATAAGTTCTTCTCGCTAAAGCTGTCCGCGCGCTCTTCTAAGTGAATTACCAACGGTCGAGGATTTCAGGTCAATTTTTGTAATGCGATCCGGTGGATAAAAAACAATTGTTGCATAAAAGTTGGCCAATTAGATTAACGCGTCAGCTCTCTCAAGGGAACTTTGCGATGAAATTCCAACACGTGCTTGTCACGAAATGTGGAATAATGGCGCTTTATTTGCCGAAACTGCTTAGAAGCTTATTCGAAGCTTATACTTGGAAAATATTTTCTCAGTACATTGTCATATACACACAATAAGCTGCCTTCATTTTTGGCTATGGCTCGTCAATTAGTGAACGTGAACTAAATCGAACGGAGAAGGCGACGTAAGTCAAGACTGAATTTATTACGCTAAGCGGAGCTGTTGGAGACCTTTATACCGCTAACAGCAGATCAAGGAATTGCTGAATGGGAAAAAAATAAAATAAAACTCACATATATAACGGATAGCTGTTGGCACAAAAACGGACCATGAAACCGACAAAACTGAATCATTCCGGATCAGTCGGATAACTGCAATTGCAATTGATCTAAATCGTGGTGAGTCTGTCTGTTTACATTTTGTATTCAAAAGGTAAGTTATAATGATTCTTCGACTGCTTGAATTTGTTACTTTTCAAGCGTATGTATCATGATTTGGATTCTGTAAGGTTATTGTTAGGTTAAATAATTTGGTCAATCCTAGTTATTTTGAAGACCAAATAAATGTCAGGCTTTGTAAGGCCAATGTTTACGGAGGGTGTAAACTGCAGGTTGCAGGTTGCAGGGGCAGGTTGCAGGTTGCAGGTTGCAGGTGCAGGTTGCAGGTTGCAGGTTGCAGGTGCAGGTGCAGGTTGCAGGTTGCAGGTTGTAGGTTGCAGGTTGCAGGTGCAGGTTGCAGGCTGCAGGTTGCGATTATATATATTTTTTCAAACAGAAGATGTATGATCTTTATGTGGTACGTTTCCACTTAAATTTCTTCAAGAAAATCAGAATTGTTTCATTTGTAAAGAAACCTTGGTAATGAGAAACTTGAACTGGACTAGACACTTGGTATGAAAGTTTGCGGAACCGTTTCAATGTGTTCTCGCAGATACGCCACACTCCCAATTTGGAATGGAAATATTAGGTGAAAGGTGCAGTTTAATCGTTAACTATTGGCGATGATACATCGAGGCCATAATGGAGATCAACCGCCACCCACTTTAAATTTCCCGAAGATGCTGAGATTTTTAAGTCCGTGGAGTTGACAATTCACGATAGTTGTAAGTTCCGAAAACATGTTTCGACAAACTGCTGTCATCTTCAGTTCTGCAATTACCATTACATTTTCAATTGGTGTAATACATACAAGTATTAAGACAGACGGTTTTAATAATAACAATAGAATGACTCGATCACAGGATTGTAAAGATTACAGGATCGGGCATTAATTTAACTGCTAATGTATAATGTGAACTTATTGAAAATACCAGTAAGCTTGCATCATAAATACAAACAAAATCCAGTTATATTAACAAGCCAAAAACCAGTCACCTTGCAGAACTAAAATTAACAATTCAACTTAATTTCAATTCGATATGTTGTGCAAAGTGCAAGTAACCAAACATGCTGCACATTATTGTGTATTCGCACATTCTTGCTTAGTAAACTATAGGAACATTAAAACTACAACCTTGAACTTTGAAATGTTTCTTTTCAGAATGTTCTTCAAACACTATTGTAAAGTAGAGCTTGAGGCCAAATTTGGGGTCAAATTTTTTCTCGTTTGGCAATTTTGCAGCCCGTCAAGCTAGCTTTCGATTGCCATTGATACTTTGACACTGGTTCCGAAAACATCTGAGTGTTTTTTTTTTTGTCTGAGGCATTTCATTCGCTTTTATACAAGCGCAACGTGTACATTTTTAACCACAACCGTGTGAACGTATTAGCACTTTCACTTTTTATCCGCCACAAATTTATGCTTATTAAAGCAAGACACAGAAGCGCTCGTGAAAAAATAAAATTCTTGAAACTCGTTGCTTTTGACGATGTTATCGGCTTATCACGTGTTAGTCATGGGTTTTATTTGGTTCGGATTGGTGATGATATACAACAAAAATGCTGCTCTCGAACCTACAAAGATGCAAAATTAAACCTGCTGAACAAAACCTGGTAAAACTGTATGACCCCATCGGCATGACACCTCTGTCTGTGCCAAGTCTCTTTTGTTCAACGTTTGATATTCCTTCGTCCTAACTAAGCTGATTGGGAGACTTTTTTATGGCATGCCTTTTCATATAAAAAGGACAATTTTTACACAATAATTGAAGCCATTCTTACCCCCTTAATTTTGTTATCCTTTAACTGCTTTTTACTTTGTAATTAACCTACAACCCGCAACCTGCAACCTGCAACCTGCAACCTGCAACCTGCAAACTGCAACCTGAAACCTGCAGTTTACACCCTCCGGTTCCCAGAGGCCAAATGACTTTTAAGCACAGGTAGCCCAAGCTCCAAAGGGAGCCGTCAACTTGACATTGCGTAACAGCGTTATATTTATAAGAGTTTGTATGGGAATATGACGATCGTACAAAATAGTTCGAAATAGGGGAAAGAGATCTAATAAAATCGACTTACCTGCCCTCTTCTGTGTATAACTTGTGTTTCTACGGCATTCGGAGGCGTTTCAAAGCGATTCCAGTGGGTTTTACGATCTCTGTTTTCCTCTCCATATATAATTCCATATATAATTCCATATATAATTCCATATATGGAGAGGAAAACAGAGAACGTAAAACCCACTGGAATCGCTTTCAAACGCCTCCGAATGCCGTAGAAACACAAATTATACACAGAAGAGGGCAGGTAAGTCGATTTTATTAGATCTCTTTCCCCTATTTCGAACTATTTTGTACGATCATCATATTCCCATACAAACTCTTATAAATATAACGCTGTTACGCAATGTCATGTTGACGGCTCCCTTTGGAGCTTGGGCTACCTGTGTTTTAAGGTGCGTGGGCTTTGGGGACGAGCTCGTGATTGCCGAGTGAGTACGCTGCAGAGGTATACCATCCTCTATCAAAAGAGCATAGCTACCAGTTTATTCAATCAAGCAAAGCCAAAGGCGAAATTTTGGTTTTCAAAAGCGATGAAACTGAAATAAAGCTCCCATATCTCCCACTTTGTCTTCCGCTGTTTTTTTTCTGCGTCCACTTTGGCAATTTGAGGCGGTCGAAAGCAGAGAAATTAGTTTACTAACCTACACCAGGAGCCATAATCGGGGACGGAGACCGTAACTAAATACCATTTACAGTAGTGGCGTTTACCCCATCGGAAAAGACAAATGTGCTATTTTTAGATAAAAATTGCGCCCTCGCGCGTGACACACGCGCGTGTGTGTTGCGAGGACTCCGCGCAAAGAAAAACAAACAAAATGGCGTTGGAGATTACCTTAGTTGCAGATAAAGAAATTCAGTTTCTGTCATCAGTGTCACTTCCAAATTTGAAGCAAGCCCTTGGGGAGAATTTTCTGGATAGTGACTCTTGATATGAGGATTACACAAGTGATTCCGATGATGGCAGTGAGAATATTTTAGACAAATCCTGTGGCGAAGATGCGTCGGACAGGTCGGACGGGGATTTTCCCGTTAGACGGATGAAACGTTTTGCGGGCAAAACAGGCGTCGAACTACGAAAAAACAGTTGAAGGTGAATCAGGCAGGAAAAGGGAAAAGACATCCCGAAAATATATTTCCTCTGAGAACGTACAGAGATTGAAGGGCAGCTGCAAAGACTGTTACATGAATGTCCAAGCACGGTGTGAAGAAAAGTTACGCACTGATAGATCATTTTCACTTTTTCCACGGCAAAAGAAAATAGTAACATAAATTCAAACTACCTAATCAGGAAAGAAAACGCTTGCCGAGGTTTCTCAGCGTATGTTTTTTGAACTAATTTCGGCCTTTACCGAAGTGGCCAAAATGGACAGAAATGAAGACAAAAAATAGCGAAAAGAGCGCTTTATTTTCAATCAAATGTTCTCGCGGTGCGTTATCAATAGTCAACAAAATAGAGAACTGGAAAAACACCAAGAAAAAACCTACTTCCGACGATGAGAAGGAGAAAAATGAAGTGAAACTTCATGCTGCCCTAGTACTGAATATTACTTACTGAGCAATTTACGAACCTAGAAGAGATACACAGCACAGTGGACGTGGCAAGGGTTTCAACGACAGAGTGAGCTTAAACATGTTAAAGTTTTTTATCTCCGCCAGCAACCCCGGGGCGAGAAAAATCACTTGTGACGAAGCTAAATTAAGGAGAAATTACAACTGAACATCACTGAGACATAAAACTAAGTTGTTTCAGCGTGCTTGATTTCTTAGGACGAAAAGAAACTGTAGAAATAGAAATTTAAGCATTTAGCATTGTGTTTATACAATTTCTTTCATCGTCAGGTCAAACACTTGTTCTTAAAATTTCACGAACAGTAGGTTTTATTCGGAAGGCTTTGACTCCGAAATATCGAGACAAGACAAAATAAAGCACAGTAAAATGGGAGAGAAGCATTGTCACACTTTTATGGCGAGTCAGTACAGATGCAGCCGTCTGAACAAAAAACATTGAGCAAATTCAGTGTCAGAAAGGGCGACATTTTTTGGCTATACCACGCACAATTGACACTGGTTTACCTGTACTCGTTGTAGCTCTCTCTGTGTTCCAGCAGCTCCAAATGTTCAGATACAAATCGGATGCCACGTAAAATACGTTGAATCGCTCTCACAGTTGTTTGTGAGTTGCTTTTACCATTCCGTCCGCGGGCTCTAAACTGAGAACAACTGCGTTTTGTGGTTTGCGATAAAAAAAGTAAGATGGGGAATTCTAATGTTCCTCACCTCCGTAGTCTTGTTTCAGTAAGCAGAATATTAATTCTGTCTTCAGTTCGATCAAACAAACATGTGATGGCTCCGTTGTCAGCGTTGTGCGAACGGAGCGATTACAAATTAAACTCGTTCATTTGAACTCCCGCAGCTATAACGGTGAGATCGTAGAGCTTCAATCCGCTTTGAACGATGATTTCAACAATTTTTCAGGAAAAATCAAACACGTATCACATTTAAGAGCCCATAATTGGAAGATTTTTCCCAAACCTTGTGCTTGTACGTTCTCTTCGGAGCAGTTTCGTTGATTCATTCAGCTCCACATAAAAACGTTGCAACATTTCGCAAAGTTTTGGTGCCTTTTTCGGCCAGTCATGTCATCGCGATCGATTCTTGAATTAACTCGGAGTTTCTCTCTCTCTGTTTTTCTCTTTCTTGTATTCATAGCAATTGGTCATTGCCTAACAATTTTTTCTACTCGGACTTGCTGGATATCAAATAATTATCACCATTTTGGCGCTACGCGCCCTCGTTGTACACGCAAATCTGAGTGTATCCACGCGCGTTCATGACGTTGAGGGTGGAGCAATTTTCTCTAAAAATAGTACATTTGTCTTTTTCGATGGGGCCGTGTGGAACCCGCGCTTACGGTCTCCTTCCCCGATTATGGCTCCTGCCGTGCCAGAAAACTGGCAAAGAGGCCCTTTCCATTCGTTCGACAAAAAATTTGGTTTAAATTCCCGTAAATGGTACAGAATGTTTCGAATGAAATTTAAGAAAAAGAGGACAACCTCGCGAGCTATACCCAAATTTTCGAAAAATTTCTTCCCGATAAATGGAAAATTTTTCCTTGGAAAAAAAAAACTGGTGTAGACTGTGTGTAGTTGTTTCTTTTTTCTCATATCTGTCACGTGAGGAAGCTACGCGCGTTCTGAAAATCTATGAATTATGCAAATCAACGGTCAAAACGCGCTCTTCACCTGACCTTGCTACCCTAAGCTAAGGAAAAGGGAGAAATTAATTGTTTTCAATCAAGCCATAAGATACGAAACAAAAAATGAATAAAGGGGTTATTTTCTAAAGAAACCGCGGTGCTCCTCGGCGGGAAAGTGAAACATAAAAATTTGGATTTATTATTAACCGCTGAGTTGAAGAGGTTGATTCGCCCTGCGTCAGAGCGAATCGGCCTCTGAGGGGTTCATTGCTCGAAACGTCAGCTTTTGAATTTCTTTAAGATAGACAACTTACGTGATCAACTCAGCCGGATAAATACAAACGTTTGAAGTCTTTTTTTGCTTATCCTTCTAAAGGTTTTGTTTTATTTCACCAGCAAGAATTTTCATTATTCTAGTTTCATTGTTCTGTTGATCTTGCACAGGAGCGCACGTGAAATTTCGTGTACTTCCCACGTGGTTTTGGAAAACAGTAGCGCATCATTTATCTGTCACCCACCATCCAATAAGAAAGAAGCTAACGAAAGGGAAACCAATCAAATAAAACAGAGATCCCGTGCTTGAAAATTCAGCGCTCTTTTCAAATGCCTCTCTTTTGCACCGCGACTAGTCCACGCATATCAATGAGCGAAGCAGTTTTATCTCGATTTTGGCTCCGAAGTGTACGAAAATTATCGCCTTCCCGTTGGAAAATGCCTTATAAGAACCTTCCAAAGGGTTGCAATTACCCCGTAACTACAAGACAGTCAAAGAAGCGAGGAAGCAGCTTCACTGTAACCAAGGTAAGAGAAAAGTCAGGTATGGAGATATTCAGGTGATTCTAACTGCTGAGTCTGTAGATAAAACCCTATGGTGTGGGTATTCAAATGAAACCTCTTCAGCAGAACTTTCATATAATAGTATTTATATTTTGTATTATACAAAATAGAATTTGGTATTCGTCTCAAATTTTAATTTTAGGCACTCTTGGGATTGAAAGGGTTAAGCACACTTGTCAACCACGTTAGAGAAGAAGTACGACCGTGTCTAAAGCTACTCAGTCCTGTTGAAAATATTGTTGATTTATTTTGTTTGTTATTGGCTTCTTCAGGATTGCTTTTTACCAGGAGGAAACCTCGAAGCCGTCAAAAGATACGACAACCATAATTTTGATATGGTATTTATATAAACTGGAAATGTTTCTCAATGGAAACGACAGAGCAACATTACGCGTACCATTGGAGACCAGTGAAAAATTACGATGAACGAAAGAGGTTTTGACTACGTTACTTTGCACCTGTCTGCTAAGGTCAGTTTATTTCAAGTTTACTTACTGGGAGGAGAGCAAAGAGTTTTACTTATTTATTATTTTTGCCTGAACTAGGTTAT
Source organism: Siderastrea radians (assembly GCA_964017195.1). Lineage (NCBI taxonomy): Eukaryota > Metazoa > Cnidaria > Anthozoa > Scleractinia > Rhizangiidae > Siderastrea > Siderastrea radians. Next base: position 12,459,153 of record OZ024900.1, on the reverse strand, counting down.
GCATTTAGTAAATAAACACCTTTCGGCGGCTAGTATATCGGAGGATAATGACAGTGAGGGTGTCACTTCAAATCCGGGTTGGTTAGTTTACTAGATTTTAATGCACTGTGGTTAGATCTGAGAAGTAAAAACCTGAAAAATGGACTTCCTGTCTTGCTTTTCCCTCGTCAAAAACATCAGACGACGTCGTTAGGTTACAAGCTATGTTGATATAAGGATTGAGAGGGAACAGTCTAAGTCGGATGGTTGGGTGTAGTTTGGAGGGTACTGCTATAAACGTTTCAATTGACAAAACCCCACACAAGCAAAGAAATTTTTCCAATTTTGCATTAAAACCAGTTGATTCTAATATATTGATTTATACACAATCAGTAACAGCTTAGCCAGTGCAGTTTCTTACGGGATTATATAAGGCCAATAACAAGTCGTCGCGACTTTGAAGAACAACGTTAGGAAATGTTTAGTTTAGTGTGGTAGTCATTTTACAATGAAAACTTGTTAATAATCTTTATTTCTGGTGGTTTTGATCGATTTTAGTTTTGGAAAAAATGCAAATCTTCATCTTGATTTATTCAAGTTTCTCCTATTGTCCTCTTTTTCATTTAAAAAATATTACTGTGTCAGTTGAGGAGCTCTTGGCGCTCGGAAACGTTTTCATTTATTCCGTGAAATGTATCAGTGCCACTCCCGAGACAATTCAGTTAAAAGAGCTTAGTCACTTATTTGTTTTATAATCACACGAGTTCTTCTTTATTTTATGTCTTTTCAAGTGGAAAAATATCAAGCGCATCGAAGGTGACCATCTTTGTCAGGAGAAAAAGTCGCTGAATGGAACTTACTCAACATTTCTCTAATGAACAAAGCACTAAAGAAAATGACAAGAAAGCTCGTCGAAGACCTTTTATGGTCGTGGTATCGTACACTTTTGCTTCTCTTATTCTTGGGCAGGGTTAGTTAAGGGGATTAATTTAATGAGCTCTGAATGGACCCTACTTTACAATATAGTATAGCCTTATATCTGTAATCCGCTTAACACGTTCGATCTCCGATTCTTCCGACGATTTTTCCTTCTCGTGTTTCTGTCTCGGCTTGATTGGCTGTTCGATTTAATTGGCTTTTTCTACTGATTGGCTTCGATTGATTGGCTTATTCGAAATGATTGGCTGTTCGGCTAATTGGCTGCTAATTGGCTCTTTCGGCTTTTTTTTTTCTTTTCAAGCTCGCCTTTTTTTCCGGCTTAAGTAATCTTCGCTACTGTTCGATTGTCCCCTTTCTTGGCGCGTTGCTTAATGGCCTCAGCTTAGAAGCAGCCCCTACTCTGCATCTGAGGAGAGGCACCCCGGGAAAAGGTCCATTCAGATTTTACTATTCTAGTCCTTCGTCTCCTCTTTCGGATAGAAGCGGTCTCGAGGGACTGGACATTACGATTCCACGTGCTTAAACGCTTTATGCTGGGTACATCAGGCCAGATGGCATCCTTGGTGCGCTGTGCTCGGAAGCATTGCACAGGAAGGCCAACTGGTTTGAGTACGTAGTGGGATTTCATTGGGTTATTTAGCACCTAGCCTTTCAATAGTTTTTCTCTTTCAAGTAGATAGTTGATTTTGAGGGCAAAGGTGCGATTTATGAGGAATTTTTGAGCTTTGGTTCATTTGAATGTGGCCTTAGTTGGAAGAGTGCTTCGCTAGATGTGCCTCACTTTTTTTTCATCATAGCGTTTAAGCAGAAATACTCCGCAGCCAGAATAAGCTTATTCTCGCTGATTGAGTAAAATCGAGAGAGGACATGCTCTAGCTTGGGTATTTCATAACAAGCATGAAGTTGAATTTAGTTCGACATTCATTGCTTGCAATGCTTACTTTGAGAGACACATTTCCTGTTTATGTATAACCCGTAGCCTGTGTGAAGCAAGTCAACTTTACTCTCGCTATTTGTGGTTTCCAACAAGAGAGCGTGCTCTCTTGGTTGCCAGCATGGAGTCGAATCCATCAAATTCGACATTCATGCACAATCATGCGTTCTTTTGCGACGCGAAAACTTTTGCATTTTGTCACGAAGTTGCTTTTTTTTATTTTCTCTTTCCACTTCTATTTTTTCGTGTTCACCGACTCGATTTTTTTCCCTCAGGCTCCTAGCTAGGACCAGTAGGAGATTGGCTGCTTTTTCTGCGGATTTCCTATTCTCAGCATTCCTTTTCCTTGGGGTGGATGGTTGGGTGTACATACACTTGTTTGAAATCGTAATTTTCGGTTTTATCTAGCTTTTTTTATATAAGCTCTCTATTTTCACAAGATTTGTAAAGGATTTTATAGCCATGTGGTTAATTTTTATATAAGCATTTCTACGATGACCGTCCGATTTTCAATAGGCTTGTAATGATTATTAGAGACGTCTAGTTGATTCTAATATGAGCGTTAGTTATAGAATTATACTAGTATAGTTACAGTGACAAATTGGTTTAAAGAACTCAGCACACTCTTTCTGTTGGGGTCTTACTACTGTAGATTGCCAAAGCTATTACATTGTTTTGACTGGGAGGGAATAGGGTAATTTGGTGACTACTGCTATGAAAAGTAATGTTGTTTATTTGAGGGTAAAAGGCGCGGGGGTTAATGGGATCTTAGACATCCCATGCATGGGCTGGTCGCGATACCAAAACAAAAAAACACATCCTTAACTACCAGTACTCTAAGGTTTATGTAAACCACACAAATACTTTCATGTAAGATTAAACGATGCGGGAGTTCCTGGGATAATGAGGCTCCCAGAAGCTAGTCGCACGCCTTCAATGTAGTAAGATTGTAACAAACTGAAGAAGAAAAGGCCAGTAGAAGAAGAAGAAGAAGAAGAAGAAGAAGAAGAAGAAGAAGAAGAAGGAGGAGGAGGAGGAGAAAAGAGGAAGTAGAGCTGTTGGCGGTGGCAGTGACGACGATGATGATGTAACGAAAAGTGAAAGAACCAAAAAAGCAGCTTTAGTGCAGCCAAGGTGAGAGAAAAACTGCTGACAAAAAACTTGTCAACTGTCTTAACGAAGTACGCTGAACCATGTCAAAAATTAATCTAGTCTTGTTGAAAATGTTAGATACTATTCATTCATTCATTCATTCATTCATTCGTTCGTTCATTCATTCATTCATTCATTCATTCCTGCCTTTGTTTGTTTCTTTGTTTATTTATTTTGTTTGTTTTTGTCTTCTTCAGTATTGACCCTTACCAGGAAGAAATCTGGAAGCTGCTCACACATACAAGAGCCGCAATCCAGCTCATTTGGTATTTATATGATGAACTCGAAATGTTCCTCCATGAGAAGCAGAATAACGAGACGTATGCCGCTTGAGACCATGCCATTTAAATTCACGACGAAAGGACGAGTTTGTGACTACTTGTGCAACTATTAGCTAAGGTCAGTTTATTTTCGAGTTAGCCTTGTGGTGATAGTGAAAAGAGTTTTATATGTTATGTTTTCCTCTTTCTGCTTAATTAAGCAAAATTGAAGTACACGTGTACAAGCCACAAATTGTAATTTGCAAATTAATGAATTCTGTATCAGTTGGGCAGCTTTTGGCGCTCGGAATCGTTTTTATTTTTTGCATGAAATGTATCAGTGCCACTCCCGTAACACTTCAGTTAAATAGAAGAGCTTAGTCATTTATTTGTTTAATAATCACACGAGTTCTTCTTTTCAACTTCATGTTTTTTCAAGTGAAAGAATATCAACTGCATCGAAGGTGTACATCTTTACCAGGAAAAGAACTCACTGCATGGAAATTATTCTACAGTTTCTCCAATGAACGTGGCACTAAAGAAAACGACAAGAAAGCTCGTCGATGACCTTTTATGGTCGTGGTATCGTACGCTTTTGCTTTTCTTATTCTTGGGCAGGGTTAGTTAAGGGGGTAATTTAATGAGCTCTGAATGGACCCTCCTTTATTATATAGTATAGTATATTATGTGTAATCCTCTTAATACTTACGATCTTCGATTCTTCCGACGATTTTTCTTTCTCGTGTTTCTGTTTCGGCTTGATTGGCTGTTCGATATAGTTGGCTTTTTCTACTGATTGGCTTCTTATTGGCTTTTACTTTCGATTAATTGGCTTATTCGAAATGATTGGCCGTTCGGCTAATTGGCTGCTAATTGGCTCTTTCGGCTATTTTTCTTTACGAGTTTGTCTTTTTTCCGGCTGAATGAAGCTTCTATGCCGTTCGATTGTCACCTTTTTGGGCGCGTTGCTAAATAGCCTCAACTCAGAAGCAGCCTTTTCTCTGCATCTGAGGAGAGGCATCCTCTCTAAAGGTCCATTCAGATTTTACTATTCTAGTCCTTCGACTCCCCTTCCGGATAGAAGCGGTCTCGAGCGACTGGACACTACGATTCCACGTGTTTAAACGCTTAATGCTGGGTCTCTTTGGCCAGATGGCACTCTGGGAACGCTTCACTCGGAAGCATTGCACAGGAAGGCCAACTGGTTTGAGTACCTAGTGGGATTTGATTGGGTTCTTTAGTACCTATCCTTTCGATAGTTTTTCTTTAAGTAGATAGTTGATTTTGGGGGTAAAGGTGCGTTTCACGAGGTATTTTTGAACTTTGGTTCATCTTGAATGTGACCTTAGTTGGAAGAGTGCTTCGTTAGATGTACTTTACCCATCACGAGAAAAAAGAAAATTAAACTGACGTAATGGGAGCTGTACAGAAAACCAAATTCTTTCCGTATAAAATAAGGTTCCTTAATCTGAATTGTACAGTACTCCTCAG
>OZ024900.1:12321898-12449398 GCA_964017195.1 Siderastrea radians | reverse complement strand
GCACACTCTTTCTGTTGGGGTCTTACTACTGTAGATTACCAAAGCTATTACATTGTTTTGACTGGGAGGGAATAGGGTAATTTGGTGACTACTGCTATGAAAGTAATGTTCTTTATTTGAGGGTAAATTAGGCGCGGGGGTTAATGGGATCTTAGACATCCCATGCATGGGTTGGTCGCGATACCAAAACAAAAAAACACATCCTTAACTACTAGTACTCTAAGGTTTATGCACACCACACAAACACTTTCATGTAAGATTAAACGATGCGGGAGTTCATGGGATAATGAAGTTCCCAGAAGCTAGTCGCAAGCCTTCAAAGTAGTAAGATTGTAACAAACTGAAGAAGAAAAGGCCAGTAGAAAAAGAAGAAGAAGAAGAAGAAGAAGAAGAAGAAGAAGAAGAAGAAGAAGGAGAAGAAGAGGAAGAAGAAGAGGAGGAGGAGGAGGAGGAAGGGGGGAGGAGGAGGAGAAAAGAGGAGGTAGAGCTGTTGGCGCTGGCAGTGACGACGATGATGTAACGAAAAGTGAAAGAACCAAAAAAGCAGCTTTAGTGCAGCCAAGGTGAGAGAAAAACTGCTGACAATAAACTGGTCAACTGTCTCAACGAAATACGCTGAAATGTGTCAAAAGTATATCTAGTCTTGTTGAAAATGTTAGATACTATTCATTCATTCATTCATTCATTCGTTCATTCACTCATTCTTTCATTCATTCGTTCATTCATTCATTCGTTCATTCATTCATTCATTCATTCATTCCTGCCTTTGTTTGTTTCTTTGTTTATTTATTTTGTTTGTTTTTGTCTTCTTCAGTATTGACCCTTACCAGGACGAAATCTGGAAGCTGCTCACACATGCAAGAGCTGCAATCCAGCTCATTTGGTATTTATATGATGAACTCGAAATGTTCCTCCATGAGAAGCAGAATAACGAGACGCGTGCCGCTTGAGACCATGCCATTTAAATTCACGACGAAAGGACGAGTTTGTGATTGCTTGTGCAACTATTAGCTAAGGTCAGTTTATTTTCGAGTTAACCTTGTGGTGATAGTGGAAAGAGTTTTATACGTTTGTTATGTTTTCCTCTTTCTGCTTAAATTAAGCAAAATTGAAGTACACGTGTACAAGCCGCAAATTGTAATTTGCAAATTAATTAATTCTGTATCAGTTGGGCAGCTTTTGGCGCTCGGAATCGTTTTTTTGTTGCATGAAATGTATCAGTGCCACTCCCGTAACAATTCAGTTAGAAGAGCTTAGTCATTTATTTGTTTAATAATCACACTAGCTCTTCTTTTCAACTTCATGTTTTTTCAAGTGAAAGAATATCAACTCCATCGAAGGTGTACATCTTTACCAGGAAAAGAACTCACTGCATGGAAATTATTCTACAGTTTCTCCAATGAACGTGGCACTAAAGAAAACGACAAGAAAGCTCGTCGATGACCTTTTATGGTCGTGGTATCGTACGCTTTTGCTTTTCTTATTCTTGGGCAGGGTTAGTTAAGGGGGGTAATTTAATGAGCTCTGAATGGACCCTCCTTTATTATATAGTATAGTATATTATGTGTAATCCTCTTAATACTTACGATCTTCGATTCTTCCGACGATTTTTCTTTCTCGTGTTTCTGTTTCGGCTTGATTGGCTGTTCGATATAATTGGCTTTTTCTACTGATTGGCTTCTTATTGGCTTTTACTTTCGATTGATTGGCTTATTCGAAATGATTGGCTGTTCGGCTAATTGGCTGCTAATTGGCTCTTTCGGCTATTTTTCTTTTCGAGTTTGTCTTTTTTCCGGCTGAATGAAGCTTCTATGCCGTTCGATTGTCACCTTTTTGGGCGCGTTGCTAAATGGCCTCAACTCAGAAGCAGCCTTTTCTCTGCATCTGAGGAGAGGCATCCTCTCCAAAGGTCCATTCAGATTTTACTATTCTAGTCCTTCGACTCCCCTTCCGGATAGAAGCGGTCTCGAGCGACTGGACACTGCAATTCCACGTGCTTAAACGCTTAATGCTGGGTTTCTCTGGCCAGATGGCACTCTGGGAACGCTTCACTCGGTAGCATTGCACAGGAAGGCCAACTGGTTTGAGTACCTAGTGGGATTTGATTGGGTTATTTAGTACCTATCCTTTCGATAGTTTTTCTTTAAGTAGATAGTTGATTTTGGGGGTGAAGGTGCGTTTCACGAGGTATTTTTGAACTTTGGTTCATTTTGAATGTGACCTTAGTTGGAAGAGTGCTTCGTTAGATGTACTTTACCCATCACGAGAAAAAAGAAAATTAAACTGACGTAATGGGAGCTGTACAGAAAACCAAATTCTTTCCGTATAAAATAAGGTTCCTTAATCTGAATTGTACAGTACTCCTCAGGTAAGTGTAGTTTCTTTCATTTTTCGGCGTTTAAGCAGAAATACTCCGCAGCCAGAATAAACTTTATTCTCGCTGATTGAGGAAAATTTAGAAAGGACTTGCTCTGAGTTGGGTATTTCATTACAAGCACGACGTTGAATTTAGTTCAACATTGATTGCTCGTAATGCCTACTTTGAGAGACACATTTTTTGTTTATATATAACCCGTAGCCTGTGTAAAGCAAGTCCACTTTACTCTGGCTATTTGTGGTTATGCAACAAGAGAGCATGCTCTCTTGGTTACAGGCATGAAGTCGAATGGATCAAATTCGACATTCATGTACAATCATGCGTTCTTTGCCGATGTGAAAATTTTTTCATATTGTCACGAAGGCGGTTTTTTTAAATTTTCTTTTCCTCTTCTATTTTTTTCTGTTCACCGACTCGATTTTTTCGCTCAGTTTCCTAGCTAACAACAGTAGGAAATTTGCTGCCTTCTCTGCAGATTACCTATTCTATAGCATTCCTTTTCCTTGGGGTGGATTGTTGGGTGTACATACACTTGTACATACACATACAAAGAGTTTGTTCATACTTAGAATTTGTAATTTTCGGTTTACTCTAGCTGTTTTATATAAACTCTCGCTTTTCACTAGATTTGTAAAGGATTGTATAGCCATGTGGTTAATTTTTATATAAGCATTTCTAGCATGACCGTCTGATTTTCAATAGGCTTGTAATGATTATTAGAGACGTCTAGTTGATTCTAATATGAGCGTTAGTTATAGAATTATACTAGTATAGTTACAGTGAAAAATTGATTTAACGAACTCAGCACACTCTTTCTGTTGGGGTCTTACTACTGTAGATTGCCAAAGCTATTACATTGTTTTGACTGGGAGGGAATAGGGTAATTTGGTGACTACTGCTATGAAAGTAATGTTCTTTATTTGAGGGTAAATTAGGCGCGGGTGTTAATGGGATCTTAGACATCCCATGCATGGGCTGGTCGCGATACTAAAACGAAAAATCACATCCTTAACTACTAGTACTCTAAGGTTTATGCACACCACACAAACACTTTCATGTAAGATTAAACGATGCGGGAGTTCCTGGGATAATGAAGTTCCCAGAAGCTAGTCGCACGCCTTCAATGTAGTAAGATTGTAACAAACTGAAGAAAAAAGGCCAGTAGAAGAAGAAGAAGATGAAGAAGAAGAAGAAGAAAAAGAGGAAGAAGAAGAGGAAGAAGAAGAGGAAGAAGGAGGAGGAAGAGGAGGAGGAGGAGGAGGAGGAGGGGGAGGAGGAGAAAAGAGGAAGTAGAGCTGTTGGCGGTGGCAGTGACGACGATGATGATGTAACGAAAAGTGAAAGAACCAAAACAGCAGCTTTAGTGCAGCCAAGGTGAGAGGAAAACTGCTGACAAAAAACTGGTCAACTGTCTTAACGAAATATGCTGAAATGTGTCAAAAGTATATCTAGTCTTGTTGAAAATGTTAGATACTATTCATTCATTCATTCATTCATTCATTCATTCCTTCGTTCTTTCATTCATTCATTCATTCATTCCTTCGTTCATTCATTCATTCCTTCGTTCATTCATTCATTCATTCATTCATTTATTCGTTCATTCATGCCTTTGTTTGTTTCTTTGTTTATTTATTTTGTTTGTTTTTGTCTTCTTCAGTATTGACCCTTACCAGGACGAAATCTGGAAGCTGCTCACACATACAAGAGCCGCAATCCAGCTCATTTGGTATTTATATGATGAACTCGAAATGTTCCTCCATGAGAAGCAGAATAACGAGACGCGTGCCGCTTGAGACCATGCCATTTAAATTCATGACGAAAGGACGAGTTTGTGACTACTTGTGCAACTATTAGCTAAGGTCAGTTTATTTTCGAGTTAACCTTGTGGTGATAGTGAAAAGAGTTTTATACGTTTGTTATGTTTTCCTCTTTCTGCTTAAATTAAGCAAAATTGAAGTACACGTGTACAAGCCGCAAATTGTAATTTGCAAATTAATTAATTCTGTATCAGTTGGGCAGCTTTTGGCGCTCGGAATCGTTTTTTTGTTGCATGAAATGTATCAGTGCCACTCCCGTAACAATTCAGTTAGAAGAGCTTAGTCATTTATTTGTTTAATAATCACACTAGCTCTTCTTTTCAACTTCATGTTTTTTCAAGTGAAAGAATATCAACTCCATCGAAGGTGTACATCTTTACCAGGAAAAGAACTCACTGCATGGAAATTATTCTACAGTTTCTCCAATGAACGTGGCACTAAAGAAAACGACAAGAAAGCTCGTCGATGACCTTTTATGGTCGTGGTATCGTACGCTTTTGCTTTTCTTATTCTTGGGCAGGGTTAGTTAAGGGGGGTAATTTAATGAGCTCTGAATGGACCCTCCTTTATTATATAGTATAGTATATTATGTGTAATCCTCTTAATACTTACGATCTTCGATTCTTCCGACGATTTTTCTTTCTCGTGTTTCTGTTTCGGCTTGATTGGCTGTTCGATATAATTGGCTTTTTCTACTGATTGGCTTCTTATTGGCTTTTACTTTCGATTGATTGGCTTATTCGAAATGATTGGCTGTTCGGCTAATTGGCTGCTAATTGGCTCTTTCGGCTATTTTTCTTTTCGAGTTTGTCTTTTTTCCGGCTGAATGAAGCTTCTATGCCGTTCGATTGTCACCTTTTTGGGCGCGTTGCTAAATGGCCTCAACTCAGAAGCAGCCTTTTCTCTGCATCTGAGGAGAGGCATCCTCTCCAAAGGTCCATTCAGATTTTACTATTCTAGTCCTTCGACTCCCCTTCCGGATAGAAGCGGTCTCGAGCGACTGGACACTGCGATTCCACGTGCTTAAACGCTTAATGCTGGGTTTCTCTGGCCAGATGGCACTCTGGGAACGCTTCACTCGGTAGCATTGCACAGGAAGGCCAACTGGTTTGAGTACCTAGTGGGATTTGATTGGGTTATTTAGTACCAATCCTTTGGATAGTTTTTCTTCCAAGTACACATTTGATTTTGGGGGTGAAGATGCGTTTCATCAGGTATTTTTCAACTTTGGTTTGTCTTGAATGTGACCTTAGTTGAAAGAGTGCTTCGTTAGATTTGCCTCACGTGCAGAAACCCAAATTCTTTTCGCGTAAAATTAGTTTAGTTTAAATTTTACATTACCCCACAGGTAAGTGTACTTTCTTTTCGTTTTCAGCGTTTAAGCAGAAATACTTCGCAGCCAGAATAAACTTCGTTCTCGCTGATTGAGTAAAATCGAGAGAGGATTTGTTCTTGGTTATATCATTACAAGCATGTAGTTGAATTTCATTGTTTGTAATATCTACTTTGAGAGACACGCACATTTCCTGCTTATTTATAACCCGTAACCTGTGTGAAGCAAGACCACTTTACTCTCGCTATTTGTGGTTATCCAACAAGAGAGTATTCTCTCTTGGTTAAGCATGAAGTCGAATGGATTAAATTCGACATTCATGCACAATCGCGTTCCTTCCGGATGCGAAATTTTTTTTACATATTGTTATGAAAGCGGTTTTTTTTTAAGTTTCTTTTTTCACTTCGTTTCTTCCTTGTCCATCGACTCGATTTTTTCCCTTAGGCTCCTACTTAGCAACAAGCAACAAGATGATAGAAAAATGGCTGCCTTTTCTGCAGATTTTGTACTCTATAACATCCCTTTTCCTTGGGGCGGGTGATTGAGGTTACTACACGTGCTTGAAATTTTATTTATAACTTCCGGTTTGATGTAGCTTTTTTTCATAAACTACCGATTTTTACTACGTTTTTGATGGATTCTATAGGCACGTGGCTAATTTCAATATGAGTATTATAGTTGTAGCTAATAGCACAAGAAGAAATCTACAGTGATTTAACTGAGGTAACTTTGACTGATGATTGCATCCCGGTTTTTACAAACTTGGTATTTTCAGCAGGCTTATGGTGATTATGTAAGACATGTGGTTAATTCTAATATGAGCATGATAGTTATAACCAAAGCGTCAGCATAAATCTACAGTGATATAACTAACTTAGCTTTAACTCATGATTCTATTCGGTTTTTAACAAACGTGTGCTTTACAGTAGGCTTGTGGTCACTGTGATTATGTAAGGCATCAGTGATTTATAATACCAGCATAATCGAATCAGAAGGTTTTTTTTTAACTTAGCACAAGCTTTTTCTTTCGGCTTCACAGTACGTAAAACTTCATAAACCATAGTTTGTCAATGTAGATTACCGAAGCTATTAACTTATTTTGAAAGGGATTTGGAGCTAAGGGTGCTGAGGGTAGAGATTAAGTTTATTCAAAACAGAAAACATAACGTAAACTATTATAAGGTTCAACGGTGTGGGCGTTCTTGAGATAAGTTGGATCCGTGGCAGGTGGAGCGCGTTTTAGTGTAGTATGGCAATTGGCTAATATGCCATTGACAATAACATGGAAGAATGCAAAAAATTTAAAAAAAGATAGCATAAAAAAAGACATAGGAGATATGTAACTGGGCTTAAGGAGAGGAAGAATGTGAAGACTTCCAATGACAGAAAGAAGGTGCACTTCTTTAAGAATGGGCAAAGGCTACAAATGATTATGAAGATAACAAAAAATAAGTAAAATTATTTAGCACAACAGCAAGAAGAATTAGACAGAACGAGCAGCAGAACTATTGACCAAGAACAATTCAGACGAGTAGAAAGAGAAACGAAAAGGGAGAAGAAGAAGAAAAAGAAGAAGAAGAAGAAGAAGAAGAAGAAGAAGAAGAACGAAGAAGAAGAAGAAGAAGAAGAACGAAGAAGAAGAAGAAGAACGAAGAAGAACGAAGAAGAAGAACGAAGAAGAAGAACGAAGAAGAACGACGAACGAAAAACAAAGAAGAACGACGAACGAAAAACAAAGAAGAACGACGAACGAAAAACAAAGAAGAACGACGAACGAAAAACGAAGAAGAACGACGAACGAAAAACAAAGAAGAACGACGAACGAAAAACAAAGAAGAACGACGAACGAAAAACAAAGAAGAACGACGAACGAAAAACAAAGAAGAACGACGAACGAAAAACAAAGAAGAACGACGAACGAAAAACAAAGAAGAACGACGAACGAAAAACAAAGAAGAACGACGAACGAAAAACAAAGAAGAACGACGAACGAAAAACAAAGAAGAACGACGAACGAAAAACAAAGAAGAACGACGAACGAAAAACAAAGAAGAACGACGAACGAAAAACAAAGAAGAACGACGAACGAAAAACAAAGAAGAACGACGAACGAAAAACAAAGAAGAACGAAGAAGAACGAAGAAGAACGAAGAGCGAAGAAGAAGAAGAAGAAGAAAAACGAAGAAGAGCGAAGAACGAAGAGGAACAAAGAACGAAGAAGAACGAAGAGGAAGGAAGAACGAAGAAGAACGACGAACGAAAAACAAAGAAGAACGACGAACGAAAAACAAAGAAGAACGACGAACGAAAAACAAAGAAGAACGACGAACGAAAAACAAAGAAGAACGACGAACGAAAAACAAAGAAGAACGACGAACGAAAAACAAAGAAGAACGACGAACGAAAAACAAAGAAGAACGACGAACGAAAAACAAAGAAGAACGAAGAAGAACGAAGAAGAACGAAGAGCGAAGAAGAAGAAGAAGAAGAAAAACGAAGAAGAGCGAAGAACGAAGAGGAACAAAGAACGAAGAAGAACGAAGAGGAAGGAAGAACGAAGAAGAACGAAGAGGAAGGAAGAACGAAGAAGAACGAAGAAAGAAGAACGAAGAAGAACGACGAAAAACAAAAAGAAGAACGAAGAAGAAGAAGAAGAAAGAAGAACAAAAAGAAGAACGAAGAAGAAGAACGAAGAAGAACGAAGAAGAACAAAAAGAACGAAGAAGAAGAAGAACGAAGAACGAAGAAGAAGAACGAAGAAGTAGAAGAACGAAGACGAACAAAAAGAAGAACGAAGAACAAAGAAGAAGAAGAACGAAGAAAAAGAACAAAGAAGAAGAACAAAGAAGAAGAACGAAGAAAAAGAACGAAGAAGAGCGACGAAGAAGAACGAAGAAGGACGAAGGACGAAGAAGAACGAAGGAGAACGAAGAAGAACGACGAAGAACGAAGAAGAACGACGAAGAAGAACGACGAAGAACGACGAAGAAGAAGAACGACGACGACGAAGAAGAAGAAGAAGAAGAAGAAGAGGAACGAAGAAGAACGACGAAGAAGAAGAAGAAGAAGAACGACGAAGAAGAAGAAGATGAACGAAGAAGAAGAAGAAGAAGAAGAAGAACGACGAAGTAGAAGAAGAAGAAGAAGAACGACGAAGTAGAAGAAGAAGAAGAAGAAGAACGACGAAGTAGAAGAAGAAGAAGAAGAACGACGAAGTAGAAGAAGAAGAAGAAGAAGAACGACGAAGGAGAAGAACGACGAAGAAGAAGAACGACGAAGGAGAAAAAGATGAAGAAGAACGAAGAAGAAGAAGAAGAGCGACGAAGAAGAAGAAGAACGAAGAAGAACGAAGAACGAAGAACGAAGACGAACGAAGAAGAAGGAAGAAGAACGAAGAAGAACGAAATAGAACGAAGTAGAACGAAGAAGAACCAAGAAGGACGAAGAAGGACGAAGAAGGACGAAGAAGGACGAAGAAGAACGACGAAGAAGAACGAAGAAGAAGAACGAAGAAGAAGAACGAAAAAGAAGAACGAAGAACGAAGAACGAAGAACGAAGAACGAAGAAGAAGAAGAAGGAAGAAGAAGAAGAAGAAGAAGAAGAAGAAGAAGAAAAACGAAGAAGAACAAAGAACGAAGAGGAACAACGAACGAAGAAGAACGAACAACAAAGAAGAACGAAGAAGAAGAAGAACGAAGAAGAACGAAGAAGAACGAAGAAGAACGAAGAAGAACAAAAAGAAGAACAAAAAGAAGAACGAAGAAGAAGAAGAACGAAGAAGAACGAAAAAGAGCAAAAAGAACGAAGAAGAACGAAGAAGAACAAAAAGAACGAAAAACGAAGAAGAACGAAGAAGTAGAAGAACGAAGACGAACAAAAAGAAGAACGAAGAAGAAGAAGAACGAAGAAGAAGAAGAAGAACGAAGAAGAAGAAGAACAAAGAAGAAGAACGAAGAAGAAGAAGAAGAAGAAGAAGAAGAAGAAGAACGACGAAGAAGAACGACGAAGAAGAAAAAGAAGAACGACGAAGAAGAAGAAGAAGAAGAAGAAGAGCGAAGAAGAAGAACGAAGAAGAAGAACGAAGAAGAAGAACGAAGAAGAGGAACGAAGAAGAGGAACGAAGAAGAACGACGAAGAAGAAGAAGAACGAAGAACGAAGAAGAAGAACGAAGAAGAAGAAGAACGTCGAAGAAGAACGACGAAGAAGAAGAAAAACGACGAAGATGAACGAAGAAGAAGAAGAGACACGAAGAAGAACGACGACGAAGAAGAAGAAGAACGAAGAAGAAGAAGAAGAAGAAGAAGAAGAAGAACAAAGAAGATAAACGAAGGAGAAGAACGAAGAAAAACGACGAGGAAGAACGACGAAGAAGAACGACGAAGAAGAACGACGAAGAAGAATGACGAAGAAGAACGACGACGAAGAACGACGACGAAGAACGACGAAGAAGAACGACGAAGAAGAAGAACGACGAAGAAGAAGAACGACGAAGAAGAATGACGAAGAAGAAGAACGACGAAGAAGAAGAACGACGAAGAAGAAGAACGACGAAGAAGAAGAACGACAAAGAAGAAGAACGACGAAGAAGAACGAAGAAGAAGAAGAAGAAGAGGAACGAAGAAGAACGACGAAGAAGAAGAAGAACGAAGAAGAAGAAGAAGAAGAAGAACGACGAAGAAGAAGAAGAACGACGAAGAAGAAGAAGAAGAAGAAGAAGAGCGAAGAAGAAGAACGAAGAAGAAGAACGAAGAAGAAGAACGAAGAAGAGGAACGAAGAAGAGGAACGAAGAAGAACGACGAAGAAGAAGAAGAACGAAGAACGAAGAAGAAGAACGAAGAAGAAGAAGAACGTCGAAGAAGAACGACGAAGAAGAAGAAGAACGACGAAGATGAACGAAGAAGAAGAAGAGACACGAAGAAGAACGACGACGAAGAAGAAGAAGAACGAAGAAGAAGAAGAAGAAGAAGAACGAAGAAGAAGAACGAAGAAGAAGAACGAAGAAGAAGAACGAAGAAGAAGAACGAAGAAGAAGAAGAAGAAGAAGAAGAAGAAGAAGAGGACGAGGACGAGGAGGAAAAGAGGAAGATAAGAGTGCTTGCAATTTCCTACTTACTTCTTTCCCATATTTGCTTGTTCTTTTGTTTGCTTTCTTGGAAGAATGGTTGAAATGCTCAAGGAGTTTATTTTGTAGAAGTTTGTTATGGTGTACTCTGAAATACAGGGTTAGACTACTTCTGAAGGTCTACCTTAAGCGGATGAAGACAAACGGTGAAAGACGAATGAAGGTAGCAAGGCCCTGATGAAGTACTGACAACAAAGTAAGTAGCAAGCCAAACTCAAAGAAGACGCA
Organism: Siderastrea radians; assembly: GCA_964017195.1. NCBI lineage: Eukaryota > Metazoa > Cnidaria > Anthozoa > Scleractinia > Rhizangiidae > Siderastrea > Siderastrea radians. Next base: position 12,438,518 of record OZ024900.1, on the reverse strand, counting down.
CACGTTCACTGAATCTGTTGTAGACATCAGATTGAAGAATTAAGGAAAAGACCTTGGAAAGTTTTAAAAAGAATTTTAAAAAAGCAAGAGCGCAATCAGATTGAAGGCAAGTCATGGAAAGCTCACAAGCTCATAAGTGGGCTATTTGTTACGGCGGCAGAGAGAACAAGAGGGAAAGAGAACTTAAGAAACAAGAGCAGTCGCCTGAAAGGAAATGAAAGCACCAAGAACCCATACGGCTCATAGCAGTTAGTTTGCATTCATTTTAAGTTGTTTATGGTTTATAGAGTGGTGCAGGGCTTATGGGAGGCCTTGCTTGCATGGGCCGTCGCGCACTTGTTTAGTAAAAGTTTTTTTTTTTTAATTATGAGGAAAAGAGAACAAGTTATTGTGCAGACTAGGACGTATTCGGGGAAATTCCACTTATCCCGAATAAATCCACGAGGTATGCAGAAAGTAAAGGCAAATGAGGAAAGAAGACAGGAAATGAAGCAATAGAAGGACATCTCGTGAGTTTTTAAATCCATCATGGCTTGATCAACTTTTAGCGCCCAAGAAGTGCTACTGTTACTACCGCAACGAAATTCAAGCGTACCACAGGCCTACCACCCTCCGTTGATCAAAATGAAGTGCTGAGGAATGCTCAAAGGTATCAACCACAAAGAAGGATCGCAACTATAAAAAGGAGGAGAAAGCTCGGCCATGGAAAGTGAAGTGAAGCTATCTTTTGTCTCGTCTGTCTGCATATTTCTGTTGGATTGGTGTTGGTTTTTATATTCCAACTGTTGAACCAGTTACGTCGCTCGATGTTGCTAGCTTGATGTTGGCGTTTCCCTTCAAGAAGACAGATGTAATACCGTGAGCAGGTTTCAAGTAAGATGTATCGAGGTGTGTCTCCGATGATGTAAGAACGAAAACCAACCGTGGAAGTGAAAACTCTTTCATCCGCAGGGCTTGAATAACCCTTGCGCTGTTATAGGTCTGGTTCTCTCCTCTCTTTTCCGTCAAAGATTACTGGGGTCCTGTTTCTCTCTGATGTCCTGACTACTGGGAACATGTTGTCAAAAAGTTTTCTCTACGAAGCAGTGCAGTTTTTGCAGAGTTGCAGGTTTTCCTTACGGGCATTCCATTTTATTAATGCTTAACTGAGTTCTGTTAAGGCCTTCTTTGCTGGATAACTGGTAGACTCCTTGATCCTCGAGCCGTGCGGTTTGGGTTTCTACAGTAGCTATGTCGTATTTACTTCTCACTGCATTTGATCGGCATGAACTTCTTCTTTCCCTCTCAGTCTTCCTTCCCTGCTTCAGCCTTCACCTGAAAGACTTGAATGCGTTCTTGCGCTTTCAAGTCTGAATTTACTTCATTAAGTATATCGGCTGTTTACGAACTCTGGCGCTTCTTATCAGTTTATAGCTCTTCTGCTATTCTAACGTGTTTGCCAAAGAATCTTCTGGTCAGCAGCTGCAGCTCCCAGTGACTACAATCGAAAGGTAAAAGGACTGAGCTTAAAATCTAACTGAAAATTCTGACTGCATGTTCCACTACTAATCTTTCCCTTTTACATTCAATCATTTTGTAACTGATCCTTTTTCCCTTTCACCTGTGCGGTTAATTAGGTATGTCCACAGTTTGCTTGTTTGTTTGTTTGTTTGTTTGTACTGATGTTTACTTATTTAGCTATTTTAGTTCTTAGGTGCAATTTTTCTCTTCTGTTTTCCTTGTACTTTACTTTTCACTCAGTTCAGTCTGTTGAAACGTGCTTGACTGGTTTGTTGAGCCACAATTTTTCTCTTAATTTCGTGACGTGAACTCAATAACTTCAGATCTCGAACACCATAAAATCGTTTTAAAGCCTTCACTGCTAAATACGGTCCGTCCCCTCGTTCAACTTACTATCTGTTGTCATTTTTTTCTTCGCTCTTGTTGTCGTATTCAGCTTTTGAATGAGGCTTTTTTTTCAAAGTTTTTTGTTATATTTCATTGTTTCAATTCGCCCGTTGTTTTTTCTCCACAATATGCCAACCCTTCTTCGCTCAACTGCACAAACCCAGAGTTTCTTTCTTCCTTACCGTCGCTGTTTCAATTCCGCTCTCTCTCTCTCTCTCTCTCTCTCTCTCTCCCTTTTTCGTTTAATCATCTCTCATCTTACTTTTCGTGTTGTCACGGCTTTAATTGTAACTGAAATGCCTTACAGCGCAATTAACCACTCGTTTTGTTGTCATCATCATCATCATGATCATCATCATCATCATCATCATCATCATCCTTTATTTATTTGTTTATTTATTTATTTATTTATTTTCATCTCAATATTGTTATTTAATGCCAAGAAAACACGACAGATTAACACAAACTCACGCCGTTTTAGCTGTTTTCTTCGATCTGCGCACTTGCATCTTCAAATTCGACTCTGGGATTATAATCCCTCTCTTGGTTCTCGAATGTGACGCAGTCGCTTTTTTCTCTAAACCTTGCAACTATGGTGCGAAGCTCGTCGTATTTCTACTGGCTCCAGTTCATTAAACACTTGCACGTTGGCAAATCTTGAAGTCTAATTTGATTCCGGCATAAAATAACCAATTAAGACCGCTATTGTCACACTCCTACACACTCCATCGATCTTTACGTAGTTTGTTTGAAGATCTTTCTTTTCTTCTGCTTTTATCTGCATTTCATTTCTCGCTCTTTTCCAGTCTGTTGAAATATGCTTGGCTAGTTTGCTGATTCCACGATTTATTGTTCCACAGTTCTTTAAGTTGCTGGCCAGGTTGCAATCACTGTAAACCACGTCTCCGCTCTTTCGTAGAAGTATTTCAAGAAACATATTAAGTCGCAAACGATCAGCATAGTTTTAGTTTCGAGTTATATTCTTAATTTACGATGCACTAAGCTAACGGACTTCTCCTTCGCATCCGACAATTCGGTTTTTAATCCGGTTTTGTCTGTGTACTTGTCTTTTTTGTCGGCCCACGAATTGTGGCTCCAGTTTCGTCAACTTCTGCGAACTACAGGGTTATTCGGCTTCGCTTTTCTTCTCGTTACATCAGTCTACCTATAATATTCATGTTTCGATCTACTCCTCGCACATATCCCCATGAGTCGGTTAAAACCACGACGGAGCGCTTCTACGTTTTTGGTGGAAGAATTTCGAGGAGCATATAAGTTGCAAGCAGTCAGACGAGTGTAGATCTGAGCTACATTCCTCGCGCTACATTCCTCGCGCTACATTCCTTAATTTTGGGCGCGCTACGCTATGAATTCTCCTTTGCATTCGAAAATCCAGCTTTCCTCTGTGTATTTTATTTTTTGTTTGTTTAATTCGCGTGAATGTTTGCGTTCAGTGTCCTCAACGTCTGCAAACTACAGGGGAAGGTTTCTCGGCTTCTATTTCTTCCTTTCATCAATGTACCTTTTGATTTTGCACTCTATACGTGCAAATCAGTCGGTCTTCGAGCAGGATTTGCTCTACTAGCCTTATTTCTTGTTGTCAGGTTTCAAATGAATCCGTGGGCTTGGGCTTTTCGTTTAGAGCCCTCATCTTCAGTGCTTGACCAACATGAACGCCTTTTTCGCTTTTATAGAATAATGCGCTGGTCACAATACATCTTCGTTTTTTTCCTCTCAAATGCGTGTCCGTTTCTCGCCAAGCCAGCTTTCTCTATGTTTCGATGCTCCTCATCCGTGCCGTAAATCTCCAACCCGGCTTCTACAACCTCACGCGTTTTTTTCTACTTACGCGCCTTGTTTTCTTTTATCGCTGCCAACTTCATTCCACGAGCTATATGATTCGTTGTATGGTTTGTTCTTTCACCCTCATATGTCAGCCATTTATCACTCGTATCACATGATCAGCCTTCTATCTGCGTGGTCGCTTTTCTTCGCACGTATTGAGGTTATTTTACACAGCATCACCAGCTTCTATTCAGGACTGCTGCATGAAATGCTTTTCCGTTTTTGTTTATGGTTTCAGTTTATTTCGAGCCTTTTCTCGTGCCACAGTACGCGTTCATGTCTCATCAACGAGTTTCTACGCTAAACAAGTTTCTACGATCGCATTTGCGCGTGTAATTCTTCCGCTTCTAGCGTCTTGTGCAGTCTTCTTCAATGTACCAATTTCCAGTTTGCTCAACTGCGCATTGGCAAACCCTTGAAGCCGTGCAATGCATGCTATGGATCACCTCCTAAATTAGTTTGAAATGTTTACACTACTTCGACTTCAGTTTCATGCCATGTCACCGACAAACGCTAACCTCCCCTCGATCAGTGTGTATCTAGTGATACCATAAAACGAAAGGGTAAGAATGCTTTCAATATTAGGGTGTCTGACAAGATTACCTTTTTTTAAACTACCAACGATCATCCATTATTAATACAATATGCACAAAAGGTGACAATGCTTAATATGATAGGGCATATTGCAAGAATGACGTCGTTAAGGACAAACAGGGAGACTCTTAGAGACACTAAGGGTACATTTTGCTGAGAAGATGTTCAGTGATTGAGAGGGAAACTGGATTAAGGTAGGCCGTGGGCTAACTGGGAAAGGACGGAGGGTAACCGTTTTGAGTCGTTCCGTTGTCGTTGGAGTGCCCCTTGGAACAGACTGCCCGAGGCTGCAAGCTGCATAGTACATCAACGTTCCAGCACCCTGTTGTCCGCACGAGGCTTGAAGCGAGGGTCGGCGAGCTATTCAGTGACGTCACCAGTTCAGAGAAAATAAAGTGCAGCCTTAAACGAACTGAGGTCTGAACTGAGTACTTATAATGCCAGGCTGGTTATCATGTTAACACTCTTTCTTATAAGAATTACTTCTTTGAAAAATCCCCACCCACATGGTTCTCTCCGAACACTTGCCAAAAATCTAAGGCTCAACTTTCCTTATTTAGACTTTATATCAGAGCCTTTTGTTTCTTTGTATTACGTCCTTTTTAGACTCACTCTCTTCTTATCATTATGTCATTGTTGTTTTTGTGGTGTTTTCGACGTTTGTTTCCATGAACGTATATATGTTATGTAGAGGACGTGTGTGAGAGCGGTGAGAGAGTGCATACACTTACGCACGCGATGCCTGGAAACTGCGCGCGCGCGTAATAATTCATAGCCACTTGATTTAACAGTTAAAATTTGATTGATCTATTTAAAATCTTTGTTACTGTTTACTCATGTTGCTTTAAAGCTTTTTTTAAGGTTGAAATTGCTTATGGAAGAACAGGGCCAACAGTCTACTTGTGTGATGAAAAAGAGTCTTGAAGACAAGAAAATTAATAACAGGTATGTTTGGAGAGCTCTGATTACATTTTAAAACTCTCTTAACAAGTTGGGAGTAGAGAAAGCTAAAGTATCAGTGAAAGCACTAAGATCCCTGGGGCAGGATTCACAAAACTGTCCTAAGCCGAAGATGAATCCTAGGCGTTGTTTCTTAACAATAGGCTTTTGTTTTCTAACAATACATAGGACGACACATCTTATCTTGGGAGGGCTTCATGAATCCGCCCCCTGGTTACCAGATCGAGGATTTTCTCGCATGTGTTTTGTTGTCAATGGCACGCGAGAACTGGAACCTCTGGTACCCAGACCCTGGTCACAGGCGCCGCAACGCCGCGTAGATGTTAAAAGTTACAGAATCACTGACATGCCGTGCATTTAGCCATTACGTGGTATGTTGCACTCAGTGTTACAACCTGAGTCCGGTCCTTAAGGAGATTAAACAGCTTTAATATTTCAACAGGACAACCTCTGAAGGAAAAGAGAAAAAGGAAAGGAAAGGGAAGGCTTGTCCGACGAGCGGTTCTCATTGATAGCAACCCCAGAAACGACTCCAGTGACGAGGCACTAGTTCTCAAAACAGCTAGACACTTTTCAAAGGTACGTTGGCTTTGCTCAAACACTTTGAATTTAATGAATTGTCTCTTATTTAATTTCCCCCGTTCTTGATTTATTGCAAATTAAATTTTTGCGATTCTTCTGTAACACCTGTCGTCTTACACAGGAGAACATTTTTTCTGACACAAGTCTAATTTCCATCACCAGTTTTGAAAGTGAGAGCTGCGGGGAGAATGTGAGAATACTTTGAATTTAATGACAATGAATTATCATGAAAGAACGCGGAAAATGCATAATTGACTTTATGTCCATGTTATATTATCGGATGATTTGATGATTTGATATCAGATTATAGAGTGTCAATTACGTGACAAAGTCAAACAGTTAATTTTTACCTAGCATTAATGATCTAGCGATTCGTCTCAAATAACCCTTAGTTGAATTTTTCAATTCCAGGAAGAAGATGGAGGGAGATTTGAGCAACTTCAAGTTTCCTACTAGGGAAGCTTAACTGCCCATGCAACGCAAGGTATGATGTGAAAGTGGTATCACTTTACGAAGACACCCTTTCTTTGCTTTCTTACTTTTTCAACAATCACAGTTCACGATACTCGTCAGCGTAGTGGGAGTTGCACGTTAGAAGGGTAAAGTTAGTTTTCAGTTTGCATTAATTACTTTTCCCTGTAAGTTGATCGATGGAATATCAAAACATTTTTAACTGACCGTAACAAGAAAAGGCGCATAAAAAATTATGACCTCAACTATTCGATGTCTATAACATGATGATGTCAAATAGTTCAAAGTATGATATTCATTATTTTAGGTTCAAAGTCAATTCGTAAAAAAAAAAGATATTAGAGAAATTACAATGTAATTTTAGAATTTGATTACATGCTTGGATTAATAATCCATCATTGTTGCGTAACTCTAATTTAAATTCTTCAATTTCAGAACGAAGAAAAATAAGAAGATGGATGAGAACTTAAACAATTTTAAAGACCTTTCTGTTTTCAATGATGTATACTGGTAAGTTGACTGAATTTTTTTTATTCCAAGGACACAACCATAAAGAAAATCCACCATTCTTGAACCTTTGAAAGAAGTATTTATGGACGTATTTTCAAGAAGTAAAATGTAAGCCTTCCAGTAAAATGATTTTATGGAAGGCTTATGCTGTTGCGTCGAGCCTTTCCCAAGATTGGAAGGTAAAAACAAAAACAAAACAAAAACCCACATAAAAGGCGTGAGTAACTGTTGAAACTGAAATTCGGTTAAAAAAGAACAGCAAAAGGTTATATCTGCCTTTACAAGGGTTAACTAATGCAGTCTAATATATTTGATCTTCATATCACGCCAATAACGAATGATCAAAGTGAAGGTGAACACGGCAAATTCAACGCAGTTATAACTGTGATTTAGAGCGGTTTTCAAATGAATGTCTTAAGACCAAAACAAAAGTAATTACTCTAACCAATCACAGCAGGAACAAAAACCAAAATGAACCACTCACAAATTGAAGCAAATTCAAGTCATTAGCGCTAAGTGCGGGAAAACGCGTGCGAGCAAGTCACGATTGGTTTTTGGTTTTACTTCTGATTGGTCCAGAAAGTGGCGCGAACTTTTCTGACCAATCAGAGAGCGAAGTAAAGCAAAACCAAAGCAAAACAACATTGCTTTCGACACTCGTTTGAAAACTGCTCTATTTTAATAAACCCTTTGTCATTTTTTTTAGGTTGATGTCAAAAGAACTGGAGACGAAGAGAGCAAAAATTTGATCAGTCTAGGATCTTAACTTACAGCTGATAGTGATGGCAACATTGGGAAAATAAAGACCAGTGGTTCAACTAATATTTCTCACAGCAAGAGATGAATGACTAACAATATCGAGAAAAGGCAAATGGTGGACAGTTTTCACTCTACTCATGGTGACAGGGAGATTTAGGAATTTAGTAGACCGAGCCCAGCAGGTCAGGGGATAAGATCCATAGGGCTGGGATTTTTCCCCGTGTAATACCACAACAAGCGTGGTGGGGTTTTTTCATCCTGTGGATGCTTGCTTCGTTTCCCCTTTAGGTACTTTTGTATTCAGTATGGTTTTCTTAAACTATATCGTGGAACTCTAATTAAATATGCGACACGGTTATACGCGCTTGCAGAAAGCGAAAGACTTGAAAAGACTTGAAATAGTAATGCAGAGTTTCTTTTTCTACTTCCGCTAAATTAGCTTGTTTTTGTACGTCCAACCATAGTTAATAAAAGAATCTGGTTATGAAGCTCAATTAAGTCCTTTGTTTCATGTTTTTGTTACCGTTTTTAGCCTTGACGGTGCACAAAAAACAATAGGTTTTGAAGTTTGCATGAGCAACTAACCAATAAGAATGTCACTGTTAAGTTATTCAGCCATAGTGTGCGAACGCAAAACAAAAGATTGTGCACTGTCGTAGTACTTTCAACATAAATTGCAGCACCATTGTTAAGGCCTTTGAAACTTGCAAAGTTTCATAACCAGTCCCTCGAGTAACTATGGTACAACGTACATATGTCCTTTTTTTCCAAAGAGAAAATAAGGCTCCACCACCTCCAAAGTAAAGACACAGGAAAGTACGAAGTGAAGACTTTGGTAAATCGCTCTTTTATTATGTTTTTTTCTTTTCCTTTTTCTTTTTTTTTGGGGGGGGGGGGGTCAGCGTTCAATTAGTACTTGCACTCGTTTGATTTGAAAAGCAGCGTTTTAATAAACTATAAGTAATCGCTATTTCCCCTTATGGGTCGCGAGGGAGAATTTAAAAAAAACGCGAGATATAAGGGTTACAAGAGCTTATTTTTTCGAGTACCTCGATCTTCTGTCAGGTGGAACCAGAGAAACTAACAAGGCAAAAGACGCATTGTTCATTTATAAAGGCAACTAGAAGGTAATTAAGAAGCAAGTAGGTTAACAAAACTTACAAGAAATAACAATGTTTGCAATCCGAAGCAAACTACTGAATATAAAATGGTTAATGTGATTACGAGTAGGGATTATACGAGCTAGAAAAATTGCAGTAAAGAGTCAAATAACTAAAAGGAAATGTTACAATTTTTTAAAATGCTCGTGTGTAGGAGTAAATAACTGGGCAAATAAACAAGTGACGGAAGTGTAAACATTGCGCATCTAAGTCAGCATGTTTTATAGTTCGGCTAGTTTAACAGTGGAGCTCCCAAGGAATAGGAATAAGTTAGATGAAATCGCTTTCAGGCTTGAACCAATTTGCTTAGTTACCTGAATAACCAATTACGATTAAGAAAACTTAAACAAATAACGGAAGTCATGATCATTTGCATTTAAAATTGAGCGCGTGTTAGTAAAAGACTTCATAATAATTACGTTAGAATACCTACACTATGTTTGTCATGAAGAGTGCGCAGTTTAATAAACAAATGAATTGAACTGAGTAAATAATTAAAAAGTAAATAAATAAATAAATCGACAAACTAACAGGTAACGGCACCTTTTGCGGTTAAAAGATTACCTACCTCCGTATAAGTCAAAAATAACTTCATGGGTAAAAAAGTGAACGGTGCGTTTAGCAATCAAAAATGTGCGAGCTACAGCAAACAAGTGGATAAATGTAGTGCGAAGCGATATCAGTGTTATTCCTTTTAATGAACGGAAGAAATAAGTTTACTTCCTAAGTGCACTTAAATAAAGTGTTGATGATAAACCATAGAATGACATAGAATGGGTGTGTATTGAATAAATTAGAAAGTAAAGCTAAGAGAAACATTGATGACAATGTCTTAGATCTAAAAAGAGTGCGTGTTGGCGAATAAATTGACGATCCACGAAAAGATGGTAGAAACGTTTAATTCCTAATAGTTAATTTTGTCTGAAAGCAAGGGGAAAATAAACTTAAAAAAATAGTGGCGTTGGTAAGCAGACAAGGGAATAAATCAGCCAAGAGGAAGTTGCGTGCGTTGGTAAAGATAGGGAAGAATAAACGAAGGGATAAACACTGATTTCTACTTAAAAGAGTGTGGGTGTCTATTAACAGCTACCAGGATAGCCTAAAAGATTGCATGCGTAAGTGAGTAAACGAGAAGATATAATCAAAACGTAAGAACAACAACAGTCTGATAAAAAAAAGAATGCACGAATAGACTGATGGTCTGTAAACAATATGAAACAATATGATAAACACTGATTAACCTCAGCAAAAACTGAGAAATAAAAAGAAACAATTATTAACGAACTTTACATCTAGTATAAGACAGTGCGCGTGTTAGGAAACAAACTGTTGAATAAACAGATGACGAGAGTTTTCAATTTCTGTTAATGTGTGCATGAAAGCGAAGGCTAATAAACTAATAAATAATAACATAATTTTACATTTCTAACTAAAAAGGGTGTGTTAGGTGGGATCTCTATAAGAAATGAGTTAAGAGAATAAAAATATGAACTAGCTAACTAATAAAAGGGGGGGGGCTTAATAGCAAATAAATTGTTGAATAAACAGATGGCGGGAGCTTTTAATATCTAATAATGTGAGGCAAAGGAAACATAAACCAATAAATAAAATCATTATTTTACATTTCAACGTTGGTGTCTTGGGTGTTGATATCGTCAAATAACTCATGTTAAAGAGAATACGGCAAGAAAAGGATCTGATGAATAAACCAAAGAATAAACACTTTGATCTTTAATCGTGTGTATTAAACGGTAAATAATTTCACAAATAAACACGTAACAAGTTAGCAAACAAAAAAAAATTAATAAAAACAAAAGAACAACCACATTCATAGATAACAGGGTGCGCGGAGAAAGAATGCTCAATATAAATAATTGAGGCGGAAAATACTTACTGTTAAAGACTGCACGACGCACATTTGTAAACAGCAAACATAAGTAAACAATTGGAGGGAACTGTTTGTATTTAAGATTCAGGATTTTTCGTAATCAAAGCATATGAATACAAAACCAAACAAATGTGATAAAAAAATTGCACATAGGTGCATAAGCAGTGAGAAGTAAATATTAAGAGTGCACAAGTTGTAAGGAAATAAAAAGAGGAAAAGCTAACAAATAAGTGTTAAGTGTGAGTGTTATTAGATAGCTCTGAAACTTAACGGATAAAAAAAATAAACACCGCAGTGTAAACGCGTAAGCGCTCGTTCTAACAACTTCGTGCCTGAATAGAAATGCGTGAATGTTTTAAGTGTACGCATACGTACATGGGATAATAAATTAATAACTTATACTCTGAAGGTTTCAAATAGTGTGCATTTTAGCAAATACAACGATAAATTAGCAAGTGATGAAAATGTTTAACATTTGTTTCTTGGCAAACAGTTTTAAATGAACTAAACCGATGAAAAGAGTGCTTTACATCAAAAGAGCGTGCTTGTTTTAAGACTTTATCAATAAATAATAAAGTCTAAATGAACCAACACATCTACCATTTATGTTTGTTTTTATTCAGATTTAACAATGATCTTCTTAGTAGGCACATTTCTGAGTAAATAATGACAAAACTGTTTGATCGGATTTAAGAGTATCTGCGTTAGGAAACAAGTGTTAGATAACCTAACAAGTAATGATGAGCGCGTGCAAGTAAATAACTAGATAAACTGACAACTACAGTAATTGAATCGTTTAAATAAGAGTGCTTGTGTAACTGAATAATTGCAGGACAACTGAATTAACCTACACCTCTTAAGGTAAAGATAAAAAATCTGAGTGTCAGTAAAATCGGGAATAGTTGAAAAAAGTTTGTTTGCAAACTGAAAATCTTTGCGTCTCTTGTAAAGGAGGGTCAGTTTCTAAACGCATCCTCAAGCTACGGTTAAATGAAAACAGAAGGGAGACCATTTGAGTGATTCTAGCACCAAAGGAATAGCCAAGACTGGCGAGCCTGAACGACCCATCGAGGGGAATGAGAGGGGATGGAAGTAATTAGTAGTTTAGTGTAATTAAATAGTATCAGTAAATCTGCTTATGTTGAACATCGGACTACAAGTGCGAGATTAAGTTTTCAAACCTAGTGCACTTTCTTTAGCGCAAAAAAAGGAGTGCAATTAAAAAAATCCTGTTTTCATTTTGTCAGGCGGAGTTACTCTTCCCATGCGGCTGTTATATAGATCGTCAAATAACGGCGGCGTGGGTGAGAGAACCCAAGAAGCGTGTTTAAAATTAGCTTACCACGTGTCTCACCGACCTTCTTCTCTACAGGGACGAACGAAGGCTTTACGAACGTATCTGTTTTGAAATTCCCGAAAGTCGCACTTGCATGTAGCCAATCTCGTACTTGTATTCCGGTCTGAAAGTATTTGAGGACATGAGATACTTATAGCTTAGTTATCCTAAAATTTGGTATTCTAAATAAACGATTTAATTTTCGACATTTATGAGTATTGTGTTGCGCTGTAAAGGAGCAATAGGCTTTGACATGACAATATTTGAACGCAACCACAAGATCTCGTCCGTGTAACTGTTATTTCTTTAAATTGATACAATTTAAGTATAGCAAGCGTTTCCGCAGAGGTTTCATCGGTTCGAGGCATTTTTCATTTTTTCGCCGCGCTAAAATTGGGCCGAGCGCAAAAAAATGGAAGTGGCGGGGATGGGGAGTGGAGGCGGGAAATTAAAGGAAACTCCCCTTCAGGCTTTTTTTTTTCGCGCAAAAAAAAGCGAAAAATGCTTCAAAACTGTAGAAAACCCTACATCAACGCTTGCTACGCAGGCTAAATGGAGTACAGCGTTTACTGATATTTGCCACTTTTTTCGATATCGATGTTCTTGACGTGATATCGGCATTGAACGTAAAGAAAGGTGGCTGGGCTTCTGAGTAAAAATCATTTGAACTAACAAGAGCACGGAGTGCATACAACACTTTTCTCAAGCGGTTTAAAGATACCTATCCACATTTGCTTAAAAACAAGATAGAAAAAAGCTGCAACGTTGCCAAGTTGATTTGATTTTACATCGTCAGGAGAATTAAACCACCCATCAAATAGTTTCGTTTTGTTGAAATCGAACAGTCCCCTGGTCCTTGTGGTAACTCACACTTACCCCTTCAATTGAAACTTTTGATTTCCGTACGCATTTTTGCAAAGCACGGGTTATAAACCTCCTGTCAAGGATCATATATTCGATGGGCACTACCGCGAAGCTGGAGAAAGCTAGCGAGTACGTCCAGAGATATGCACAATGTATAGCTGAGGACGAAACGCGTTTCTAAGTATCACCATAATGGCAATCATTATCCATAAGCTAAGATAAGTAACAATCATAGCCACGAAAATTTTCGTTAGTTTGACTTCCTTGTGCACGCCCACAGTACTAAGGACGGTTCGAAGGTGGGACGCATGCTCCCGAACGTACTTGCTTGACAATCCCGTAAAACCGGTTAAACATGACGGTGAGGGAAGGCAAAATCCACAGGGAGACAATAGCGATCATAACTGATTTCCCTGTGAGCGCCAGGGTCTCGATTGTCCTTCCGGGGCTGCTACAAACGTGTTTCCCCTGCACGGCGGTTAATATGTGCCCGGTACCTCCAAGCACGGCGGTACAACATGCAAACAGCCAGATGAAGATGAGGCTACACGCGGTTTTCCTGCAAGTTATTTGGCGGACGGGTGCGCGACAAATGGCATCATAGCGGTCAATACCGATGGCTGCTAACGTCATGATGTTAACAGCGAAACGAGTAAACATGGTGAAAAATCTTGCCAAACACACTGTGTAGGAAAGCAAATAGATTTGAAATTAAGGACGGTGCCTCCTAATATAGATGTATTTGTGCAAAGGTTATGACCATGGGGAAACAGTAGATCTTAGCATGGGTAATTAGAATCCAAAAAGAAAAATGTGGGTAACCACGCATTTTTTCAGAGATAGTTAAGCAACCATAATTCTAAAAAAGCGTGGAAATACAAAGAATACATGGCAATTTCTTTCCAAATTTAAGCTCAATTATCTCTGAACAATGGGTGGTTACCCCCAATTTTCTTTTTGGATTCTGATAGCCCTTACAAAGATCTGCTTTTTTCCACGTAGTCTTAAACCACGCAAAAATATTGTTGTATTAGTGGGCAAATTCCTTAAGAAACCCGAATATGCCGAGATGCGCTGAACGTATGCGCAGTAACAAAAGGAGGCACCATCCTTAAGGTGTTCTTAAATGCATTTTGTAGAATTCCCCTATGTGTGAACAAACCACATCATAGGAAAGGACTTCTCAGCAGCTTTCAATTATGGTCGCATTTAAATTTTTGATCCAAAACTACAAATACAGCGTTATAAATAGCACTACTGGAAAGTAATGGTGAGTAGCTTTTGTTAGAATGGATACATTTTTTTTAGGATTTCATCTAAAAAGTAACGCATCATATTAAATATTGCCACAGGAAAGTAGTTATGTAGCTTTTATTTGAATGGTCATATTTTAGGATTTCAGCCAAAAACTAAATTAAAAGTAGTGCATTATAAACAGAACAATAGGAAAGTTGTAATTGTAAGTGGCGTTTATTTGAATGGTCTTATTTAAGGATTTCGTCCAAGAACTAATACATCAGTACTAAAGAGCAGCTTACTTTTGGATTCCATCCACAAACTAATAGAGCAGTATACACCAAGTACCAGAGGAAAGTGCTGACGCGTAGCCTTCATTTGATGTCAATATCGAATTTAAATAAATTTAGGGCTCAAATTAATGTCATAACCAACTGTTACAGATAGTTATCAGAGAAAAGACCTTCTAATCCTTCAATAGCTCTGACATTGATGGCTCTTACGTAACCGGCCGTTAAATGACCAGGTTGAACTTGTAAGGGCCTCCACAGACTAGACACAAGTTGTCGACAACTAAATGGTATCGACAACTAATTGTGTCGGATGCAGGCATTCCACACACTGGAGTGTTTAGCGGTTGTCGACATCTAAGTCAGGCCAGCGAGAGCTTGGGAACTAACGTTCACTACGCATGCTCATAACGCAGTACGTGACCACGCAGTTACGATACTTCTCCGACCAATCATTCCCAACAACCAGTTTCCCTGTTTTAATAAAGTCCTCAAGTCCTCAGCTTCTACATTCGCGCTCAGAAAGATCAACTCAGCAATTATGCAAATTGAACGCGCCCTTGAAGCGCTTTGCATGTGAAAAATGGTTAAGCTGCTTTAACTAGAAAGTCAAAGCCGTAACTATTTTTTCTCCACGCTTAAACTTAGTCGAACATTGATGGCTGTTGGATAGTCAAAAGATCCGTTAGCCTCGTTGAACGTAGAGATCCGCCAGGGGCTAGAGGGCTAGAGGTGTTTTTGTAATCAAAGTTAAAGTCCTCAAGTCCTTAGCTTCTACGTTCGTGGTTTTGGAGATCAACTAGATTTATGGACGTTTAGGAAGAGTAGATTGTGATCGCTTTTATTTACTCGAAATAAAAGTAGCGATCAGTACCGAGGTCTCTTCCCCAGAATGATTCTGTTTAACTTTTAAGCTTCAAGATTTATCGTGATTATGATTGTGGTTTGATAGAAGGAATTTCTTGTGCGGACACTAAAGGACAAGGATGTCCTTTAGTGATTTTTCCTTCCTGTAGGATACAATCGGTTCGTGCTTGAAGATTTGAACGAGACCTGGTTGGTTCTGGATAATGTGCCAGTGTTTCATGAGAATCTTTTTAAGATTCGGTACAGCCGGATTATACGTTGTGACAAACGGTAAAATCTCATTTCTTTGTTTAGGTTTAGACCGTAGAGCCTCTTTTCTGTTTTCAAATCGAACTTCACTGAGAATGTTTTTAACGAGCGTGACTGGATAACCTCTATTGTAGAGTCTTTGTTCGAAGTCTCTTTTAAAATTCTCGAAGTTCTCTTTGACTGAATTAGTACGTAAGAGGCGTAATGGTTCTCCCTTGATAAAACCCTTTTTAGTGTTTAAAGGGTGGCAGGTGGAGAAGTGAGTATATTGAAAAGTCTCGGTCGGTTTGAAATGAGTCCGTATGCCTTCAGAGCTGTTCACAAAGAAAGCTTAAGCAACTGACGAATGATCCTTTTTTAAGGTTCCGAAACCGGTCTTGCATTTACAAGCTTAAGAGTATTTCGTTTACGAACTAAACCATGGTGCTCAAACGTTCCTTTGATCAGCTGATCAAAATCCTGCCTATTAAGGCAGATTGCCAAGCTCCGGCTGTCGTCCCGTTCAAGTCATCGTACACAGTCTGATTGTACCGTAATCGGGAAGGACAACTCGCATTAAGTGATGTTATAATATAGCCTGCTAATTTATCGGCTATCAGTTACACTTAGTGATTCTAAGTCCTTCTGAAGAAACCCCAATCATATTAAATAAAAAACCAATTCCATGCTCCCACTTGACAGATTTGCTCTCAGAAGAGACCTTTTAATACTGATCCCATCACTTATTTGCAGTTTTCAATGCATAAATAAAGGGATCACACTTTCACCCTTCAAAACATCACTAAACAAAGTTGGTCTCTAAAAAGCGCGAACGTAGAAGCTGAGGACTTGAAAAGAATCGAATTTGCGATGATGCCAAGGAAACACGCTATTCCTAAAAGAACGTTTTGTGCCACTAATCCTGGTCTCTAAAAAGTGCTAACGTAGAAGCTGAGGACTTGAGGACTTTATTAAAACTAAAAATTTAGCTTTTAGTTGTCGACAACTAATCTCACACACAGCGTTTTTTAGTTGTCGATAATATTTAGTTAGGGACAACAAATAGTTGTCGACAACTAAATGTCTAGCCTGTGGAGGCCCTCAGGATATTAATTAAGATATTTTAATTTTCAATTCAAGGAAATTTTGAACGTGTTAAGACAATTTCCGCCCAACGTTCGAGCAGTAAGTGCAAAAATTAAGTTACCAAAAAGATACTTGCGGCACTGTCACATTTTGAGAACAGATAAGAAGAACTTATCGTTACTTTTGCTCCCAAGCTGACCCCGCGAGAGAAAATTGGATTTGAAGTTATCCATATTCCAATTAAAAAGACGTTTCATGTCAGTTCAAAACAAAATGGCGCCCATTTTTAGCATACTTTTACGAGATTTGAAATTAATTTTCTTGAGAATGCTTGAGAATTTCATCGCGGGATCACTTGGGCAAGTGAACTAGAGTGAGATGTTTCAAATAGCATTTAAAATGTTACCGTGCTATGAGTAGTTTTTTGGTAAATATTTTTTGCAATTATTGCTCGAACGTTGAGCGGAATCCGTCTTAAAATGTTAGATCATAAATGCTGCATGGCCATAACAAATGAATGAAACGAAATAACATAAAAACGCTGTCATACAATTCGCGTTTACTCAGAAGAAAGTTCTGAGCCCTCCCATCAAAAGTGGAACCCAAAAAACTTCTAAAAGAAATAACGTATGAATGAAACATCACCTGCATTTTCACCGACATCGGTGCTGCCATTGATGGCTCTAACATGAAGAGGAAGACTGATAACACAGGCTTACCATCCTCTGTTTGTGTGGTGGGCTGTGCATTTGTAATGGCTGTGTTGGTTTATCAAATTAGCAAAACTAAAACCGAAATTTAGGAGTTTTAAAACTGAGGAAAATGAAATAAAAACTCATAAAATTGCTGCCATGGTGTTTTGATTTGTGTTTCTGTGTTTATTTTGGTGATTTAAGGCTCGTGAAAGCGATGTTTTCAAAATAATGGTCAGACTCGCTCAAAAGTAGAGAAAGAGAACAAGGCATGCAACTAGGCGACCCGCAAATTACACTACCCAGTCGAACATTTCGTCAAACAAATCATATTTGCCGTATTCACACACACACAAAAATCTTGGCCCTCAAAAGAATAGTCTTCGAAGAAAAATTAGGCCAAATTTGAGTTAGATTCGTTCGCAGATAGACCTTTAAATTCGAGCCCAAACTTTTGAATACGACCGTCAATTTGCTTTCTCCCTATGATCTACAAGAAATCCGAACTCAAAGGAATTCGAAGAATGTATATTTCCGTTAAAATTTGAATTCGCGTACGACAAACTGCCGCGCCTGGCCTCCCTAAGCGAAACGTTTAGTCCGTGACAAAATCTTCTCTGTCGTCACCCGAGTGGGGAGTTTGATGGACAAAGCAGGAACCCAGTTGAAAGACACGCGATTTTTTACATTTCCCCTGCACGTAGACTGAGGGTCGCTGGACGCAAAAATTCAAAACAAAACAAAATGGAAGACGCGGACTCAGGCCAACCTAAGGCCAAGAAGAAAAAGATCGAAAAGGGAAATGAAAAACGGCGGTGGTATGTTGGATTGTTTTTTTCTTCTTTATCTTGTGTGTGTGTGTGCCATTTACCATGCCAAACAACAGCAGCTATTAAGATCATGCGAATCGTTTCGTTACGTTTAACTGGTTTGCATTTTTCCGTTTTCATTACAGGTTAACACAGAATTATGAGTTATAATCAGGATAAAAAATTTCCTTGGAGGAAAGCGAAGAATTTTCGTTTCACTTTGAAAGGAAAAGATGTTTGCACCATAGTAACAGAGGTGTTTGGTTAACTGCTGAAAAAGTAGGGGATCCATAACTCAACTTTTTGGCTTTTGTCTGTGGCTAGGTTTAGGAAATAATACTGAAAGTAATCGATGGCATGGTAATGAACTGCTGAGTAGTTTATTCCGTTCAATATAGTAGAAGCTCGAAAATGTATTTTCATCTCACAGAATTCTTTACCCTGCAAAATAAGTCTTCTTCCCCCAGAAATGTAAGAATTTTAAGTATTTGAATACTTCTGGTACCACCACCGTTTTCCATTTCCCTTTTCGGTCTTTTTCTTCTTGGCCTTTGGCTGGCCTGAGTCCGCGTCTTCCATTTTGTTTTGTTTTGAATTTTTGCGCCGAGCTACCCTCAGTCTACGCGCAGGGGAAATAAAAAAATCGCGTCTTTCAACTAGGTTCCCGCTTTGTCGGTAGACTCGCCACTCGGGTGACCACATAGAAGATTTTGTCACGGACCAAACGTTTCGCGTAGGGAGGCCAGGGGTGGCAGTTTGTCGTACGCGAATTCAAATTTTAACGGAAATATGCATTCTTCGAATTCCTTTGAGTTCGGATTTCTTGCAGATCATAGGGAGAAAGCAAATGGACGGTCGTATTCAAAAGTTTGGGCTCGAATTTAAAGGTCTATCCGCGATCGAATCCAACTCAAATTTGGCCTAATTTTTCTTCGAAGACTATTCTTTTGAGGGCCATGATTTTTTTGTGTAAGTGAATACGGCAAATATGATTTGTTTGGCGAAACGTTCGACTGGGTAGTGTAATTTGCGGGTCACCTAGTTGCATGCCTTGTTCTCTTTCTCAACTTTTGAGTGAGTCCGACCGTTATTTTGAAAACATCGCGTTTGCGAGCCTTAAATCACCAAAATAAACACAGAAACACAAATCAAAACACCATGGCAGCAATTTTATGAGTTTTTATTTCATTTTCCTCAGTTTTAAAACTCCTAAATTTCGGTTTTAGTTTTGCTAATTTGATAAACCGACACAGCCATTACAAATGCACAGCCCACCACACAAACAGAGGATGGTAAGCCTGTGCTGATAAGACAAGCGATGAGATCGGCAGCAGCAAAGTTTGTGATAAGAAGTTTATCGGGCGTTAAATCCCCACGACGATACTTGAAGCTGAAGACGAAAAGAATCGAAGTTGCGATGATGCCAAGGAAACACGCTATTCCTAAAAGAACGTTTTGTGCCACTAATCCCGAGCAAGGAGCATTTGTTTGTTGCTTTAAAATTCCGGGCGAGAGATGAAAATTTGAAGAGTTACTCATGACGCAGTTTCCACCGCACGTTGTGCGTTGTTGGCCGCAAATTTGTGCTTAATCACGGTGTAGTTTTTACCGGAGCTTCTGACGTCACAGATAAATAATTTTTCACGAATTTAAATCTTCTAATCCCTGCTGAACTCTACCAACTGCTAACAAAATTGGGTTTTTAAAATCAACTATTGAAGAGCCCCCGAATCACCGGTCGGAGTTTCAGCCCATGAAACAAGAATACCTACAGCTGCTATTGAAAAAAGTCTTGTTATACCAATATCATGCAGAAAACTGAGAAACATGACAAATGGACTTTTAACAAATAAAAACAATTTGCATATAATTGCTTTACAGAATATCTTAAATGGAGTTTGTCTGATATAGCTTGATACGTATTAGTAACAAACGCTTCCTATAATTCTAACGATTGGTTCGCTTACAGGTGGTGCAGGGAAAAATGAAAACTGAACAGCGGGATTTTGAGTTTCTTCAGTTGTTTAATCAGATGCAACACGATTCTCAAAGCTAATAAATTTGTCATTTGTCGTTTAACTCATGTTAAACAAAGTAGTAATTGTTCATAATTACATAGAATAGGCCTCCAACCAGAAAATTGAAGCAACGCTCCGAAATTCTTTTTCATTTCCTATGTCATTTAAGGACGCTTAAGATGGATTTATTTGTCGATTAAGACGAATTCATTTGTTTAGAATGAACATTGATGAGACAACGGCGTAATCTTATTTTCCGGATTTGTTAGCTTGAACTTTTATGTCAGCAAACCTTCCTAGAACTGTTAATTTTCTTAAATCTTTACAGCCCAAAATACCAATTTTGATATCTCCGTTAACACAAGACCCAGTTCCCCTGATCTCCCCTGCTTAACAAGATCATAAAGGACAGTACGAAAATAACCTGCGATCAGGCCGAATTTTAGCATCGCTCTCGTATTCTCTTATGTTGCTCGCTCGCTAAAATAGGGCCTGATACAATCTCTCACAGGAGTTCGTGTCGGCGGCCAAATTTTGGCCGCAAGAATCTCGCAATCTGATTGGCCCTTTAACAATAGAGCTGTCAACGAAAGTAAATTGTCTACGAGTCTCGCTCACAATTTCGATCCGACCTCCATCGCCAAGGAACAACCAAGGAACAAGTCTGCCGATGTAAAATGTGTTGCTCTAATAAATTCTCGTCGTTCTAGGAGAATTGTGACCATTTCTTTCTCTCCTGAGAATGGCGTTCGGTTTGATGCAAAGCTGTCTCTCACCTGGAGCAGAGAAGTACAGCAACAGTGAAGTATTAGTGAAGTATGTATTCCGTTTTATCGCATCGTGTCTCGGAATTTTCATTTGACGCTTTCAGCTAGTATTGATAACATGAACAGAGTAGTGGTTGTTTCCGCGTTTTACGAAACGAAAAGAACAGCAGACGAACAAATATCTTTCGCCAAGAATGATCAACAAGTCAACCGATAATTCGGTAAACTTAACGGTAAACTTAACGGTAAACTGATGTTTGGCGAGAACCGCAATCAAGTCGCAATAACGATTTTCAGTTTATTCATTCATTGTTTAATACTTGTGTCGTTTTATTGATCTTTGACATTTACATCAAAGGATCTGACTAGTTTTATAATTAATTTCCCTGCTAGCAGAGGCCCCTTTTCCTTTGTATTCGCTGAGCTGACGGCCGGGACGAAAAGTGACCTCTGCCATGGGTCGAAACTCCCTTTGATTCAACCGCCGTCCATGGTCGTGGACGGCGGTTTCCGAAACGCATGCTCCCTGTATTGTTTGCTGACCGTGACTTGAGCCCACTGTATCTCGCGCATTCCGTTACAGTTATTCCGCTGTCATTTAGTGAGCCCGCATAGTAACATGCCGTCCTGGAAAGAGAACTAAAGTCGTGAAGAGTTACAACGTTTACTTTCTCTCGTTTTTGTTAACATGGACGACGGAAAGATAAACAATCGAAAGAAGAAGCTCTAAGAAACACTCGACAAATTAAGGAATGGAATTTAGAGCGAAGAAAACATCTGTCAAGGCGAAGGACAACCTTCCACCTCCAAAGATTTTTCGAGCTGCGGACTTTCTGTGAAATGCTCCAGCACTTCTACGAGTCTACGGTAGAGTAATTTACACATTTGAATGTAAATTTGTATCGAAATCGCTTTTTAATTGAGGGATTCTTCATATTCCTTACAGTTTTCGTAAAAGTTTTGAAAAACGTGCACAGTTCGCATCACCAAATGCTCTTCAAAATAACTTGCACATCGAGCGAAATCGTTTGCGCGTAGCTTCCCTCGAAGAAAGAATTGCACGCGT
This sequence comes from Siderastrea radians, assembly GCA_964017195.1. Lineage (NCBI taxonomy): Eukaryota > Metazoa > Cnidaria > Anthozoa > Scleractinia > Rhizangiidae > Siderastrea > Siderastrea radians. Next base: position 12,416,603 of record OZ024900.1, on the reverse strand, counting down.
TTGGTCTTCAGAAACAAGTAAAGACGTGTTTTAATAAGTGTATTATTTAGAAAAGCTTACTGTCTCTTCTTCTGTGTACCTTCATTCATAAAATTTTGAAAAGTAGTAATCTGACCTAAACAGACACAAATGCTCTGCTGTGGTTTGATTTCACGCGCGAGACAACATGAGAAATCTCTTGCGGAAATTTTCAAAATTTTGACTTTGAGATTGTATTTTTGGCTAATTCTTAATTGACAACTGGTGTATTTTATTTAAAAAGTAAGAAATTTTAACTATTCTAGATCAAGTGAGTGTTGTTTTTTCAAACCTATAAATTGTCCTTTCGTACTGCACGTGGGTTGTTTATTACCAACTGCTAATTTAGTGAAGCGATCATAAAACACGCAGCCTTCAATGGGTTAAATTCTCTTTGATTCCTGGAGTTGTGGTCATGTTCAAAAAGCTTCCTTGTCCAGATAACTTGAAATTAATACCGTAGATTACAACAACTATCTCTAGACGAACTGTCTACTTTTTTTAGGGTTTTGGAGAACTCGCCATTCACGACAACAAAACTGTGCAGGTGTTTTTTGGCGCGCTAGTTGAGAAAGGTGGGAGTCGTCAGCTGATCACGTGCTAAAAGCATCACGTGACGTTTCGGTCGCTAAGTAACCGTGGCGCATGCTCAACACAGTTCATTTCGACCCATGGCAGAGGTCCCTTTTCGTCCCGTCCGTCAACTCAGCGAATACAAAGGAAAAGGGGCCTCTGCTAGCAGGGAAATAATAAATTTTCTTCGTTTTAAAATTCGCTGCTGTTTAGAGATAAAATTCGCTGCTAATCTCAAATATTTATCACTTCTGGAACTAAATTAAATTACAAAATACTCCTTTGTTTATAAACGGTTTTGTTTATATCTTTATTCTAAAGAATGAAACTGAAGGTATTTCTCTTAATTGCCCAAGGTTTTTTACGACAGATGCGAAGAGAATATTTCCGGATACCACCTGAAATGGGAAAGAATTCAAGCATGCAGCATATCTTGGTACGTGACAACATCGTCGTGTTTTGAATTCTCTTTCAGTTTCAGCTCAGACAGAGCAACCATGTACAATACCGGAACCTTCAAGTTAGCAATCGTGTAAATTTGAGTGCTTCTGTCTAGAAGATATATCGTAGCCTATGGTTTTCTTATTTTGCCGACATTTGCGTGGCTTTTTGCGAGTTGCCGTTATGGGAAATTTGCATACCGAGGATCGTGCAAGTAGAAGAAATTTTGATTGGCTGTTTTGTTGAATGTCAATCAATCAAAAAAGTGGGCGGTAGACGTTCCGTAGAAGAATTGTATCAGGCTCTAATTTTCGTTTCGCCCGTCCCGCCTGAATGTTTCACCGAGCGAAACGAAAATAGAGCCTGATCGCAGGTTAGTACGAAAAGAAAAAATATACTCCAAAGAGAGACATGCCTTGGGAAAAAATTCTCCTTTATCTACAGCGAGAACTGTAAAATGTTTAAAAATAAAATCACTGAAAAAAAAGGTCAAAATATCAAGAGCGATATGGAAAAATCGTTGTTTGTGGTGCATTATTTCGCAATGCTTTAGAAATTTTGCGAAAATATAGGCCTTATTTCCTCCTTTTTTCCAGCTCGCGAAAACCATGAAAAAGTGAGAAAATATTGCAAATCCGCACTCCGTGATACTTCCCTTTCATTGATACTTGATGTTGATTACCCACGCTTTGAAAGTTTTTTGAAAGTTTGAATGTTTTTAGTGACGTGTACTTTGACATCCAATCAGTTGGATGTCAGGACTGGGAAGAAATGACATTCGACATATTAACTGCTCAGCTGACTGATATCGTTCGCTTTGACAAGCAATTATTCAGGATGTGAGAACTTGGAAGTGATGATATTTGACTCATTGACTGGTCAAGTTGAGGTGTTTGTATAGGCCAATACGAATTTCATGTCATTTGCTTTATATATAATCCTTGCTCAATCGCGTGATTGATAAGTCATTTGAAGACAAGGCGACTAAAAATCACGTTTTATTATATAAACGACCCTATATGAGCAAGAGCACGCACTGATGCTACGAGTAGAGAAGGCATGCGAAAAAAAAAAAAGATTAAACTTGATGTAACGTTGCAAACCAACAGATAGAATGTCTGTTTTTCGCATCCAAGGGTGGGCCAAACATTCCTTATTTGGATTTGCCTAAAGGAAACACTCTCGATACCAAAAACTCAATATTATCAATATTTAGGTTGAAAATATCGATACTCACCGAAAGATTTCCATGCCGTTGTGACCACTTGGAAGAAACAACTGCGTCAGTTTTCTGTTTCTATGAGACTGAATCCTTTCAAGCACAAGCACTCGATTGCGTTCTTGCACAAACTCCAATTTTTTTACCTGTTAGTTATTCACAAACCGTTGCCTTACAATCCTGTTTTGCAGGTTTACCAGTAATTTGTGTGCTTTTGACTCTCTTAATCCTGGACTCGACCTTGAGTGACGACGTCATGCTATACCTCTTACGTGTGACGTCATAGTATTGATGTCCATATCGAATATCAAAAACTGCCAAATATCGGTACATGTCGTATTGGTATCGGATCGCTTTGAAAAACTGGTATGGGCCCCCTGTTAATTATAATGGCTGGTGGAGATAAGATCGCATGTCAGCTTCTAAGGGCGCCTCTGGCTACTGTTATTGGTTCATTTAAGTTCTCATCCACTCACCATTCCCATGAAGCGTGAGACAAAGAACAATGTGTAAAAGCGGTGACAAATACCGGGTCGTGAGTATTCTTTTGCGCCGTTAAGGGGTGGTACAACCACGAGATCTCGTCCGTGTGACGATTATGTTTTTAATTGGTACGATTCGTTCGAGGTTTAGAATATTTGTCGATGGTGTCGACGTCAATTACTTGGTAACGATACCTACCCACGCTTACTTGGAGACGAGATAGAAAGAAGCGGCGATGCTGCCAAGTTGAATTTGATCTCACATCGTAAGGAGAATTAGGCCATTGATCCAATAGTTTCGTTTTGTTGATATTGAACCGTCTCCAGGTCTTTGTTGTAACTCACACTTACCCCCTCAGTTGAAACTTTTGATTTTCGTACACATTTTCGCAAAGCACAGGTTGTAAACCTCCTGTCAAGGATCATATATTCAATGGGTACCACTGCGAAGCTAGAAAAAGCTAACGATGTACGCCCAGAGATATGCACAATGTATAGCCAGGGATGAAAACGCGTTCCTAAGCAACACCATGACGGCAAACATTATCCATAAGCTGAGATAAGTGACAATCATAGTCCGCACGCAAAGTTTCGTTAGTTTGACTTCCTTCTGCACGCCCACTGTGCCAAGGATGGTCCTAAGGTAGGACGCATGTTCCCGAACGTACTTTACAATCCCGAAAAACCGGTTGAACATGACGGCGAGGGAAGGCAAAATCCACAAGGATTTTGTGAGCGCCAGGGTCTCGAATGTCCTTTCGGGGCTGCTACAAACGTGTTTCCCCTGCACGGCGGTTAATATGTGCCCGGTACCTCCAAGCACGGCGGTACAACATGCAAACAGCCAGATGAAGATGAGGCCATACGTGGTTTTCGTACAAGTTATTTGACGGACCGGCGCACGACAAACGGCGTCATAGCGGTCAATACCAATGGCTGCTAACGTCATAATGTTAACGGCGAAACAAGTAAACATGGTGAAAAATCTTGACAAGCACACTGTGTAGGAAAGCAAATAGATTTTAAAATTAAGGTGTTTTAAAATGCATTTTGTAAAATAATCCTATGTGTCAACAAATCTCATCATGGGAAAGGACTTCTCAGCAGCTTTCAATAAAAGTCACCTTTAAATATTTGGTCCAAAAACTAAAAATACAGAATTATAAATAGCACTACCCAAATGACGGGAAAGTAATCGTGAGTAGCTTTTGTTCGAATGGTCATGCGCATTTTAGAATTTCTTCCGAAAACTAACACAGCATTAATATCAACAGTACCGCAGGAAAGTATTGAAAATTAGCTTTTTACTTGAATAGCCACATTTTAGAATTTCTTTATACTGTATTCGAATAAATGTTGCAACCACCTTGTACAGAATAATTAACAGTGGAAAGCACTTCGAATTCTCAATAGCTTGGACATTTGATTTTGCCGACGTAGCCCATCAAATGGCCAGTAAAACTTGCCAAATTATTTTGATGCAAAAAATGATCGGTTTTTTCCGGGCCTAATTAAGATGTTTCAATTTTCAATTCAATGAAATTGTATAAGTGTTAAAACGTTGGATAATAAAGTCTACATGGCTTAAGTAATAAACGAAATGATTTGTAATGAAAAAGCGCTCCTCTCGATTCGGTTTTTACTCAGAATAAAATTCTGAGTCCTCCCAACGAGAGTGGAACCCATAAAAGTTATAAAAGAAAGAACGCATGTATGAAACATCACCTGCATTTTTACCGACATCAGTGGTACCATTGCTGGCTCTAACATGAAGAAGAAGGCTGATAAGACAAGCGATGAGATCGGCGGCAGCAGAGTTTGTGATGAGAAGTTTATCAGGCGTTAAATCCCCACGACCGTACTTGAAGCTGAAGACGAGAAGAACCGAATTCACGGTAACGCCAAGGAAACACGCTATTCCTAAAAGAACGTTTTGCCCCAGTAATCGTGCGCATAGCGCATTTGTCTGCTCCTGTGAACTTCCAAGCGAGAGAGAAGAATTCGAAGAGTTTCTCATGTCGTTGTTTCCAGCGCCACGTTTTGCGTTTTTGGCCAAAATGTTTGCTTAATCACGTCAATTTGTGGGATTGGCCGTAGCTTCTGACATCAAAGATGAATAATTCACGTATTTAAATGTTCGAATCACTGGTGATCTCAATGAATTTCTAACAAATTTGGGGTCTTTATAATCAATTATTGAACAGCCTCAGGATCACCGGAGTTTTAGCCCCTGAAACGAGGATACCTTCAGCTGGGTTGGAAATGTTTAACGTTATACTAATATCATGCAGCGAAAGAAACATGACAAATGGACTTAACATATAGGAAAAATCTGCATATGATTGTTCTATAGGATAGTTCAATGATTGGGGTTTGTATGAAATTGCTTCTAAATTAGTGATACGTCTTGGTAACAAACACTTCCAACGATTTTAATGATTGATTCGGCTTATGAGGGTCCACAATAGGGTTCTCAGATCCCGTCATCCCGCCTATTTTTTTCCTGTTAATCCCGCCGTCCCGCCCTCCTTTACGTCGAAATACCGATCCCGCCTAAATTTTTCAATAGTTTTCTATATTCATGATGAAAACATCACATACCTTTTCATACAACGAATAGCAGACAAGGTTTTATACAACGGATAGCAGACAAACACGTTTTTATGGTCGACGTTTTTGTGGTCTCGATATCACCACTTAAATGACCCTAACGTGTGTTTTGTTTGTGTTATTCTGTTTTACCTTATCTTGTCCAGGTACTAGTGAAAAGTAAAGACTGACAAAGATTGTTTGTTATGATATTCTCGGTCCTGCTTTTTTTGGAAGACAACCAACTAAATGTCTTTATGACATGACCCTTTTCTGTTCCAAATTTTAAAAGAAGGGGTAGTTGCGCAGTGGTTAGTGCGTCGGGGTTTTCATCTGAAGGTCGGTGCGTCCCTTAGTCACAAAAGTGTTCTCCACGTTGTTTCGCTACACCCAGCTGTATAAAAATGAGTCGTATCCTTAGACAAGGCTCGGGGCACGAAGGTCATACAAGATCGGTCCAGTTTTGAGGTCTGCATGCAAAAATGAAATGTAGAAAAGATTTATAAAAGTCGACTCACCAAACAGTTTATTTCAAAGCTTTTAGTGTCTTTACTTGCCTTCAGAAAATCTCTGCTAGGAAGTGTTCTTTTCGAAGAAAGGCATTCCTGCTCGCTCTCTTTTCATAATATATAGCAACAAAATTTGTGGTGGCAAATACCTCGTTTTCGGCGACCATCGTTACAATACCGTCCGCCGGTGTTACCATACCGGCTAGACTAACCATAGCTGTTCCAACCAACGCTCTCAATGGAAAGGGTCGGAAAAGTCAAGAACGCAGACAAGGCCAGGAAATGCAACACGACATGTGACTTGATACCTCTTTCTTGTGAGAAAGGGAGAGAATAATAATAAGTAATGAGAATAATAATGTCCGAAATCAACACAAAACACCACAAAAGGACTCATACTAGTTCGACATTCAGGTTACTCTGCCTTGGGCGATTGATTACTTGAAAGCCGACACAATTCGTACCAGAAAGGATACATTTGTATCAGCCTGCCCTGATAAAATCATCCAGTGTCGTAAAAATACAAATACCGTTTCCCGCTACTTTTCCCTTGCGATTTTCGCATCCCGACTCCTTAAAAACACAAAATCCCGCTCCCGCTCGTTATTGAAATTCCCGCATCCCGCTCCTGTTTTCAGCTCCCATCCCGAATATCACCACAAGAAATTTGCCAAATCTCGCATCCCGCCAAACCTATTGTGGACCCTCGCTTATCAGCAGTGCAAGAAAAATTGCAACCTAATAACTCGAACAACAGCTGCGATACACTGCAGCAGCGGGTTGCGGAGTTTCTTCAATTGTTTAATCAAATCCAACACGATTCTCAGAGATGATAATAAATTTCCCATTTAAGTCGAGAAAAGCTAAACAGAATAGCAATTGTTTAACATGTAAATAATGCATCAGTCAATTCCAGCGGTGCCCATCCCCCCCGGGCATTAGCCGGGCATTTGCTCACGTTTCAATCCCAGGGGTCGGGCATTTGAAATTTTATTACTGTCCGGGGGTCGGACATTTGCATACCCCCGGGACGAGCCTGGGGCATTTGAGACCCTTGTCAGGTTTTGGTTCTCGCATGTAATATAAGGATTTTAGAGCTATCCAAGATCATCACTTTCGTAAAAATCTTTTACGATCTTTTTTATACGGATCATGCGTCTTCAGTTCTTTGATAACTTATTGTATTTATAAAATAAGCAAACCAAAAGGAACTGTCTTGTACACAATTTGGCCTGTTATTGATAAAGTGACATTAAAGCAAATGAACAAAGGGAGGATAGATGCAAGGGTAAACAAACGAAAAGCATTGAAATTAAAGGCTGGTTTCCATACGATCGCTATGATCGCTGCAATCACTGGAAACAACGTTCAGCAATCGTTACGATCATATCGAAACCACTCTTCAGCGATTGTTGTGAAATGCTGTGATCGCCACGATCGCTGACGTGCGGTATCCATATGATCACAACGATTGCTGAATGTTGTTTCCAGCGATTGCAGCGATCATAGCGATGATATGGAAACCAACATTAATGATGAGTGACACTTTCTTGTTATGATTTATCAAATCTTGAGCAGTGTTGCTTTCTAGATGATCCTGGGGGTGGGGCATTTGCCTTCTGTTTTGGTCCTACCCCGAGGCATTTGACGGACTTATTTGTCCCCACCCCCGGGAATTTGCCATTTTTTAAAAAAAATGCTAATGCCCGGGGAGTGGCCCGGGGGGGGGGATGGGCACTGATGGAATTGACTGATGCATAAAACAGGCCTTCAACCAGAATTTGAAACAAGGTGGTTGCAGTATCATTTCGAACGGAGGCGAGATAATGTTCCCAACAAAAAGTAAAACTGCTGCAGTAAACACTAACCTTTTGAAATAAAATTGCCGAAAACAAAAATCACGATTTCCAAAGCTAAATGGGAAAATCGACGGACGTGAAGGTTTGAGGTACTTAATTTCGCGATTCCCATGAAAAATAAGGGCTCAGAACTTAAAGTGCTACTACGATGAAAATTTCTTGTTTTGTTTCAACTTTTTTAGACTTCAAACTGTTCAGTTGATGCCATATTATATGAATCGCGATAAATTAGATCGATATGTGCTTACAAGGCCCAGGAATATATGTCCGAAAACCGCGTTAAACCCTTCCGCCATTACTCAGTTCGCAAAAGAGAAGCCCGCGAATTTCATGGAAGCGGTCTTACCTCTAACCACGTGAATTTTGCTCGTGACGTAGAAGTCTCAACCATCGCCACGAAGAGTATAATGAAGAGTCTAAAATAGAGAGCCAAACATTGCATTATATGGATGTTTTTTCGGTCGAATTTGTCGCCCAGTTCTTTTGAGAGCGATTTAGAACAAAGTTTTTTTTTTGACGAAGTCGGCGAACTGGCAGAAGTCGCGCGATACGATGACAGTTTCGAGCCTCTCGCTACCGAAGAGGAAGCCGTCTCAAACAATGCAAGAATGGATCAAGAAGCCGAACAAATATCCCAATTATCCCAAATCACAAACGCTGAAATCCTTCCGATAATACAACAAATTTAACTGTTTCGCATGTCTGTCGTGTTGGGGTCCGTCAGCTGTTTCTTACTCTTGCTTTTTTTTCTTGCCGACACGGGTTGAGTTTGTTGTTGTTATGTTCACAGATTTGTTGCAGTATCCTAAATAATAAATCCTATAATAATAAGCTCTCCCTCCTAAAAGAAAAGCCCACATAACGCTAAATGAAAGGTTTTTGAATAAATATAGAGAGCCCCGAGGCTAACATACATTCAGAATTTTATAGATGAGACAAAAGGTCGAGGAAAATAAATTCACGTAAACGAAGTGAATCTTACTACCTAGTAAACAAGGAAATGCGGATTAATATAGATAAACTCTGATTTACCATCAGAAGTCTAGGTATAAACTGTGGAATTCGCCGTCACATCGAAAGCGTTACTGAGAGAAGTGGCTATCCCGAACGCGGTGAAATGCTCAAGAAATCAGTTATAGCCGACTTTGGGAGCTCGCTACGCCGTATGCCAAGAGAAATTAATTGAAGTATAAAAGAGTTATATTATTAGGAGCTGGCTACGCGGTACGCGGAGAGAGATAAATTGAAATGTAAGAGGGCTGTTGGGAGCTGGCTACACAGTAAAAAGAACAAGCGATACACAGTACAGGTTTGTTATGGTCGATTAAGCTCGGTTGTTTATATTTTCACGTTATATGTGGCCGAGTAATTCAAAGAAATTTCGAGTAATATTCTCGTTTATAGAACGAGGAATATACGGTGATATTCTCTTATCCACTAGTTTTAATATAGGAACTTCAAATAATATTCTTTTAGCGGAAGTGTAAGTGGGGAATGTTTATGGTACGCGGAACACACGGTAATGTTTTCCTATTTTCTGCTTATCGCGTACAACGTACCAAGTTGAATAAAAATAATTTCTGCGTATCGCGGAGCCGGCTTGGCGGCGACACAGAAAATAGTTCATGTGAAGGGGCATATATTACGCAGTTAAGCCGAAATCTGTTGGGACTTATACATCTATATGCACAAGACAACCGTCTTAGGTGTGTGAGGAAATGTGTATCTTACTGTACATGCGATGTTAGCACAGACGGCATAGAAATATTCGCTCACCATTCGACGATCCCGCTCAGATATGATTGCTGATGTTTTTCTTCCTGATGGCTGGAACTGATCCTGGTTTTAAATATTTCCTTGTACCTTTCTTATAAAATGCTTGAGTAAAACATTCAGCGGTAAAAATGCACAGAGCAAACAGTGTCCAACAGGATTGAAGTCCTTCCGGTCAGCCACGCAAACGAAGCCTTTCCGCTTAAAATAAACGTACCCACTCGTCGGTGAACTGTGAATGGAAATTTCCTATTCATCGATGCTTTCTTTGCCGTAATCTTCAACAACAGAGCGCCAACCACGCATACTGCAGCTCAAAATCGAAGAAATCAATCTTGCACCTCACACCTCTCCGAATGCATAAGAAAGTAGCCACGTTTGTTTTGTTGCGTTGAGACTTCTACGTCACTTCCTCTCTGGGCTAACTCGGCCCAACACGTCCCGGTCATTTTTGAATTGAGTAATGGCGGCAAGCCGAATTCGAAAATTACAGTTAAAATAATCGGACTTCCCGTACGAATTTCGACTTAAAACTTTGCACGGTGAGTAATATGTACTTATATTTTCGAAATATGGAGAGAACAAAAAATTCATATTTTTGATCATAGTAGCACTTTAAAAATTTGGCGAAATTATAGCCCTTATTTCTTCTAGGTAGCGAAAATTGCGAAACAATCAAAGAATATTGTTTTTCACCCAGATTTCGTGATGCGTTCCTTAATTAATACCTGATGTTACTTTCTCACGCTTTGAAAGTATATAAAATGTTTTAAGTGACCTTCGCTTTGACAGGCGTTTTATTGGATGTCACAACTGGGAAATAATGATATTTCACTTATTGACTGCTTAGACTGATATCGTTAGCTTTGACATGTAGTTTAATATTGGATGCGAGAACTTGGAAGTAATGATATTTGACGTATTGACTGGTGAAGATGAAATATTGACTTAAGCTGTAAGTAGGGCAATACGACGAATTTCATGCCATTGCATTATATACAGTCCTTTCTCAGTCGCGTGATTGATAAGTGATTTGAAGACAAGGCGACTAAAAATCATAGAAACGTCCCTATATGAGGAAGCGCACGCTTTGATACTGCGAGTAGAGAAGTGGTGTGAAAGAGATGTAATAACATGAGCACTTCGCCCCCACATTGCACATTTTTTACTCTTAACCCTTTGGAGCCCAAATTAATTTTGCTAAATTTGGGCAATTCTAAGACATAAATACTGAAAAATCAGTACGAAATCTTTTATTGCAGCCATCTAGGTGAAACTTGCACACCTCATTGTCAAGACATGAGACCACATTTTGACAGCTATTCTAAACAATTGACACTAATTGACTCCTGTCATATCAAGTTAAACATTAATAACAAAGACATGTAACAAACAAACTTGAACAATTTCAGTTCTGAAGCTACTTTCCCTTAAAAAGGAAAATTATGAAATGGTTTTAGAATCAAAGATCACTGTGTACTGAACATCTTGATATCAAACACAACTTAAGTTGAGTGCCTCTAAGTCGTGAAAATTCACTATTTATGTAACCACGTGACATGTCACGCAACTCATTTTAGAAGATATTTACTATTTAGAGGCCCGGTGGCAACTCATTTGGAAACTAACTTTGCCCAGATGCCTATTTCACTGATCCTCCTCCTCCTCCTTCTCATTTCGTCTAGTCCGTCAACAAAAAAGATTGCTGGTTCGCGACGTAGAGCATCTAACTCACCGGCATCTTCTTCGTCATCAAATCACTCAAGATCAGAATTCATCCCTTTATCGGACATGTCGAATTCTTGCAAAGATTCGAAGAATTCGTCGGGTGTGCACCCATTTTGGACGCTAGCCATATTGTCGAAGGCCCTTTAAATTCTCCTGGTCACCTGATGAACAAAATTTTCGAAAAAGCCCGATCAAAAACGGTCAAAACCTCGCAAAACTGCACAAGAATTATAAAATCAGCATCGAGGGAAGCAAATGTAACCGAGGGAAGGCTGGGTACTAAGAACAGGGAGTCCGCTGAGCGAATATTTGAGGTCGCATCTGCCGCACGATATATCGTACACTTCTTAAGCCTGGACTCGACCTTGAATGATGACTCCACAATATGAATGTTTAGTGTGACGATCGATAACAAATATCGAAAAAATGCCAAATATCGATCAATATCGTACTCGTTTAGAATCGATTGAAAAACTGGTATCGGACTGGGATTTTGCTCGCAGTTGTAGCGCTTTGAAAAGCCAATAGGCATATTTACATAAACGAAAACCTAAAAATAATGGTCCTTTTCTTATTCAAACACCACACTAATTCAGTTTAAGGTTACACTAAACGTTTTAGACCGTGTTGCCCGTAAATGCGCTTTATATCAATTTATAGCTTATAATTATAGAAACACATAAAATTATAACTTGGGCGATAGAAAAAAGAAATCTATCCACTACAACAGTTCAAACAAAATTTGACCGATGCGTATAAACGTGAATTACCCGCGCTAACAGTTGACTCTACGGAACATCCGGTGCTTGCAGGATGTTCAGCAGACATTGACCCTTAGAACCGTGTGTGGGATTTTTGATATCAGTTTTCAAAACAAAATAAAAGCGATCTGAAGTTTGATGATAGATTTCTGTCCGATGCTTTTTACGTTCGAGCCTATAATTTGAAAACTAAAGCGAAATTCCAAAATGCCACACACGGTTTAGGAGAAGAACCATCGCAGATGACGTGTGCCAAATTTCAGGTTTGTCGCGATGAATTCCCAGCTCAATCAGTTCGTTAGAAGACGGCCAAGTCGCTGAAAAATAAATACGCTGAAATAAAGCTTTGAAGATTTTGGAGTCAGATTACTCCCTGCGATGCATTTTCCGGTCATAGCACCTAATCAAATCCAAATCCTCCAATGAGAGGGGTGTAGGTTTTTTTCGAGAGTCGAGGGTCGAGGGAAAAATGTCGAGGGTCGAGAGTAAAATGTCGTCTACATGCAGGCTTTGAGTCTCTTGTCAAAAAGCCAGAATTCTTAGGTCGTTTCTGCATCATTGAACTGTTTACATTTTTGTATACGATTGAATACTTTCATGCAGTTAGCAGCATTCCGAAGATGTCCAGATAGGGGGTGTTCCGAAAACGCGGGGTCGGGGTGCAGGTCAAAAACACCGAAAAAATTAAAATAATAACAAAAGAGACGAAATCAAAACAAAACAGCTTAATACATACAAAAATACAATTTAAATGCACAAGTAAAATATACAAATAAAGAGAACATTGATTATTTGCATCTCACGCGGACCAATTTCAAGCACGAGAATAAAATTGTGAGCCGAGGCTTGGTTTTTCCGAAAACGCAGGGTCCAGATACTCAAAACCTGAATGTAGACGACATTTCCGAACCCTCGATATTTTCCCTCGACCCTCGACATTTTTCCCTCGACCCTCGACATATTGCCCTCGACCCTCGACTCTCGACAAAAACCTACACTCAACTGTTAAGAGATTGAAATAAATAAACGTTTTGCCCGATTTGAAAATTTGTGTGTTTGATGTCTGACTGGTTTCAATCGTTTGCACACGCGATCCTTTGTTACGTTTGCCCTAGTTCGCTTTTAAAACTTAATGTTTACATTCAGGTTCATTCTGTTCATTCGAGCGCGTTAACGAGTGATTCCTTCGTGTGAAAATGTAAATGTAAATGTAATTTGTTTACCCACGAAACACTTAGGAGCTCGGAAGCTCGTTAAGACGTGTTCGTCGCTCCAGATCTAATTGGAATTTGGAGATGTTGGTTTTTGAGGAGAGGGAAAAACCAGAGTACCCGGAGAAAAACCATAGATCATAGGGACGTCCAAGTCCCGTTGTGAGTGACAGTACATATAGTGTAAAGTGAACTCTATAAACACTGATGCACTTTCATTTCTTAGTCATACACATCATTTTAGATCCTGCCGGGCGTAACTGCTATCTTCAGACGTTAAAATAGTGATTTTGACTGCACTGAGCATCTGGCGTTAGAATTTAAGCCGGACGTTACGTTTTGTGCAAATCGCTCCAGAATCCTGCACAAAAAGTGGGCTAATTCAATTCCCATACCACTACTCTCATATTTAACTATTGTTTTAATCCTTTTTTGTTTTTAGTATCTGAGAAATTTCACCATTGTTTCAATATTTTTTAACTTGGGAATGTCACAAATATAAACCATCGTTTCAATTCTTTCTTCATCTAATAATTTTAACAATTTTTATCACTGATAAATGTCATAAATCTTACAATAATCAAGACTATTAACAATATTACAATAATTTTACAAGACATAAAGTACAGACAGGAATAATAAGGAAAAAAGAGAGTGTAAAGCATGGTTCAATTCTACCTGTAACCATCCCCCCCGGGCATACCCCCGGGGATTTGCAATGTTGTTCTCACTTGGCGGTCTATTCCCCACCCCCGGGCACGCAAAAAGAGACAATCCCCCACCCCCGGGACTGCTCATCGACCACAAATATTTTGTTTTCTGTACAAAACATAGATTACGATATGGATTTCCGTACAATAGCAAAATCAGACATTTTGACAAGAACTTAAACGCTCTTCTAGAGTTTCTTGAACGAAGGACACTACATGTATAATGTAGTAAAAACATGCGCTGACTATATTTGAAAAAAAAACTAAAGAAAAACCCTTAACCGCATACGGCTAGCGAGTAAAGAATTTTCGCCAAGTGATTTATTCTAAATATAGTACATACGCACAAGAAGCCCGTGAACAAGTCGATGGCAGCATTTTAAAGGAGGTTTTCTTAGCTTGTTTCATAAAAATGAACACTGGACTGAGACCTCTGTTAAATACAAAGTGGTGCATCCGTTTTCATATAGAGTCTATTTAAGTCGTCTTAGTATATACATAAATACGCTCACAGAAGAAATAAATCTTTGTTTGTGATGAACGCCAACTATTCGAGTACGCATCAAACGCACATTCGTTTAACAATTTAAAATAAAAGTACCTTCGAATACAGATTTTAATTTTGAGAGATTATCTTCTCTAACCAGTCTGCTACAAATTCTAGAGATTCTCCCTGGAAATAGGCAGTCTTCTCCACGCGGTCCTTCGTCAACCGAGAAGTGACGTACTGCACAAGAACGAGGGAGCAACAAGAAGTTATTTTCGATTTGCCCCGCCCCCCTCCCCCCGGGACAAGACGGCTTCAAACAATTCCCCACCCCCGGGACCGAAGGGCTGGACTTGTCCCCGGGGTTGCCCGGGGGAGTGGTAACAGGTAAAATTGAACCATGCATAAAGATGTTATCTATAAATTACATAACTGATATAACGCACACAATATATTGATCGATCACAATATATTGAGCTGTGACGTCGTTATTGCCACTTCCTGTTAAACGGATGTAAATTGTTTTTAGCGCAAATACGTTTTTCTGTGTTTTTCCTGTATTTCCACAGATACAGTTTACCGACATGTAATAGACAGTTTAGTAGGACACATTTGGAGGTCATAATACCAAACAAAATGTCTCGTAGGCTTTCAAGGTGACTCCTTGTTAAGGAGAAGGAATAGAGTTCAAAATCAGTCGAAAATTGTTCAAGATGAGGACGATGAAAGGTAAGCTGGTGTAGAGTTTCAGGTTTATGACTACAGAAAGAACACTTTCCATCTTCAAAATAAAACCTATCTTGTAAAGTTCGGTGTTACGTTAGTAAAGGGAAGGGCATTTAGAACGTTGTGGATGGTGTGAGGTATATACTGTAGATCTGTATTGGCTGAGCCTCTGCGAAATTTAAATCAAGGTTCAATTTTTTGAGAATAATTGGGTAGTTTGTGGCTTTAGTACTCAATAACATTGAGTAATAGTCCTTAGACCTCTATTTTGTGACGTCAAACAGGCCACTGGCAATATCGAAAGAGGGAACTGTTATCGAAGGGTGGCAAACCGAAACGCGTTTGCCTTGGTTGATGTTGATTACCTATTCACGAACTCCTCTTATCTCGAGAATACTGCAGTCTACTGTGTATCTACTGTATAAAAGTATTACAGGGTTCTTATGGTAACAGTTACCTTGTACATTGCTATCCATCTTATAGATAAAGTATTCCTTCTTTGTTTGTTCGTTTTACAGGAGCACCCTATGGCTCGTTTCGGAAACAGCTGTTCGGAAGGCCTAAAATCGCCTGAAACATTGGACTTAATTGCAGTGAAAGCTAGAGATTTCTTTGGTGAAACACCTCGGACTTTCGTAACACGAGGGACAAATGTGTCTTTAAAAGTGCAAAATATGGTCAACTAGCATTTTCGGAGAGCCATCAGCAGCTCGGAAATTCGGCGGATAGGAGTCTCTTTTAACTTCCTTAAATTTTCTGCTGCCTAAATTTTCAGCTAAAAACGCCGAACTGAGATTTTATAGTTAAACTCTAGCTTATAGATAAACTAATGTTTCTTCTTTTTTTGTTCATTTCTAGTTAAAACCCCGTTTATAGATAAAATATTCCTTCTTTATTTATTCATTTGTTTGTTACCATTCTTTCGCCACCGTAATCTGTTCTCCTAGACGAAAGGCGCTTAGCGCCACAGAAGAAGAGAATCTGTTTGGCTGTTCAAGTAATCCGTTCATTTCTGCGTCGCTATTAAGGATTTTTTTCACACGATTTGCCATCTGCCGGACCACCCCTGGATCGATGTCTTCCAGTTGGTTTACACCAGGAAGCCAATAATGTGGAAGATTTCCCTCCTTCAAATACCCATGTAAATGTTGAAGGAAGCCATGGAAATGTTTTCCCAGGGAACATCTATCCCAGTTGTAGGGCTTTCTTCTCATGTAGTGCATGAAAGCGGTCTTCAAGTGATATGACTTCAAACGTCCAAGGGATGACCACTCTCCGTTGACAATGGTTTTCACGATTCTAAGGAGCTCGTGCCTGCAGCCGCTGTCTCTATTCATGTCACGCAGTACTTCTTTTTCCTTCAGTGAAAACGATTGCCTCCACAGAAGGCCTGGGCTAGCAACGGGTCTTCGCCCAGTGTAACGCTTAGGGAGATAGTAGCTCTGGTCTCGCCCAATTTGGAAACAAGGCACAAGATCAACTGACAGTAACCTTTCTGTGCTCACCATCCCTGCACCATGGCTTTCCTTCTTGCAGATATCAAGTTTGACGGCAGGCCCATGATAATGCACGTTCATCTCGATGTCAGAACATGGCCACCTATCTTCGAAGTTTTTGACTGCTTTGACAATGAGACCAAGGCTCAGAAGGCTTCACAAATGCATTCAAAATACGCACAGAAAACTTGTTTTAACGAAAGTAAACTTCGGAAGCAAATTTGATTGTTAGCCTGAGAAAACAGCCGACTTTTCGCGAGGTCGCCACTTGAGCCCTCGCAGGACGCAGGACGGCATCTGAGTATCGAGCTCAGAAATTCCATACTGATGACGTGCACTACCTGATCCTGGTAGTGCTTCTGATTGGTTGAAAGAAAATTTCCTTGCGGCACAACCAATCAGAAGCACTACCAAGATCTAACTAGTGCATGTCATCAATAAAACATCTTCATCAACCTCGACGCCATCTTGGCGCTGAGCTACATGTATAGACCCGTTGCCATAGCAATTTTGTAATTTCACATGTGAAATTATAAATTAACGCTGAAATTTCGCGCCAAAATTAAGGAGTAATTTGTCACCCATGATATTAGTATGTGTAATCAAATGGTGACGAGTGACATTTTTTACCGCTAAAGCGGTTTTTGAAGTGCTGTGATGCCAAATGCCACTAAACTTTGGTACAAAAGCGTTTTCTTACATTTTAGCTCAATTTTGAGCCAGCTTCTGTTGTAAATTGTACATTATTTTGCTTTCACGCATGGCATAAGCCAAAACTTTTTTTTGGCTGGTTCATTTCTAATTTTTTCTCGCTTCTTTTGCTTTCCTTTTTCTCTCCCTGTCTTTTCTCTTTATCTTCTACCCTTTATCACCTTTCTATCCACTGGAAAAGTTTTGGCCTCAGTCCTTCTAAAAACCTGGAAATGGAACATTGATCAACTACGTGACTTGGCCTATTTTACCACCAACTTTGCAGCCAAAATTGGACGCGTTTTTAAGGTATAGCTCTGCCAGAATTTGGTCGATATTCGAAATGGACACATGTATGGATGGATCTGTCCTTGCTGTGCTAGCTGCTTATCAAAACAATCTGGTGACGTCAAAAATGATGACGCCACAAGTGGCTCAATGGTTCCCGACTTCAACGTCGGGAAAATACAACTCTTGGCGGAAAAGAGTTAATAATGTCAGTCTCTGCAAGGACCAATAAGTTCAAATTAGCGATATAGCATGGTTCTAGTGGTGGAAGTCAATATCATAACAGGAAAAAAGAACTTTGAGCCCGGTGAGATCATTAGTTTCATAAAATTAATTTCCTTAACATGATTCATGTTTCATTTTGAGTGGGAAATTTTCCAAAAAAAAAAACAAGAGCAGACAAATATATTCATATTTCAGTTTACAAATAAATATATTCATATTTTGTTTTATAAAAAGCGCAAATAAACAGCCGCTGTTCCATTAAATCTAACAGATTTCAATTGGTAGCTTGACAACATTATTTACAGGTGGTGTATGTTTGAGCAGTAATCGATTGCGCTAATCACAATTTCCCTGAGAGCTTACAGCTTGAGTGACCGGTTGTTTGACTGTGAACGGCTCAGTGTTATGCAAATAAGTGACAGGAAAACTCAAGCAGCTGACAAGCGTTCAAAAAGATAAATCACAAACTGTCCTACAACCCTGAGTTCTCAGTCGATGAACCATAATCTTACGGTACAATTCAGAAACTACAAGCTTGTTGCTCGTCTTTGTCAACCTGGACGAAGATGAATTATAACACTACTAACATCCCAAGCCTTTGTTTCTTTGACGGTATTGCAAGAAATCAAAGCTCTGTTTCCTACCAAAAGACGGTCTCAGCTTCTGTTATCATTGGCATTTTGTCGCCAATTGCAGTTGCGGGAAATACTTTGATTTTGGCAGCAATTTGGAAGAACCTGTCTCTTAGAACACCTTCCTATATTCTTCTGTGTGGTTTGGCTTTCACTGATCTGTGCACAGGTTTAATTACTCAGCCATTTTATGTGGTAGCTGAACTGGTGTGTTTACAAGAGCCCCCCAAAATCCAAGACAGGTTAAAGCTGCTTCGTTTAGCCAAGGTTGTCTCTGAAGGCTTCGGGACATTCTTTAATAGTATGACTGTAATGCTTATAACTATGTTGTCGATTGAAAGATGGCTGTATATGACTCGTCGATCTTTGGACACTGTGCGTGCGGCATATTCAATTCTGACAGTGGTGGTTATCTGTCCAATTCCGATAGCTGTGTTACGCTTGTTGCAAGTCTTATATGGAACTCATGAACTTCTTTTGAACACTATTTCTTTTATTCTCTTGTTCCTTTGTTTTCTCGCCACGTGTATCACCTATTTTAAAGTTTGGCGAGTTATAATCCACCATCGGCAGCAAGTTCAAGGCAATGCATGGTCTCAAAATTTTGGTCTAACGGCGATAAACTTGGCAAAGTACAAGAAATCCGTGTTTTCGATCCTGCTCATTGTTATGTTATTTTATATCAGCTACTTGCCATTTCTTGTTTTTGTTGGCCTTTATATTTCTCAACAAAATAACTCTGAAGTTGCGTTAGCATTCATATTTTCGATGATCTTTATGTTCTTGTCTTCTTCACTTAACCCTCTACTATGCGTTTGGAGAATGAATGATATTCGAACTGGGGTAAAACAACTGTTAAGAGCGGATGTCTGTAAATATCGACCGGAGGCGTGCAATAAGGAAAATATCAAAATTCTGAGAAAAATTCACAAAGTAGCCCTAGGTGAACTATTAACAGAAATATATTTTCTACTTCGATCCAATAATTGTTTTAGACGTACGGAGGTAGTCTTCGTTTCGCAGCTCTCGGACCTGGCTTTCAGGGTCTCCCACAGTGCATCGCGAAAAGCCCGTTAACAAAATCAAAACAATTTTAACGAGAACAGCAAATAACTAATCACATAGAGTAGTTAATTGCACACATTTTGAGTGTTCATTTTGTCAGTTTGGACTTGAATAGAGTATTTGGGAGAATTTTCAATATTTATATTATTTTGAGCGATTTCTTGCAATAAAAAATTGACAAAATTGATGGCCTAAAATCATCGACTGGTACATGGCGCACAGTAAAGTATCCTATACCACGTAAAAGAGCATTACTTCTTCTTTCAAAATCCGTCTTTAAAACCATGGGCAACTCAAAAGAAAATTTTTGAGCCCACAAAATGCAAGTACTACTTTCGTGTAATTTGAGCGTTCCCGACACGGTAGTCCATGATAAAAACTCAGATTAAACACGACACAAAAACATGTTTGAACATCCATTGTTTAATAAAAGCAGTTTTCAGGCATAAGTACATGTTAACAAGACTATTTTGCGGGATTTGGTATCGTTTGGGCGAAATAAATAGACGAATTTAACCTGTTTCATCCACCTTAATCTACACGAGTCACGTGAAGTTTGTCAAAGGTCAAGTATTCCGACACGTAAACACAACCAAATCCGAACATTTTACGCTCAGAAATTACTTTTTAACACATAGATCAATCGTTAATACTGCATGTTTTTCGTACCTTATTCTGGGCTCCTGGGTAGCGAGGAAATCTACCAGCCTATCGCGAACGATATCTTCGGCGGTTACTGCGGGTTACTGCGTTACTGCGTTACTGTAGATTACAAGGGGAGACCGCTGTCACGTTACCTTCATTGTGGGCTCCCGAAAAAATTCTCCACCTTACCCCCCGAGAATTTAATAGATATATCTATATTGAATTGTGAATCGCCACATTCTTTATTAACCTCAAACATAAAAAATGAATCATATTATATTATATTTTTTAAGCGCATTCTCTATATAAATATGCAGTGTGCTTTGCATAGTAAAAAAGCAAAACCAACGGTAAAACGTATGTAAACCTCACGCCTATTAACTTCAGTACTGTAAAGTTAAATGGACGAATACACAAATGCATCAGTTTTTTTTTGCAAGGAATTAATTTAGGAGTCTGGACTTAAAGCACAAGTACAAGTGTGAGTTGTTTAGATTCTCTCAGATCTTCTTACAATGGCCATCTCATCACCTCAAAGTGATCGAAGAAATAGGTGCCTTTGGGTGGATCTGCTTGGAATGAGTAAAACCAAACCGTGTTTTCCTTATCAATGAACGAAAATAAGAATGAAAAAAGAAAGTGGTCCTTCGGAAAATAAGACCCCCTTGGCGGCCCGTCCCATACCTCCGTCATTGCTATTGTTCGTAGTTATCCTGTGAGTTCATCATTTTTACTTTATTTTGGCAATGCTTTTACGAATAGTCATCACTGTGAACTGCTTGCAGCACATTTGGCCCTGGGCCACTTGGCCTGCAACGGCATTCAGTTTACCAAGTGTATCTCAGCAAATATCCCATTATTTTGCTCTGTAATCCAGGTTTCCGTCAGCACCTTTTTCGGTCTTGATGCTGTTAACATAATTCGAAAGTAAATTCGCCTTAAATAATCTTGTAAATGGCATCGTGTCAGTATGCTGCACTTGTTGGCGGACATTGTGGACACATCGTGGTACTTCATGCTAATTAACAACGTATTACAATCGAAAACTTTGAAAACTGGACTTGACAAATCATCTGAAATCCTTTGTTGTTAGATTTGCTGATTCAACCTAAAACCCAGGGCAGAACTTCTGTTAACAAGAGCAGCTAAGTTAATACCACAGTAGTTGTAACTGCAATGACAGGTTCACACATGCAGTGAGATGATCGGGCTTAAATATTGCTTAAACGGAGCTAAGGAGAGTCTAACCTCACTTTACCCACACCCCGCAATAAAGGAGCGCGAGTACTGTATTTCCCACTGTGTCACTGATTTTTATAGCGCACAAAGCGCGTAGAGGGAGAACAGTGCTGGGGCGAAGAAAGGAAAAGCCGTTTTTGTCTTGTTTTATGCGCCCTGGCTCGCTCCAGCTGTGGATGCGCTTTCACTGAAAACACACTGGTAAAGAACATGGATTTAAGCTATTTCTCATCAACTGAGTTTATCTTAGAAAATACATGTAAAGCACCCTCACTACTCGTGAATATTTCCATGTTTTACACAGACCGCCCTTGTCATCTGAAATAATCATTTGCGGCGCTTCCCCTACCACGTCCCTTTCTTTTGCAACTGACGGGTGTGAAAATCGACTGGATTAACAACAGTGCGTCCACAATGTCCGCCACCTAGTGCAGCAGCATACTGACACGATATCATTTACAAGAAATTTTCGAGCGAATTTACTTTCAAATTATGTAAACTGTTATCAGGCCCAACAGTGGTCCTGAGGGAAGGCTGGATTGAAGAGTACAAACAATGGAGCATTTGCTGAGATACATGTACACTGGGCAAACTGAATGCCATTGCAGACCAAGTGCGGCTTCAAGCAGTTCACAGTGATGACTACTGGCAAAAGCAGGATCTTATTTTCCAAGAAAATAAGACCCCCTTGGCAGCCCCTCCAATACCTCCGCCATTCCTATAGTTCGTTGTTATCCCTGTGAGTTCATTATTATTGAAAAATAATGAACTCACAGGGATAACTACGAATAATAGCAGTGGCGGGGGTATGGGAGGGGCTGCCAAAGGGGTCTTATTTTCTTAGAAAATAAGACCCGAAGGACGGCTTTTTTTTTTTTTTTCATTCTTATTTTCATCAAGAGAAAATAAGGGGACAGAGAGGGACACTGTCAGTCCAGGCTTTGGGATATAGTTATTTTTAGATGGCCATTTGGAACGGAAGTCTGTTTTCCGGACGTCCGCATAAAGGCAACCTCGATCTGGCGTTTGAAAATCCATTCAGAATTTTGCTTGTAATGGCGGACCAAGTGGTGGTACGTTTTGTCGATGAAAACGACTTCGAAAAACAAGGGAAATGGTATTTATGCGGACGTTTCGGAAAACAGACCCGTTGAAAAGCCAGTCTATAAATAACTTTTGTGGAATTAACATATCCCAACCAACGCCCTCAGTGTCCCTCTCTGTTTCCTTATTTTCTCTTGTTTTCATTCATTGCTAAAGAAAACGCGTGATTTTTTTTACTCATTGAAAGCAGATCCACCCAAAGGCACCTACTTCTTCGATCGCTTTGAGGTGATGAGATGGCTAACTAACAAGATCTGAAAGCCGGTGATCTAAACATCCCACACTTGCACTTGTACTTTAAGTCCAGACTCCTGAATTAATTTCTTGGAAAAAACTGAGGCATTCGTGCATCTGTCCATTTAACGTTACAGTAATGAAGTTAACAGGCGTGAGGTTTACATACGCTTTATTGTTGGTTTTGCTTTTTTACTATGCAAAGCACATTGAATATTTATCTAGAGAATGTGCTTAAAAATACATAATATAATATGATTTATTTATTTATTTTTGAATTTATAAAGAATGTGGCGATTCACAATCTCAATATAGATATATCTGTTATATTCTCGGGGTAAGGTGGAGAATTTTTCCGGAAGCCCGTAATGAAGGTAACGTGACAGTGGTCTCCCCTTGTAATCTACAGTAACGCAATCTCTGCTGCCGTTGGCAAAATTTTGAAACCGCCGAAGATGTCGTTCGCGATAGTTGATCTCCTCACTACCCAGAAGCCCAGAATAAGGTACGAAAAACATACAGTATTAACGATTGATCTATGTGTTAGAAAGTAATTTCTGAGCGTAAAATGTTCGGATTTGGTTGTGTTTACGTGTCGGAATACTTGACCTTTGACAAACTTCACGTGACTCGTGTAGATTAAGGTGGATGAAACAGGTTAAATTCGTCTATTTATTTCGCCCAAACGATACCAAATCCCGCAAAATAGTCTTGTTAACATGTACTGATACCTGACAGCTGCTTTTATTAAAAATTGGATGTGTTTTTGTGTCGTGTTTATCTGAGTTTTTAACATGGACTACCGTGTCGGGAACGCTCAAATTACACGAAGGTAGTACTTGTATTTCGTGGCCTCAAAAATGTTCTTTTGAGTTGCCCATGGTTTTGAAGACGGATTTTGAAAGAAGAAGTAATGCTCTTTTACGTGGTATAGGATACTTTACTGTACGCCATGTACCAGTCGATGATTTTAGGCCATCAATTTTGTCAATTTTTTATTGCAAGAAATCGCTCAAAATAATATAAATATTGAAAATTCTCCCAAATATTCCATTCAAGTCCAAACTGACAAAATGAACACTCAAAATGTGTGCAATTAACTACTCTATGTGATTAGTTATTTGTTGTTCTCGTTAAAATTGTTTTGGTTTTGTTAACGGGCTTTTCGCGATGCACTGTGTGAGACCCTGAAAGCCAGGTCCGAGAGCTGCGAAACGAAGACTACCTCCGTACGTCTAAAACAATTATCGGATCGAAGTAGAAAATATATTTCTGTTAATAGTTCACCTAGGGCTACTTTGTGAATTTTTTTCAGAATTTTGATATTTTCCTTATTGCACGCCTCCGGTCGATATTTACAGACATCCGCTCTTAAGGCAACTATTCTGTCAGGAAAACTAGAGAGACAGATGCATAAGGACTTAAACTTTCGCCTTATAAAGTCTGGGAGGGTGTCGGCAGGGGGCACAAAGTGCCCGCGCTGACTTTGAAAGTTGATATCTTATTCAATACGCAAAAAAATACCATCATACCTTGTGACTGTTTCAAAAATTTATCTGGTAACAATTTATTATGACTTGGCAGTGATCGTCAAATTTATTTTTGCCATAGCATCCATATTTTAAAGGGGACTTTATTGAGAATTTTGAATGTTTTTGTTTTGATAAAATTAAAAAAATCCAAGATGGCGGATCCAAGATGGCCGCCGTTTGGACATCATGACGTCATGCCATCATCAGGTCATGTTGTGGACCTCAAACGGAACACTTTTGAACGTGCTATATACCCTAGAAGTTGTGTTGTCAAAGCTTTAATTCTTTAAAAATTAAGAAGAGGGTGCACTCCGCGCACTCCGCCAACCGCCAAGGCTGAGAACTTCGAACACTACCTTTACCAAACCATACAACGCCTGTTCTACTCAAGATGAACCTTTTTTTAATGATGCAATTCACAAAGAACCAGCTAGTGCATACTTATCTGCATCGTCATAAACAATAGCAGGACCGGGTATGAGTATATTACGCTTCTTGCAAGTCTTACATGAAACTCTTAATTTGTCTTGAACTCTAAGTCTTTTAGTCTCTTGCTCTTTTTTTTTCTTGGGTACCACGTCTATTGCCTATTTCAAAGTGTTTCGAGTAAGAAGTCAACATCATGGACAAGTTCAAGCCAATGCACGGTCTTTAAATTATGGTCAACCAGCTATAACTCTGCAAGTTTAAAAAAATCTGTGTTTTCGATACTGTAGATTGTAGCTTTTTTCTATATTAGTGACTTTCCATTCCTTGTTTTTGTTGGGCTTCATCTTTCTCGACAAAATCACTCGGACATTTTCATATTTTGTCTTCTTCACTTAATCCTCCTTTTTTTCAGGAAACCGATGAGGATCGGCTCGATAGTGAAAATGCTAACCGTTTTTCGATTTATCTGTAGTTACTCTAATATAATTTGGTGGTACATCACAAAAGTAGCAATATCGGCACTCTAGGTCTACAAGAAATTCGCTCGACTGGCGGTAATTTCGTCTAGTGGCTAGACTTACTCAAACTGAGGAGTTATTTCAACTCACTATGTTGGGTAGACTTATGAGTGAGAACAACTTACTCATATGATGTTTGAGTAAATTTGACTCACACTCGATTTACTCAAAATAAAGAGTTATAAGTTTCAACTCACTATGTTAGGTTAAAAGTCCAACTCATATCTTGAGTAACTTTACTCAACATATTGAGTAAAATACACATTTTACTCGAACAAAGAGTCAGTTATGAGTTATTCTTTGAACCAGTTGTCTAACTTCATCCCGAATATCTTTCATTCTCCACATGTAAAGAAGAGGGTTAAGTGAAGAAGACAAAAATAGAAGCACCATGGACACGTCGAAAAATAGAATGGTGAAGTCGCTGTCATTTAATGCAACGAACAACAGCAAACTGATCAACATGGGCAAATAGCCTGTGTAGAAAACTAGCAGAATATAAAGTATCGAGAAAACAGATTTCTTGTAGACGTACTGCACAAAAAGGAAATGTATACCAACTTGACAACTTCCTTTCCAACCAGTCTTCAGATCCTTTGTTTATTTAAAGACATTGCGAGAAATTCAACTTTTGCTTACTATGCGGTAAACCTCTCAGCTTCAGTTATCATCGCACTTTTAGCGCCGCTAGCGGTGACTGGGAACGCCTTGATTTTGATGGCAATTTGGAGGGATCAGTCGCTCAGAACACCATCCTATATTATTCTCTGTGCCTTAGCTTTTACCGATCTTTGTACAGGACTGATCACCCAACCTTTCCACGTTGCAGCTGAGTTGATTTGTTTAGGCAAACCTCAGGAAAACTCAAGACAGCTACCATTCCTTCTATTTGCAAGATTTATTTCTGAAGCCTGTTGCACATATTTTTCATCGTTAACCACAGCACTGATCACACTTATGTCCATCGAAAGATGGCTGCACATGGCTCGTCGATCGTTGCTGACTGTGCGCCGTAGCTGTTTGATCATGGCAATAATGTCATTGCTTCTGATACCAGTTGTGGTGTTCCGCTTGTTGTACGTGTTTGAAAAAGCCAATAGGTCTATCTCTGATGCAGTTTTAGTCATCCTTTTGTTATTCTGCCTTATTACCACATCGATCGCTTATTTTAAGGTTTTCCAAATTATTCGTCGCCATCAGAGACAACTTCAAGCAAACAGATCATGTCAAAACGTTGGTCAACCGCCAATCAATCTTGCGAAATTCAAGAAAACTGTATTTTCCATCCTGTATATTCTAGCCATTTTTTGTTTTTGTTTTTTGCATATTCCGGCAAATATCTTGAATTCGAGCAGCTGATATTTCATATTGCATCGACAATTTTTTTACTTTCGCCTGCAGTCAATCCGTATGTTTATCTTTGGAGAATGAATGACATTCGTAATGGAGTGAAGCTACTAGTTAAGCAGTTACTTTGCAAAGAAAACTAGACGAGAAAATTAAAGATCTCTGACTCTGATATACTACGTAAGACACATACCTGTAAAAACAATTTTTGTAGTTTTGTTTAGCTGCTGAAATACCTTGTCTCAGTGGACTTAGAAATTTAACTCGAAATTTAATAAAGTCATGGTTCTACCAAGTCGTGATTTCAAAGTTTCTTTTGTGTGCATGGTTGCAGTCTGGTAAGTTTTGTAGGATTGCGATTGATTAAATGGTTCTGTATCTATTTACTGAAAAAGTTTTATGCATTTACTGCCCCGTCCGTCCTGTCCAGCACCTCATCTTCGAATATGGTTCATGTTTTAACTCAGAACAGAGGCCTACCATCCGCAGTTTGAGTGGTGTGCTGTTCATTTTTAATTGCTGTATTGGTTTATCAAAATAGCAAAAATAAAGACGAAATTTAGGCCTTTTAAAAAAGTGCTGCTTTGTGTTTCTGTGTTTATTTTGGCAATTTGATGATGATGAATGTGATGTTTTCCAAATAACGAGAACATCACTTTCACAAGCCTTAAATCGCTAAAATAAACACAGAAACACAAAGCAAAACAACGTGAAAGCAATTTTAGTTTTTTTTTTCATTTTCAGCAGTTTTACAAGACCTAATTTTCGCCTTGAGTTTCGCTGTTTTGATAAACTGATACAGCCGTTGTAAACGCCAAGCACACTAAACAAACAGAGAATGGAAGGCCTCTGCTCAGATCTCGTGCATTAATCAGACAGACCTCGAAAAAGATGAAATTAGTGTTTCAATTCTAAGGCGTTCTTCTCCCTGTATACTTGCATATAATTTTAATTGTTGCTTACACATTCACACACACACTGGCGTTAGCCAACATCCTTAATTATTTGTGTAGAATAGGCATCTTCAGAGGTTTAACTCCCGTCATTGGATTTTTTTTGTCACCGCCATTATCACATTCTATGGAGGTGATCTCCTTTAAAACGCCATTAAGCGTTAAAGTGAGGGGGGGGGGGGACAAAGTGCACGCGCTCACTTAAAACGCATTTTTGTTTTCTGGTACCCTGACATGTGAAATAACATTCGTGTCTAAGGAAACGACAAGGTGGGTGGATCCAGGCTAAAATCACCACCCTTCAGACCGAAATTAAACAGTAAACACTACAGACCACTCCTCCACATGGTGGCAAGGGTAATACAATCGGAGCGCTTCACTCAAACCTCCATCATAACTTGACTATTATTCCATAATGCGCTGAAAATGGTCCGTAGATAAAACAAGTCCACGCGAAAACGAATTGCAAGTCTCTTCCTAAAGCTTCAGATGAGACTAGCAGCCAAAAGCAGGATAATTCATTTCTTCATTCATAAAAAGTTGCAAATTTTTTGTGTGCACTCCAAACACACAATGGTTTGTTTGCTTTTGAAAATTTTAAAAGCGCCCAATATAAACACAGCTAAAGCCTTCCATTATCTTAAAAGATAATTAATATTAGCTGGAACTCTTCCATGCTGATTATTAAACGAATTTCAAGTCTCTTCCTAAAGCTTCAGATGGGACTAGCAGCCAAAAGTAGGATAATTCATTTCTTCATTCATAAAAAGTTGCAAATTTTTGTGTGCACTCCAAACACACAATGGTTTGTTTGCTTTTGAAAATTTTAAAAGCGCCCAATATAAACACAGCTAAAGCTTTCCATTATCTTAAAAGATAATTAATATTAGCTGGAACTCTTCCATGCTGGTTATTATAATGTCTCTGCAAGGACCAAGAAGTTCATATTAGCGATATAGCATGGTACTAGTGGTGGAAGTCAATATCATAACAGGAAAAAAAAACTTTGAGCCAGGTGGGATCATTAGTTTCATAAAATTAATTTCCTTAACATGATTCATGTTTCATTTTGAGTGGAAAATTTTCCAAAAAAAAAAACAAGAGCAGATAAATATATTCATATTTCAGTTTACAAATAAATATATTCATATTTTGTTTTATAAAAAGCGCAAATAAACAGCCGCTGTTCCATTAAATCTAACAGATTTCAATTGGCAGCTTGACAACATTTACAGGTGGTGTATGTTTGAGCAGTAATCGATTGCGCTAATCACAATTTCGCTGAGAGCTTACAGCTTGAGTGACCGGATGTTTGACTGTGAACGGCTCAGTGTTATGCAAATAAGTGACAGAAAAACTCAAGCAGCTCACAAGCGTTCAAAAAGATAAATCACAAACTGTCCAACAACCCTGAGTTCTCAGTCGATGAACCATAATCTTACGGTACAATTCAGAAACTACAAGCTTGTTCGTCGTCTTTGTCAACCTGGACGAAGATGAATTATAACACTACTAACATCCCAAGTCTTTGTTTCTTTGACGGTATTGCAAGAAAACAAAGCTCTGTTTCCTACCAAGTGATGGTCTCAGCTTCTGTTATCATTAGCATTTTGTCGCCAATTGCAGTTGCGGGAAATACTTTGATTTTGGCAGCAATTTGGAAGAACCCGTCTCTGAGAACACCTTCCTATATTCTTCTGTGTGGTTTGGCTTTCACTGATCTGAGCACAGGTTTAATTACTCAGCCATTTTATGTGGTAGCTGAACTGGTGTGTTTACAAGAGCCCCCCAAAATACAAGAAAAGTTAAAGCTGCTTCGTTTTGCCAAGGTTGTCTCTGAAGGCTTCGGGACATTCTTTAATAGTATGACTGTAATGCTTATAACTATGATGTCGATTGAAAGATGGCTGTATATGACTCGTCGATCTTTGGACACTGTGCGCGCATCATGTTCAATTCTGACAGTAGTGGTTATCTGTCCAATTCCGATAGCTGTGTTACGCTTGTTACAAGTCTTATATGGAACTCATGAACTTCTTTTGAACACTATTTCCTTTATTCTCTTGTTCCTTTGTTTTCTCGCCACGTCTATCGCCTATTTTAAAGTTTGGCGAGTTATAATCCACCATCGGCTGCAAGTTCAAGGCAATGCATGGTCTCAAAATTTTGCTCTAACGGCGATAAACTTGGCAAAGTACAAGAAATCCGTGTTTTCGATCCTGCTCATTGTTATGTTATTTTATATCAGCTACTTGCCATTTATTGTTTTTGTTGGCCTTTATATTTCTCAACAAAATAACTCTGAAGTTGCGTTAGCATTTACATTTTCGATGATCTTTATGTTCTTGTCTTCTTCACTTAACCCTCTACTATACGTTTGGAGAATGAATGATATTCGAACTGGGGTAAAACAATTGTTAAGACAACTTTTCTGTCAGGAAAACTAGGGAGTCAGATACATAAGGACTTTTAAAACTTTCGCCTTATTAAGTCTGGGAGGGTGTCGGCAGGGGGCACAAAGTGCCCACGCTGCCTTTGAATGTTGATATCTTATTCAATACGCAAAAAAATACCCTCATTCCTTGTGACTGTTTCAAAAATTTATCTGGTAACAATTTATCATGACTTGGCAATGATCGTCAAATTTATTTTTGCCATGGCATCCATATTTTAAAGGGGACTTTATTGAGAATTTTGAATGTTTTTGTTTTGATAAAATAAAAAAAAATCCAAGATGGCGGATCCAAGATGGCCACCGTTTGGACATCATGACGTCATGCCATCATCAGGTCATGTTGTGTACCTCAAAGGGAACACTTTTGAACGTGCTATATACCCTAGAAGTTGTGTTGTCAAAGCTTTAATTCTTTAAAAGTTAAGAAGAGGGTGCACTCCGCGCACTCCGCCAACCGCCAAGGCTGAGAACTTCGGACAGTACCTTTACCAAACCATACAACGCCTGTTCTACTCAAGATGAACCTTTTTTCAATGATGCAATTCACAAAGAACCAGCTAGTGCATACTTATCTGCATCGTCATAAACAATAGCAGGACCGGGTATGAGTATATTACGCTTCTTGCAAGTCTTACATGAAACTTATGAATTTGTCTTGAACTCTAAGTCTTTTAGTCTCTTGTTCTTTTATTTTCTTGGGTACCACGTCTATTGCCTATTTCAAAGTGTTTCGATGAAAAGTCAACATCATTAACAAGTTCAAGCCAATGCACGGTCTTTAAATTATGGTCAGCCAGCTATAACTCTGCAAGTTTAAAAAAATCTGTGTTTTCGATACTGTAGATTGTAGCTTTTTTCTATATTAGTTACTTTCCATTCCTTGTTTTTGTTGGGCTTCATCTTTCTCAACAAAATCACTCGGACATTTTCAAATTTTGTCTTCTTCACTTAATCCTCTTTTTTTTCAGGAAACCGATGAGGAAACCGATCTGTAGTTACTCTAATATAATATTTGGTGGTACATCACAAAAGTAGCAATATCGGCACTCTAAATCTACAAGAAATTCGCTCGACTGGCGGTAATTTCGTCTAGTGGCTAGACTTACTCAAACTGAGGAGTTATTTCAACTCACTATGTTGGGTAGACTTATGAGTGAGAACAACTAACTCATATGATGTTTGAGTAAATTTGACTCACACTCGATTTACTCAAAATAAAGAGTTGTAAGTTTCAACTCACTATGTTAGGTTAAAAGTCCAACTCATATCTTGAGTAACTTTACTCAACATATTGAGTAAAATACACATTTTACTCGAACAAAGAGTCAGTTATGAGTTATTCTTTGAACCAGTTGTCTAACTTCATCCCGAATATCTTTCATTCTCCACAAGTAAAGAAGAGGGTTAAGTGAAGAAGACAAAAATAGAAGCACCATGGACACGTCGAAAAATAGAATGGTGAAGTCGCTGTCATCTAATGCAACGAACAACAGCAAACTGATCAACATGGGCAAATAGCCTGTGTAGAAAACTAGCAGAATATAAAGTATCGAGAAAACAGATTTCTTGTACTTGGCAAAGTCGATCGATGATTGCCTAAAACCGTGAGACACTTCGCTCGTCTGAATTTGTTGCTGGTGACGACGAATTATTCGAAACAGTTTGAAGTAAGCAATTGAGGTGACGATAAAGCAAGAAATCAAAAATACAATATACGGAGTGTGGTCAAACTCAGTTCTCTTTACCACTGTAATGACATGATTGACCCCTAACGCTATAGGAAGGGCTGTTAGTACTGCAGTAAGTGCGTATACTAAGTTCGCCTCACAGTTAGCAAAGATCGACGAGTCATATGTAACCATCGTTCAACGGACATGAGTGTTATGATCAACATCGTTGTGTAAGAAAAAAATGTGGCGCAGCTATGAGTGATAACGTTAATAATTATTCTTTTTAAACTTAGTTTGATGTCGATTAGTTCCAAAAGTATCAGTTCATTCGCAACATAAAAAGGCTGGGTGATGAGTCCAGTACCAAAGTCAGTTAAAGCCAATCCAGCGAGCAGAATGTAGGTAGGTGTTCTCAGGGAGGGGTTCCTCCAAAGCGCCGCCAAAACGAGAGCATTCCCGACAACTGCAACTGGCGACAAAATAGCAGTAACAACTGCAGCAGATAACGTTTCATTGCTACAGTTAGATGAGTTGCAATAGCTTTGGAGACTAGAGTCAGACCTGTTTTCAGACATAGTGACGTCTCGTCGTGGTGACTAAATCTTTCCAAGACACCCTCGGTAGACCAGCTTTTTATAGCGAACAGTACCGGTTAATATTCAATCAACGTAGGTTAATTTTCGGTTGACTTTTTCTTGTAAAAAAGAAAACAATTAACGTTTCAAAGATATGTGAGAACTGCACCGTTATACTTCAGTTTATACTGTCCGCTCTTCTAGGCAGGTAAAAAATGATCTTTAAAAAAATAATTATTGTTTCTCTATGTGGAACGAAATGTTAATTGACGTTCTACACCTAAAGTTGCTGACCACAATTTTCTGTTAGTTTTTTTTTTATTACTATTGAAAACAAAACAAAAGCTTTCCTTGGAGGTTGCATTGAATGATTTCATTACTTTTTCTTGGAGACTGCATTAAAAAATTTCAATATAATTTGAAAAGGGGGGTGTCATAAGGATTAGAAGGTAAACCAAATAGTGAATTGGCTTGAATGTATGTTAGATGTTATGGAACTTTCGACTTTTCTCGAGGTTCTGCTTGTCACTGGTAAAAAAAATGATGTGCACTTAAAAGTAAAAAATACTGATGTCAATTACAAAAATAGCACCAACTTCTAATCAAATGTCTACCCGGCGACGACATTAAAAATCGAATACAACCTTAGAATCTCATGATGCTTATGGAAATGTTTGATTGATGT
The DNA here is from genome assembly GCA_964017195.1 of Siderastrea radians. NCBI lineage: Eukaryota > Metazoa > Cnidaria > Anthozoa > Scleractinia > Rhizangiidae > Siderastrea > Siderastrea radians. The sequence goes on along the minus strand of OZ024900.1, from coordinate 12,383,735 downwards.
TGAAAGAGTTCTGTCATTTTAGAATAACCTTGATACTTCAGTTGGTCCGGTACTCATTATAAGGATGGGTGCTTTTAGATATATCTTGGGAGACAACCTTGAAAAAGACAATATTAGATAAATTTTGATTGGATTTATGTTTTGAAAGACTGACTGGGACAACTTAATTTTGTTTTCATAACGAGGTTGAAATTTAAAAAATTAATTTAAAATCAGCGTTGATTAAATATAAATGCTCCTTTCACGACTCTTATATAAACAAATAGTCCAAAAATTAAATGAAACTGCATTTAAACTTAGTGATGAGTAGGCATGATTAAAAATTGACAGCAATACTAGAAACAGGTGAAGAGATCGGCATTTTCCAAATACAATAAAAGATAGAATTATCACTCTCTCGAAATACATGTTGCACAATCTACGTTTCTCTGAAACATATTCTGAAGAAATATTCGTACTGCAAAAAAGTCAATGTATGCGAACTTGACTACTTCCTCTCCAAGCAGTCTTCAGATCCTTTGTTTATTTAAAGGCATTGCGAGAAATTCAAGTTCTGCTTACTATGCGGTAAACCTCTCAGCTTCAGTTGTCATCGCACTTTTAGCCCCGCTAGCAGTGGCTGGGAACGCCTTGATTTTGATGTCAATTTGGAGGGATCAGTCGCTCAGAACACCATCCTTCATTATTCTCAGTGGTTTGGCTTTTACCGATCTTCGTACAGGACTAATCACCCAACCTTTCTACGTTGCAGCTGAGTTGATTTGTTTAGGCAAACCTCAGGAAAACTCAAGACAGCTACCATTCCTTCTACTTGCAAGATTTATTTCTGAAGCCTGTGGCACATATTTTTTATCGTTAACCACAGCACTGATCACACTTATGTCCATCGAAAGATGGCTGCACATGGCCTGTCGATCCTTGTTGACTGTGCGCAGTAGCTGTTTGATCATGGCAGTAATATCATTGCTTCTGATACCAGTTGTGGTGTTGCGCTTGTTGTACGTGTTTGAAAAAGCCGATAGGTCTATCTCGGATGCAGTTTTATTCATCCTTTTATTATTCTGCCTTATTACCACATCGATCGCTTATTTTAAGGTTTTCCAAATTATTCGTTGCCACCAGAGACAACTTCAAGCAAACAGATCATGTCAAAACGTTGGTCAACCGCCAATCAATCTTGCGAAATTCAAGAAAACTGTGTTTTCCATCCTGTATATTCTAGCCATTTTTTATTTTTGTTTTATTCCTTTTCTCGTTTACGCTGGATTTGTACCTTCCGGCAAATATCCTGAGTTCGAGCAGTTGGTATTTCATATTGCATCGATATTTTTATTACTTTCGCCTGTAGTCAATCCGTACGTTTATCTTTGGAGAATGAATGACATTCGTAATGGAGTGAAGCGACTGGTTAAGCAGTTACTTTGCAAAGAAAAGTAGATAAGAAAATTGAAGATCATCTCTGACCTCTGATATTCTACGTAAGGTAAATACCTGTAAATACAATTTTTGTAGTTTTGTTTAGCTGCTAAAATAACCCGTCTCAGTGGACTTGGATTTAATCTATCAGACTTGAATTTAATGAAGGTATGATCCTACGCAACAGTGACTTCAAAGTTTCTTTTTGTGTGGTTGCAGTCTGGTAAGTTCTGTAGGAATGCGATTGATCAAATCGTTTTGTATCTATTTACTAAAGAAGTGTTATGCATTTACTGCCCCATCCGTCCTGTCCTGCACCCTCATCTTCGAACTTAAGTCAGAACAGAGGTGTGCCATCTGCAGTTTGAGTGGTGTGCTGTTCATTTATAATAGCTGTATCAGTTTATCAAACTAGCAAAACTAAAATCGAAATTTAGGCCTTTTAAAATTGCTGCCCTGCTGTTTTGATTTGTGTTTCTGTGTTTATTTTGGCAATTTGATGATGATGAATGATGAATGTGATGTTTTCCAAATAACGAAAACATAACTTTCACAAGCGTTAAATCGCTAAAATAAACACAGAAACACAAAGCAAAACAAATGGCAGCAATTTTAGGAGGTTTTTTTTAAATTTTCGTCAGTTTTACAAGACCTAATTGTCGCCTTGAGTTTATCTATTTCGATAAACTGATACAGCCATTGTAAATGCCAAGCACACTACACAAACAGAGGATGGAAGGCCTCTGCTCAGATCTCCTGCATTAATCAGACAGACCTCGAAAAAGATGAAATTGGTGTTTAAATTCTAAGGTGTTCTTCTCCCTGTATACTTGTATATAATTTTAATTGTTGCTTAGACATACACACACAAACTGGCGTTAGCCAACATCCTAAATTATTTGTGTGGAACAGGCGTCTTCAGAGGTTTAACTCCCGTCGTTGGATTTTCATTGTCACCGCCATTATCACAGTCTATGGAGGTGACCTCCTTTAAAACGCCATTAAGCGTTAAAGGGGGGGGGGGAGGGGGGCACAAAGTGCACGCGCTCACTTAAAACGCATTTTTGTTTTCTGGTACCCTGACATGTGAAATAACATTCGTGTCTAAGGAAACGACAAGGTGGGTGGATCCAGGCTAAAATCACCACCCTTCAGGCCGACAACATTATTTACAGTTGGTGTATGTTTGAGCAGTAATCGATTGCGCTAATCACAATTTCCCTGAGGGCTAACAGCTGGAGTGAGAATTTGTTTGACTATGAACGGCTCAGTGTTATGCAATGAAACTCAAGCAGCTGACAAGCATGCAAAATGACAAATCACAACCATGAGTTCTACAGTCGAATTGAACCATAATCTTACAGTACAATTCAGAAAGTACCTGGACGAAGATGAATAATAACACGACTAATATCCCAAGCCTTTGTTTCTTTGACGGTATTGCAAGAAAGCAAAGTTCTGTTTCCTACGCGGTGACGATCTCAGCTTCTGTTATCATTAGCATTTTGTCGCCAATTCCAGTTGCGGGAAATACTTTGATTTTGGCAGCAAATTGGAAGAACCCGTCTTTTAGAACACCTTCCTATATTCTTTTGTGTGGTTTGGTTTTCGCTGATCTGTGCACAGGTTTCATCACCCAGCCATTTTATGTTGTAGCTGAACTGATATGTTTACAGAAACCCCAAAAACTTCAAGACCGACTATCACTTCTTCGTTTCGCCAAGGTTGTCTCTGAAGGCTGCAGAACATTCTTTAATAGTATGACTGTGCTGCTTATAACTATGATGTCGATTGAAAGATGGATGTACATGACTCGTCGATCATTGGACACTGTGCGCGAGCCATATTCAATTCTGATAGTGGTGGTTACCTGTCCAGTTCCCATAGCTATATAACGTTTGTTGCAAGTCTTATATGGAACTCATGAACTTCTTTTGAACACTATTTCCTTTCTTCTCTTGCTCCTTTGTTTTCTCGCCACGTCTATCGCCTATTTTAAAGTTTGGCGAGTTATAACCCACCATCAGGAGCAAGTTCAAGGCAGTGCATGGTCTCAAAATTTTGGTCTAACGGCGATAAACTTGGCAAAGTACAAGAAATCCGTGTTTCGATCCTCTTCATTGTAATGTTATTTTATATCTACTTGACATTTCTTGTTTTTGTTGGCCTTTATCTTTCCCTGCAAAATCACTCTGAAGTTGCGTTAGCATTTACATTTTCAATGATATTCATGTTTTTGTCTTCTTCACTTAATCCTCTTTTGTACGTTTGGAGAATGAATGATATTGGTACTGGGGTGAAACAACTATTAAGACAACTACTCTGTCAGGAACATTTGTGAGGCAAATGCATAATTTTCAGTCGTTTTAGCCTGGGGAGTGGGGGTGCAAACTGCCCACGCTGTCTTTGAACGTTTATATTTTTAGTGAGGAAACAAAACCATCTACCCTTGTTTCCTTCCTAAAATTTATCTGCAAACAATTTATTGTAACTTGCCATTGTTCGTCTAATTTCATGCTGCCAAAGAATTTTGAGTATTCTGCTTTGGAAAAATCAAGACATCCAAGATGGCGGATTCAAGATGGCCGCCATTTGGAAAACATGACGTAATTCCCACGTCATGTGATGACATCAGGTCATTTTGCGGACCTCGTAGGGAACATTTCAAACGTACAATGTACCCTCAAGGTTTTGTTGTCATAACTTTAATGCAGCTTAATACAATTTGCGCGCAGGCTTAACAACGCAAACGCCCAGATAAAAAGAGGTTAATGGACCTTTTAGGTTCATGTAGTTAATGGTAAATAGTCAATATGTTTTACTTTAGAAGAATAATGACGAATATACAGTATTAGGTTTGTTTAAAATGAAATTAACGTAACTCGCTATTTTTCATTTCAGAAACTCCTTGGAAAGTTAAAGCAAAACCCAGTCGGTGCTAGAACACTTTGAAGTTCATCCAACATACTAATTGTCTGATATTTATATGTATATATTATATTTATTCTGTTTTGTTTGTATGTACATTTTTAAGTCATTAATCTAATAACTAGAGTTTGTATATAGAATTGTAGAAAAATTTATTAACGGCGTGCAATTAAATCCTATACTCTAAACTGATATCATTTCATATTGAAAATGCTGTGTAGCACATTTCTCGATAGTTTGCAAAATGCAGCTTGGGTCTTTTTCGATTGAGTGAAATGTTCTAGCTAGGTATTCTTTGAAGACTGTCTAATGGTCTCATTTTTCGTAAAAGGCAAACACGTTAACACGCCTAACTTTAAAAGAAGGCTTCGCCTTCTGCTCTCTGTTACTGATTTCGTTCTCAAGGAAATCGATGATGACGGCAAAAGCCCATGGTCCCTCAAAACGAAATTTGGCCTTTTTAGGAGTCGATGGGTTTTTAAATTTCAGTTCTTTCTCCCCGTACACTGAACGAAATGACCCCCATAGTAAAAAAAGTGGACGATTTCGAAAAAGGCGCCATTCAGTGTACTTGACGTTAAACCATTCTAGCTAGATACGCAAAACTTTGGATTTATCAGCTGAATTGATGAGGTAAATTGGTCACCATAAAGAGATTGAAAGCTGACGTTTCGAGCGTTAGCCCCTCGTCAGAGCGAATTAAGGAATTGTGGATTGCACTTGGTTTATCTGGAGAGTGGTAGAGCTGCACTATTGGTTGGAACATGGCAACGTGAATAAGTTAGTTGAATGAAAGGCGTTCATTGATACCGTGGGGATTAAGTGTACTGGTTTGAAAAATGAATTTTTGTTCTAAATTTTTACGGCTGTCCATGTTACCCTGGTGTAGAGAAAGGCCACAGATCGTCATGTTTTGGTTATAATGATTAGGGAGATTGAAGTGTCGGGCGACTTGTTTGGACGCATCCTTGTTATTTGTTTCAACGTGTCATAAGTGTCCGCGGAAACAGTCACCTAGTCTCCTCCTTGTTTCAGCAATGTATATCAAATATACCAAGTCTTTCCCTACACCAGGGTAACACGGGAAGCCGTAAAAATCTAGAATAAAAATTCATTTTACAGATCGGCACACTTCATCCCCACAGTAAAAATGAAGGCCTTTCATTCAACTATTTTATTCGTTTTTTACGTTGCCATGTTCATACCATTAGCGTAGTTCCACCACTCTCCATATAAACCAAGTGCAACCCTCAATTCTTGATTATATTCGCTCTGACGAAGGGCTTACGTTCGAGACGTCCGCTTTCAATCTCTTTACGGTGGCCAATTTACCTGGTCAAATACAGTTAATAAATCCAACGTTTTGTGTTCCACTTCTCCTACGACGCAGCACCACAGTTTCTTGAGAAACTAACCCCCTAGCTAGATTGATTTAGCCTGCGTAGCACGCTTTTCCGTAGGTTTTTCCGCCCGTTCGAGGGGTTTTCGCTTTTTGGCAGCGCGAAAATTTTTGCTCTCGCCCCAATTTTCCCGCCTTCAAAAAAACGAAAAATGCTTATCTTATGTGATAAAAAGAAGGACACAATCTAAATTCGTCTTTTGCCGCTAACAGGTGCTGATCAATATGAAGCGAAAGTTAGACGGGAATGAATAGGAAGAGAGTGTAAACGAAGATAACGCTGATAAAGTGATTGATGAAGAGGAACCTCAAATCAAAGAAGACTTAGACAATCTTTTCCAAGCCGTTTCCAGAACGCGTGCTTCTGAACTGTTGCACAGTATGGCCACGTTCTTGCTTTGGTTACCCTGTGGGCAAATACTCCGACATCAGCGGATAATTCCAGTGACAAATATCTCAGAGGTGGTCGAGGATGCGTTACTTGCGCATAACGATGATGTAGCCAAACCTCGTGCGTTCAGCACCTTCTGGATGGACTGGCAGAGCTGGGCTCGACAAGCGTTTGATAAAGAGTAAGAAAATTCTGAGCGATTTCAGTGTTAGAAACAGAAAAAGAATACGGACATAATGAAGACTCCAAATAAAACACTAACGAGGAACGATCTACAGATCTACAGACAGCATTGAGGAGGAGAAGACAGCTTCTGATAGTAGTCAGCCCCGAGAGTCCGAAAACAGTGACTCGGAAGCCGAAAGCGAAATAGAGGCCGAAAATAGCGACTCAGAAAGCACACCATTCTCACAGGAGAACGATCTAAATACATTTGAACACTGTGAAGGCTTAAATGTTTATCACACTGAGGTCATGAACGGTCATGGAATGTCCCAAGTGCTGTTGGCAAGATAACTGTGACAATTCCCCTGTATGCAGTCACCTTGTTTCTATAGACTGAAAACATATCAAGGATGGATTCAAGAGATGTTTCGATTGTAAAGCCGCCCCACATTATGACCAGAACAAATCAAAAGTGACGGAGACAAGGTCAAGTCGATTAATTATGGAATAATGATTTTGTACTGTAGTTGAATTGTAAAGCGATTGAAATAAACGTTTTGCCCGACTTGACAATTTGTGTGTTTGATGTCGAATTATTTTCAATCGTTTGCGCACGCGATCCTTTGTTACTTGTGCCCAAGCTTTTGAAACTTAATATTTACCTTTAGGTCCTGTCGAGCGCGTAAACGAGTGACTCCTTTGTGTGAGATCTATGAATGATCTTGTGTTATATACCATTCTGAATAATTTCCCCAGTGGTTTTGCCACAGAATTTGAGTAAAGGGTCCGCCCACTTATAAGGCTTTTTTTTTCGGCATTTCAAGTTTGCTTTTAACGTTTTTGACATATTAGCGAACCCTTTAGCCGCTTGTTGCGGAATAATACTAAAAATTAAAAACCACTTCCATACATTTATTTCTTAGTCACACTCGTTGCTTGGAACATGTGTTCCTAGAAAGTCTTCGCGGGGAGCAGGGATGGCTCAGTGGTGAGAGCACTCGTCTTCCACCAATGTGGCCCGGGTTCGATTCCCGGTCCCGGTGTCATATGTGGGTTGAGTTTGTTGTTGGTTCTCGTCCTTGCTCCGAGGGTTTTTCTCCGGGTTCTCCGGTTTTCCTCCCTCCACAAAAACCAACATTTCCAAATTCCATCTGGAATCAGTGGTCGAAGAGCCACTCTGTGGAGGTGCCACTGCAAATTCCAATTTATTTATTTAGTTATTTATTTGTTAACGAGGTTAATCATAGAGACGTCCAAGTCCCTTTGTGAGTGACAGTACATATAGTGTAAAGTGAACTCTATAAATACTGATGCACTTTCATTTCGTAGTCACACACATCATTTTAGATCCTGCTGGGCGTAACTGCTATCTTCAGACGGTAATTAAGATAGTGACTTTGACTGGACTGAACATCTGACGTTAGAAGGTACGCCGAACGTTACGTTTTGTGCAACTCGCTCCGGAATCCTCCGCAAAAAGTGGGCTAATTCGGTTCCCATACCACTACTCACATATTGAACCATTGTTTCAATCCTTTTTTTTAAGTATCTGAGAAATTTTCACTATTGTTTTATTTTGTTTTAACTTGGGAATGTCACAAATATAACCATTGTTTCAATTCTTTTTTCATCTGAGAAATTTCACCATTGTTTAATCCTTTTTAATCCTTTTTTTTTATCTGAGAAATTTGACCATTGTTTCAACAATTTTTATTACTTAGAAATGTCATAAGTCTAACAATAATCAAGATTATTAACAATATTACAATTAGTTTACAATACATAAAGTACGGACAGGATTAATAAAGAAAAAAGAGAGTGTAAAGAAGTCAACTAATTACATAACTGATATAACGCACACAATATATTGATCGATCACAACATATTGAGCTGTGACGTCGTTATTGTCCACTTCCTGTTAAACCGATGTAAATTGTTTTTAGGGCAAGTACGTTTTTCTGTGTTTTTCCTGCATTTTCACAGATACAGTTTACCGACATGTAATAGACAGTTTAGTAGGACACATTTGGAGGTCATATACCAAACAAAATGTCTCGTAGGCTTTCAAGGTGACTCCTTGTTAAGGAGAAGGAATAGAGTTCAAAATCAGTCGAAAATTGTTCAAAATGAGGACAATGAAAGGTAAGCTGGTGTAGAGTTTCAGGTTTATGACTACAGAAAGAACACTTTCCATCTTCAAAATAAAACCTATCTTGTAAAGTTCGGTGTTACGTTAGTAAAGGGAAGGGCATTTAGAACGTTGTGAATGGTGTGAGGTATATACTGTAGATCTGTATTAGCTGAGCCTCTGCGAAATTTAAATCACGGTCAATTTTTTGAGAATAATTGGGTAGTTTGTGGCTTTAGTACTCAACAACATTGAGTAATAGTCCTTAGATCTCTATTTTGTTACGTCAAACAGGCCACTGGAAATATTGAAAGAGGCAGATCTGTTATCGAAGGGTGGCAAACCGAAACGCGTTTGCCTTGGCTGATGTTAATTACCTATTCACGAACTCCTCTTATCTCAAAAATACGGCAGTCTACTGTATATCTACTGTATAAAAGTATAACAGGGTTCTTATGGTAACAGTCACCTTGTACATTGCTACCCATCTTATAGATAAAGTATTCCTTTTTTGTTTGTTCATTTTACAGGAGCACCCTATGGCTCGTTTCGGGAACAGCTGTTCGGAAGGCCTAAAGTCGCCTGAAACATTGGACTTAATTGCAGTGAAAGCTAGAGATTTCTTTGGTGAAACACCTCGGACTTTCGTAACACGGGGACTTATTAGTTCCTATTGTTTTCGGAGGGACAAATGTGTCTTTTAAAGTGCAAAATAAGGTCAACTAGCATTTTCGGAGAGCCATCAGCAGCTCGGAAATTCGGCGGATAGGAGTCTCTTTAATTTCCTAAAATTTTCTGCTGCCTAAATTTTCAGCTAAAAACGCCGAACTGAGATCAATATATATTAGCTCACACAAATATGCCTTTAAAAAGTTCTGAAACAATCTAAGAAAGCAGAAATTGATATCTCAAGTATTTTGCTTAATTTATCTCGTTGGGTGCCCCTGATTTTATAGTTAAACTCCAGCTTACAGATAAACTGATGTTTCTTCTTTGTTTGTTCATTTATGGTTAAAACCCCGTTTATAGACAAAATACCCCTTCTTTGTTTATTCATTTGTTTGTTACCATTCCTTCGCCACCATAATCTGTTCTCCTAGACGAAAGGCGCTTAGCGCCACAGAAGAAGAGAGTCTGTTTGGCTATTCAAGTAGTCCGTTCATTTCTGCGTAGCTATTAAGGATTTTTTTCACACGATTTGCCATCTGCCGGACCACCCCTGGATCGATGTCTTCCAGAAGGTTTACACCAGGAAGCCAGTAAAGTGGAAGATTTCCCTCCTCCAGATACCCATGTAAATGTTGAAATAAGCCATGGAAATGTTTTCCCAGGGAACATCTATCCCAGTTGTAGGGCTTCTCTCTCATGTAGTGCATGAAAGCGGTCTTCAAGTGATATGACTTCAAACGTCCAAGGGACGACCACTCTCCGTTGACAATGGTTTTCACGATTCTAAGGAGCTCGTGCCTGCAGCTGCTGTCTCTATCCATGTCACGCAGTACTTCTTTTTCCTTCAGTGAAAACGAATGCCTCCACAGAAGGCCTGGGCTAGCAACAGGTCTTCGCCCAGTGTAACGCTTAGGGACATAGTAGCTCTGGTCTCGCCCAATTTGGAAACAAGGCACAAGATCAACTGACAGTAACATTTCTGTGCTCACCATCCCTGCACCATGGCTTTCCTTTTTGCAGATATCAAGTTGGACGGCAGGCCCATGATCCCTTGATAACGCACGTTCATCTCGATGTCAGAACATTGCCACCTATCTTCGAAGTTTTTGACTGTTTTGACAATGAGACTAAATTAGTATAGGTAATCGCATGAGGCCGAGTAGAATTAAGGATAAATTTTCACGCGAGTTTTCAAAGTTTTCACAAAATTGCCTGAGTCGCGCAGCGACAAGGGCAATTTGTTAAAACGAGGACTCAATGCGATTACTTGTTTATAACACAGAGGGCAAAATTTTCGGAAAACTTTCCACGCACGTTGAAACACAATCAGCCGGCCCTCAGAATAAAAGTACCTGCTCGTAAACAATTCACCAAACAAGCAGTTTAACTGTTACTCAGCGCACAGAACAAGAAAGACTGACCATTATGTACATCTTAAGAGATAAATGCAATTCTAGTTCATTGACAAAACACATTTAAAACTCAATTAACTAAGTAGATTTTTTTCACCTGAGTTGCGCAGCTTCCTCTCGCTGGAAAAATTATCGACCCCGTCGCTCCAAGATTTTCAGTAGTTTTAAAACAACTAAACATTTGCTGTTTCCCGTAACACATATAGGTTCACCTTTTGGAATTTCTCTTCAAGCAAACACCCGATTTCCACACCATTTTTACCAACCAACCCGGTTAAAAGTCAAACTTTGAAGCGATCCTTGTAGTGTTCAACAACTCAAAATCCGTTTTTCGTTTCAAGACGCCTACAAAATGCAAATGGCGCGCTCTCGCGCTTAGCCAATCAAATGCGAGAAAATTTCGGTGCTTGGCCAATCAGGAATTAGTAATTTTGCCCTCGTCCGAAAGAAAATTAAGAAAAAATGCCCTGTCTCTCAACCAATCAGCATTCAGTAATTTTGCCCTCTATGTTCTGTATGTTATAAGTATATCTAATCGCATGAGGCCGAGTAGAATTAAGGATAAATTTTCACGCGTATTTTCAAAGTTTTCACAAAATTGCCCGACCGACTAGGGCAATTTGTGAAAACTTTGAAAATACAAGTGAAATTTATCCTCAATTCTACCAGGACTCAATGCGATTACTTGTTTATAACACAGAGGGCAAAACTTTTGGAAAACTTTCCATGCACGTTGAAACACAATCAGCCGGCCATCAGAATAATTATAAAAGTACCCGCTCGTAAACAATTCACCACACGAGCATTTTAACCGCTGCTCAGCGCACAGAACAAGAAAGACTGACCATTATGTACATCTTAAGAGATAAATACAATTCTAGTTCATTGACAAAACACATTTAAAACTCAATTAACTAAGTAAATTTTATTCATCTGAGTTGCGAAGCTTCCTCTCGCTGAAAAAACTATCGACCACGTCGCTGTAAGTTTTCAGTAGTTTTAAAACAAATAACAATTTGCTGTTTCCCGTAACACATATAGGTTCACCTTTACGAATTCCTCTTCAAGCAAACACTCGATTTCCATACCATTTTTACCAACCTTCTCGGTTAAAAGTCAAACTTTGAAGCGATCCTTGTCTTGAACAACTCAAAATGCGTTTTTCGTTTCAAGACGCCTACAAAATGCAAATGGCGCGCTCTCGCGCTCAGCCAATCAAATGCGAGTAATTTTGGCGCTTGGCCAATCACGAATTAGTAATTTTGCCCTCGTCCGAAAGAAAATTAAGAGAAAAATGCCCTCTGTCTCAACCAATCAGCATTCAGTAATTTTACCCTCTATGTTATAAACACAGAAACACAAAGCAAAACAACGTGAAAGCAATATGTTTTTTTTCCATTTTCATCAGTTTTACAAGACCTAATTTTCGCCTTGAGTTTTGCTATTTTGATAAACTGATACAGCCGTTGTAAACGCCAAGCACACTACACAAACAGAGGATGGAAGGCCTCTGCTCAGATCACCTGCATTAATCAGACAGACCTCGGAAAAGATGAAATTAGTGTTTAAATTCTAAGGCGATCTTCTCCTTGTATACTTGTATATAATTTTAATTGTTGCTTAGACATTCACACATACACTGCCGTTAGCCAACATCCTTAACCATTTGAGTGGAATAGGCGTCTTCAGGGGTTTAACTCTTGTCATTGGATTTTCATTGTCACCGCCATTATCACATTCTATGGAGTGATCTCCTTTAAAACGCCATTAAGCGTTAAAGTGGGGGGGGGGGGGGGCACAAAGTGCAAGCGCTCACTTAAAACGCATTTTTGTTTTCTGGTACCCTGTCATGTGAAATAACATTCGTGTCTAAGGAAACGACAAGGTGGGTGGATCCAGGCTAAAATCACCACCCTTCAGACCGAAATTACAGTAAACACTACAGACCACTCCTTCACATGGTGGCAAGGGTAATACAATCGGAGAGCTTCACTCAAACCGCCATCATAACTTGACTATTATTCCATAATGTCGCTGAAAATGGTCCGTAGATAAAACAAGTCCACGAGAAAACGAATTGCAAGTCTCTTCCTAAAGCTTCAGATGGGACTAGCAGCCAAAAGCAGGATAATTCATTTCTTCATTCATAAAAAGTTGGAATTTTTTTGTGTGCACTCCAAACACACAATGGTTTGTTTGCTTTTGAAAATTTTAGAAGCGCCCAATATAAACACAGCTAAAGCTTTCCATTATCTTAAAAGATAATTAATATTAGCTGGAACTCTTCCATGCTGATTATTAATAATGTCAGTCTCTGCAAGGACCAAGAAGTTCATATTAGCGATATAGCATGGTTCAAGTGGTGGAAGTCAATATCATAACAGGAAAAAAGAACTTTGAGCCCGGTGGGATCATTAGTTTCATAAAATTAATTTCCTTAACATGATTCATGTTTCATTTTGAGTGGAAAATTTTCCAAAAAAACACAAGAGCAGATAAATATATTCATATTTTGTTTTATAAAAAGCGCAAATAAACAGCCACTGTTCCATTAAATCTAACAGATTTCAATTGGTAGCTTGACAACATTATTTACAGGTGGTGTATGTTTGAGCAGTAATCGATTGCGCTAATCACAATTTCCCTGAGAGCTTACAGCTTGAGTGACCGGTTGTTTGACTGTGAACGGCTCAGTGTTATGGAAATAACTGACAGAAAAACTCAAGCAGCTGACAAGCGTTCAAAAAGATAAATCACAAACTGTCCTACAACCCTGAGTTCTCAGTCGATGAACCATAATCTTACGGTACAATTCAGAAACTACAAGCTTGTTCGTCGTCTTTGTCAACCTGGACGAAGATGAATTATAACACTACAAACATCTCAGGCCTTTGTTTCTTTGACAGTATTGCAAGAAATCAAAGCTCTGTTTCCTACCAAGTGACGGTCTCAGCTTCTGTTATCATTAGCATTTTGTCGCCAATTGCAGTTGCGGGAAATACTTTGATTTTGGCAGCAATTTGGAAGAACCCGTCTCTGAGAACACCTTCCTATATTCTTCTGTGTGGTTTGGCTTTCACTGATCTGAGCACAGGTTTAATTACTCAGCCATTTTATGTGGTAGCTGAACTAGTGTGTTTACAAGAGGCCTCAAAAATACAAGACAGCTTAAAGCTGCTTCGTTTTGCCAAGGTTGTTTCTGAAGGCTTCGGGACATTCTTTAATAGTATGACTGTAATGCTTATAACTATGATGTCGATTGAAAGATGGCTGTATATGACTCGTCGATCTTTGGACACTGTGCGCGCGGCATGTTCAATTCTGACAGTGGTGGTTATCTGTCCAATTCCGATAGCTGTGTTACGCTTGTTGCAAGTCTTATATGGAACTCATGAACTTCTTTTGAACACTATTTCTTTTATTCTCTTGTTCCTTTGTTTTCTCGCCACGTCTATCGCCTATTTTAAAGTTTGGCGAGTTATAACCCACCATCGGCTGCAAGTTCAAGGCAATGCAAGGTCTCAAAATTTTGGTCTAACGGCGATAAACTTGGCAAAGTACAAGAAATCCGTGTTTTCGATCCTGCTCATTGTTATGTTATTTTATATCAGTTACTTGCCATTTCTTGTTTTTGTCGGCCTTTATATTTCTCAACAAAATAACTCTGAAGTTGCGTTAGCATTTACATTTTCGATGATCTTTATGTTCTTGTCTTCTTCACTTAACCCTCTACTATGCGTTTGGAGAATGAATGATATTCGAACTGGGGTAAAACAACTGTTAAGACAACTATTCTATCAGGAAAACTAGACAGGCAGATGCATAAGGACTTAAACTTTCGCCTTATTAAGTCTGGGAGGGTGTCGGCACGGGGCACAAAGTGCCCGCGCTGACTTTGAACGTTGATATCTTATTCAATACGCAAAAAAATACCATCATACCTTGTGACTGTTTCAAAAATTTATCTGGTAACAATTAATAATGACTTCGCAATGATCGTCAAATTTATTTTTGCCATGGCACCCATCTTTTAAAGGGGACTTTATTGCGAATTTTGAATGTTTTTGTTTTGATAAAAATTAAAAAGTCCAAGATGGCGGATCCACGATGGCCACCGTTTGGACATCATGACGTCATGCCATCATCAGGTCATGTTGTGGACCTCAAAGGGAACACTTTTGAACGTGCTATACACCCTAGAAGTTGTGTTGTCAAAGCTTTAATTCTTTAAAAGTTAAGAAGAGGGTGCACTCCGCGCACTCCGCCAACCGCCAAGGCTGAGAACTTCGGACACTACCTTTACCAAACCTTACAACGCCTGTTCTACTCAAGATGAACCTTTTTTTAATGATGCAATTCACAAAGATCCAGCTAGTACATACTTATCTGCATCGCCATGAACAATAGCAGGACCGGGTATGAGTATATTACGCTTCTTGCAAGACTTACATGAAACTCGTGAATTTTTCTTGAACTCTAAGTCTTTTAGTCTGTTGCCCTTTTATTTTCTTGGGTACCACGTCTTTTGCCTATTTAAAAGTGTTCCGAATGAGAAGTCAACAGTATGGACAAGTTCAAGCCAATGTACGGTCTTTAAATTATGGTCAACCAGCTATAACTCTGCAAGTTTAAAAAAATCTGTGTTTTCGATACTGTAGATTGTAGCTTTTTTCTATATTAGTTACTTTCCAATCCTTGTTTTTGTTGGGCTCATCTTTCTCGACAAAATCACTCGGACATTTTCATATTTTGTCTTCTTCACTAAATCCTGTTTTTTTCAGGGAACCGATGAGGATCGGCTCGAAAGTGAAAATGCAAACCGTTTTTCGATTCATCTGTAGTTACTCTAATATAATTTGGTGGTGCATCACAAATGTTGATTATCGGCACTCTAGATCTACAACTGAGAAATTCGCTCGACTGGCGGTAATTTCGTCTAGTGGCTAGACTTACTCAAACCGAGGAGTTATTTCAACTCACTATGTTGGGTAGACTTATGAGTCAGAACAACTTACTCATATATATATGATGTTTGAGTAAATTTGACTCACACTCTATTTACTCAAAATAAAGAGTTGTAAGTTTCAACTCACTATGTTAGGTTAAAAGTCCAACTCATGTCTTGAGTAACTTTACTCAACATATTGAGTAAAATACACATTTTACTCGAACAAAGAGTCAGTTATGAGTTATTCTTTGAGCCAGTTGTCTAACTTCATCCCGAATATCTTTCATTCTCCATGTAAAGAAGAGGGTTAAGTGAAGAAGACAAAAATAGAAGTACCATGGACACGTCGAAAAATAGAATGGTGAAGTCGCTGTCATCTAATGCAAGGAATAACAGCAAACTGATCAACATGGGCAAATTACCTGTGTAGAAAACTAGCAGAATATAAACTATCGAGAAAACAGATTTCTTGTACTTGGCAAAGTCGATCGATGATTGCCTAAAACCGTGAGACACTTCGCTCGTCTGAATTTGTTGCTGGTGACGACGAATTATTCGAAACAGTTTGAAGTAAGCAACTGAGGTGACGATAAGGCAAGAAATCAAAAATACAATATACGGAGTGTGGTCAAACTCAGTTCTCTTTAGCACTGTAATGACATGATTGACCCCTGACGCTATAGGAAGGGCTGTTAATACTGAAGTAAGTGCGTAAGTTCGCCTCACAGTTAGCAAAGATCGACGAGTCATCTGTAACCATCGTTCAACGGACATGAGTGTTATGATCAACATCGTTGTGTAAGAAAAAAATGCGGCGCAGCTATGAGTGATAACGTTAATAATTATTCTTTTTAAAGTTAGTTTGATGTTGATTAGTTCCAAAAGTATCAGATCATTCACAACATAAAAAGGCTGGGTGATGAGTCCAGTACCAAAGTCAGTTAAGGCCAGTCCAGCGAGCAGAATGTAGGAAGGTGTTCTCAGGGAGGGGTTCCTCCAAAGCGCTGCCAAAACCAAAGCATTCCCGACAACTGCAACTGGCGCCAAAAAATAGCAGTAACAGCTGCAGCAGATAACGTTACATTGCTACAGTTAGATGAGTTGCAATAGCTTTGGAGACTAGAGTCAGACCTGTTTTCAGACATAGTGACGTCTCGTCGTGGTGACTAAATCTTTCCAAGATATCCTCGGTAGACCAGCTTTTTATAGCGAACAGTACCGGTTAATATTCAATATAACGTAGGTTAATTTTCGGTTGACTTTTTCTTGAAAAAAAAAACAATTAACGTTTCAAAGATATGTGAGAACTGCACCGTTACGCTTCAGCTTATACGGTCCGCTCTTCTAGGCGCGCAAAAAGTGATCTTTAAAAAAATAATTATTATTTCTCTATTTGGAACGAAATTAACGTTCTACACCTAAAGCTGCTTATCACAATTTTCTGTTAGTTTTTTTTAGTGCTATTGAAAACAAAACAAAAGCTTTCCTTGGAGGTTGCATTGAAACATTTCATTACTTTTTTCTTGGAGACTGCGTTGAAAAATTTCATTATAATTTGAAAAAGGGGGTGTCATGAGGATTAGAAGTTAAACCAAACAGTGAATTGGTTTTAATGTGTGTTAGATGTTAAGGAACTTTCGACGTTTCTCGAGGTTTTGATTGTCATTGGTAAAATAAATGATGTGTACTTAAAAGTAAAAACAAAAATGATGTTAATTACAAAAATATGAAAAACTTCTAATCAAATGTCTTCCAGGCGACGACATTAAAAATCGAATACAACTTAAAAATTCATGATGAATATGGAAGTGATTGATTGATGTTGAAAGAGTTCTGTCATTTTAGAATAAAATTAATATTTCGATCAGTTGGTCCGGTACTTATAATAGGAATGAGTGCTTTTAAATATATCTTGGGAGACAACCAAGTTTCCAAGTTTGAAAAAGACAATAGATAATTTTGATTGATTTATGTTTTCAAAGACTGGCTGGGACAAGTTATTTTATTTTCATGAGGAGATCGAAATTAAAAAATTAATTAAAAATCAGCATTGATTAAATATAAATACTCTTTTTACGGCTCATAGACAAGTAAATAGTACAAAAATTAAATGAAACTGCATTTAAAATTAATGATGAGTAGACATGATTGAAAATTGACAGCAATACTAGAAACAGGTGAGGCGATAGGCATTTTCCAAATACAATAAAAGAAGAATTATCACTCTCTCGAAATACATGTAGCACAATCCACTTTTCTCTGAATTATATTCTGAAGAAATATCCGTACTGCACAAAAAGGAAATGTATACCAACTTGACAACTTCCTTTCCAAGCAGTCTTCAGATCCTTTGTTTATTTAAAGACATTGCGAGAAATTCAACTTCTGCTTACTATGCGGTAAACCTATCAGCTTCAGTTATCATCGCACTTTTAGCGCCGCTAGCGGTGACTGGGAACGCCTTGATTTTGATGGTAATTTGGAGGGATCAGTCGCTCAGAACACCATCCTATATTATTCTCTGTGCCTTAGCTTTTACCGATCTTTGTACAGGACTAATCACCCAACCTTTCCACGTTGCAGCTGAGTTGATTTGTTTAGGCAAACCTCAGGAAAACTCAAGACAGCTACCATTCCTTCTTTTTGCAAGATTTATTTCTGAAGCCTGTGGCACATATTTTTTATCGTTAACCACAGCACTGATCACACTTATGTCCATCGAAAGATGGCTGCACATGGCCCGTCGATCGTTGCTGACTGTGCGCCGTAGCTGTTTCATCATGGCAGTAATGTCATTGCTTCTAATACCAGTTGTGGTGTTCCGCTTGTTGTACGTGTTTGGAAAAGCCAAGAGGTCTAGCTCTGATGCAGTTTTATCCATCCTTTTATTATTCTGCCTTATTACCACATCGATCGCTTATTTTAAGGTTTTCCAAATTATTCGTCGCCATCAGAGACAACTTCAAGCAAACAGATCACGTCAAAACGTTGGTCAACCGCCAATCAATCTTGCGAAATTCAAGAAAACTGTGTTTTCCATCCTGTATATTCTAGCCATTTTTTATTTTTGTTTTATTCCTTTTCTTGTTTACGCCGGATTTGTATATTCCGGCAAATATCTTGAATTCGAGCAGCTGATATTTCATATTGCATCGACAATTTTTTTACTTTCGCCTGCAGTCAATCCGTATGTTTATCTTTGGAGATTGAATGACATTCGTAATGGTGTGAAGCTACTAGTTAAGCAGTTAGTTTGCAAAGAAAACTAGACGAGAAAATAAAAGATCTCTGACTCTGATATACTACGTAAGGCACATACCTGTAAAAACAATTTTTGTAGTTTTGTTTAGCTGCTGAAATACCTTGTCTCAGTGGACTTAGAAATTTAACTCGAAATTTAATAAAGTCATGGTTCTACCAAGTCGTGATTTCAAAGTTTCTTTTGTGTGGTTGCAGTCTGGTAAGTTTTGTAGGATTGCGATTGATTAAATCGTTCTGTATCTATTTACTGAAAAAGTGTTATGCATTTACTGCCTCATCCGTCCTGTCCAGCACCTCATTTTCGAATATGGTTCATGTTTCAACTCAGAACAGAGGCCTACCATTCGCAGTTTGAGTGGTGTGCTGTTCATTTTTAATTGCTGTATCGGTTTATCAAAATAGCAAAACTAAAGACGAAATTTAGGCCTTTTAAAAAAGTGCTGCTACGTTGTTTCGCTTTGTGTTTCTGTGTTTATTTTGGCAATTTGATGATGATGAATGTGATGTTTTCCAAATAACGAAAACATCACTTTCACAAGCCTTAAATCGCTAAAATAAACACAGAAACACAAAGCAAAACAACGTGAAAGCAATTTCAGTTTTTTTTCCATTTTCATCAGTTTTACAAGACCTAATTTTCGACTTGAGTTTTGCTATTTTGATAAACTAATACAGCCGTTGTAAACGCCAAGCACACTACACAAACAGAGGATGTAAGGGTTCTGCTCAGATCTCCTGCATTAATCAGACAGACTTCGAAAAAGATGAAATCAGTGTTTAAATTCTAAGGCGTTCTTCTCCTTGTATACTTGTATATAATTTTAATTGTTGCTTAGACATTCACACACACACACTGGCGTTAGCCAACATCCTTAACTATTTGTGTGGAATAGGCGTCTTCAGCCGTTTAACTCTTGTCATTGGATTTTCATTGTCACCGCCATTATCACATTCTATGGAGGTGATCTCCTTTAAAACGCCATTAAGCGTTAAAGTGGGGGGGGGGGGGGGGCACAAAGTGCACGCGCTCACTTAAAACGCATCTTTGTTTTCTGGTACCCTGACATGTGAAATAACATTCGTGTCTAAGGAAACGACAAGGTGGGTGGATCCAGGCTAAAATCAGCACCCTTCAGACCGAAATTAAACAGTAAATACTACAGACCACTCCTCCACATGGTGGCAAGGGTAATACAATCGGAGCGCTTCACTCAAACCTCCATCATAACTTGACTATTATTCCATAATGTCGCTGAAAATGGTCCGTAGATGAAACAAGTCCACGAGAGAACGAATTGCAAGTCTCTTCCTAAAGCTTCAGATGGGACTAGCAGCCAAAAGCAGGATAATTCATTTCTTCATTCATAAAAAGTTGGAAATTTTTTGTGTGCACTCCAAACACACAATGGTTTGTTTGCTTTTGAAAATTTTAGAAGCGCCCAATATAAACACAGCTGAAGCTTTCCATTATCTTAAAAGATAATTAATATTAGCTGGAACTCTTCCATGCTGATTATTAATAATGTCAGTCTCTGCAAGGACCAAGAAGTTCATATTAGCGATATAGCATGGTTCTAGTGGTGGAAGTCAATATCATAACAGGAAAAAAAAAATTTGAGCCCGGTGGGATCATTAGTTTCATAAAATTAATTTCCTTAACATGATTCATGTTTCATTTTGAGTGGAAATTTTCCAAAAAAAAAACAAGAGCAGATAAATATATTCATATTTCAGTTTACAAATAAATATATTCATATTTTGTTTTATAAAAAGTGCAAATAAACAGCTGCTGTTCCATTAAATCTAACAGATTTCAATTGGTAGCTTGACAACATTATTTACAGGTGGTGTATGTTTGAGCAGTAATCGATTGCGCTAATAACAATTTCCCTGAGAGCTTACAGCTTGAGTGACCGGTTGTTTAACTGTGAACGGCTCAGTGTTATGCAAATAAGTGACAGAAAAACTCAAGCAGCTGACAAGCGTTCAAAAAGATAAATCACAAACTGTCCTACAACCCTGAGTTCTCAGTCGATGAACCATAATCTTACGGTACAATTCAGAAACTACAAGCTTGTTCATCGTCTTTGTCAACCTGGACGAAGATGAATTATAACACTACTAACATCCCAAGCCTTTGTTTCTTTGACAGTATTGCAAGAAATCAAAGCTCTGTTTCCTATCAAGTGACGGTCTCAGCTTCTGTTATCATTAGCATTTTGTCGCCAATTGCAGTTGCGGGAAATACTTTGATTTTGGCAGCAATTTGGAAGAACCCGTCTCTGAGAACACCTTCCTATATTCTTCTGTGTGGTTTGGCTTTCACTGATCTGAGCACAGGTTTAATTACTCAGCCATTTTATGTGGTAGCTGAACTAGTGTGTTTACAAGAGCCCTCAAAAATACAAGACAGCTTAAAGCTGCTTCGTTTTGCCAAGGTTGTTTCTGAAGGCTTCGGGACATTCTTTAATAGTATGACTGTAATGCTTATAACTATGATGTCGATTGAAAGATGGCTGTATATGACTCGTCGATCTTTGGACACTGTGCGCGCGGCATGTTCAATTCTGACAGTGGTGGTTATCTGTCCAATTCCGATAGCTGTGTTACGCTTGTTGCAAGTCTTATATGGAACTCATGAACTTCTTTTGAACACTATTTCTTTTATTCTCTTGTTCCTTTGTTTTCTCGCCACGTCTATCGCCTATTTTAAAGTTTGGCGAGTTATAACCCACCATCGGCAGCAAGTTCAAGGCAATGCAAGGTCTCAAAATTTTGGTCTAACGGCGATAAACTTGGCAAAGTACAAGAAATCCGTGTTTTCGATCCTGCTCATTGTTATGTTATTTTATATCAGCTACTTGCCATTTCTTGTTTTTGTCGGCCTTTATATTTCTCAACAAAATAACTCTGAAGTTGCGTTAGCATTTACATTTTCGATGATCTTTATGTTCTTGTCTTCTTCACTTAACCCTCTACTATGCGTTTGGAGAATGAATGATATTCGAACTGGGGTAAAACAACTGTTAAGACAACTATTCTGTCAGGAAAACTAGAGAGGCAGATGCATAAGGACTTCACCTTTCGCTTTATTAAGTCTGGGAGGGTGTCGGCAGGGGGCACAAAGTGCCCGCGCTGACTTTGAACGTTGATATCTTATTCAATACGCAAAAAAATACCATTATACCTTGTGACTGTTTCAAAAATTTATCTGGTAACAATTTATTATGACTTGGCAATGATCGTCAAGTTTATTTTTGCCATGGCATCCATATTTTAAAGGGACTTTATTGAGAATTTTGAATGTTTTTGTTTTGATAAAATTAAAAAAATCCAAGATGGCGGATCCAAGATGGCCACCGTTTGGACATCATGACGTCATGCCGTCATCAGGTCATGTTGTGGACCTCGAAGGGAACACTTTTGAACGTACTATGTAACCTAAAAGTTGTGTTGTCCACGCTTCTCGCCCTTCCCTCCCTCCAACCGCCAAGGCTGGGAACTTCGAAAAAAACCTTACCAAACCATGAAACGCCTGTTCTACTGAAGATGAACCTTTTTCTCATGATGCAATTCACAAAGAACCAACTAGTGGATACTTATCTGGATCGCTTTGAACAATAGCAGGACGGTATGAGTATATTACGCATCTTGCAAGTCTTACTCATGAATTTGTCTTGAACTCTAAGTCTTTTAGTCTGTTGTTCCTTTATTTCCTTTAGTTTCTTGCCACGTCTATTGCCTATTAAAAAGTGTTTCCAATTATAAGTCAACATCATCGGCAAGTTCAAGCCAGTGCACGGTCTCGAAATTTTGGTCAACCAGCTATAACTGTGCGAGGTTAAAAAAATCTGAGTTTTCGATACTGTGTTTATTGTAGCTTTATTCTATATTAGTTACTTTGCATTTCTTGTTTTTGTTGGATTTCATCTTTCTCGAAAAAATCACTCCGACATTTTCATATTTTTTGTCTTCTTCATTCAATCCTCTTTTATACGTTTGAAGATCGGGAATGAAGGATGTTCGTACTGGTGTGAAGCAATAATTGGCAGAAAAACTAGCGAAGCAGATGCAAAATTTCATTGGGATTGTTAAGGCTCGGTCAAACAGTTCACTGAAATCATGTAAGGTGGGGAACGCGGTGAGCAAACAAATTAAAAATTGTCGCTTACACTTAAAAACAGATCAAAAGTTGACACAACATCTTTCTATATTTTTCAACAGGATGCCCAAACAGGCTTAAGATATTGAATCCAACTGTCATGTATTACATGAAGTAGTAAGGGGGACGTATGGGATTGCTAAGAAAGGCGAGCACATGGAATAAAAATGAACAAAATCAAAGCAGTAGTGTGGATTCCAAATTATCTCTAATTCATGTATTAAGAGGACACACGACTAACAATGCTGAACGTTGTTGGAAATACTGAAGTGGGTGGACCCAGAATAAAATCACCGCCCTTCAGACCGAAATTCCGACGCGGTAAACGCTACTGGCCACTCCACCACAAGGTGTCCGACTGCAAGGGTGTTACAATCGAAGCACTTTACTCAAACCTCGATCATAACTTGACTACTGTTACATGACGTCGCTTAAAATGGTCCGTAGATAAAATAAGTCCACGAGAAAACGAATTGCAAGCTACTAGTACAAGTCAAAGCTAAACCAAAAAAAGAGCAATGAATGGATTTCTTTTTCTTATGATTAACTATAGTCTTGTCCTTTAGAAAAGCCCTAATGTTATGCTAGTCAGCTTATATTTTGGTTTATGTTGTGTCTCAAGCAAAAACTATACCAAAGCGTTGCGAGCACAAGTGAAGTCTTCATTTTTTCGTAGGTTACTCATTTTTGATTATTTGGGAGGTAAAACCGGAATATTCGGCTGCTTCTAAAACTGCAGCTAATTGTCCGTTTTCTGCCTAATTAATTTCGAGATATGCAGATGTTAATAAGAGCCCGTTAGCTAAAAAATGAATCATGCAAATCAGATTTAATTCACTCTGAGCTTGCACTCATGGGTTTATTCCACTTTTACATTTCCTATTTGAGTCAATCTTTCAGTGGGTCTATCAGTTGATTTTTTAAGTTTAATAAAGTCAGTCAGTGCAACATCAATTAATGAGAAGTTAAAACTTCCCTTTAATGAATGTTGCGTCAGGAATATTTATTCTCTTCCATTAGGTGGCATGTGCCTATTAACTGCTTATATTTTCTTTAAATTTAGTGCGCTAAAAGGAAATTTGAGAATATTATCAAATTTCTAATAGAGCTTACATGGGAGCTCATTATAACAGTTGTAAAATTTTGCACACCAGTTTTTTCAGCATGTGTTTCCAAAGGTTAGCCATAGCCCTGACCGTGCTGTTCTAAAGTGGTCAATCTATTTTTCCTACAGATCTCTACTGTGAGATTGCTTTCCGTCAGATAAAACAACTTGTTCTACAACCATTGA
The DNA here is from genome assembly GCA_964017195.1 of Siderastrea radians. NCBI lineage: Eukaryota > Metazoa > Cnidaria > Anthozoa > Scleractinia > Rhizangiidae > Siderastrea > Siderastrea radians. Next base: position 12,359,565 of record OZ024900.1, on the reverse strand, counting down.
TTGAAAAGCAAGTGGTAAGTCCAGTCAAATTTGCCATTTCACCTTCTGAGCACAATTTAGGTCTGCAACTCTTACAGTTGTGAGTCGATAAGTTAATTCTAATGAACTAGACTTCTGTTTAAGGTTTAATCTCTTTATCTGTTCTTCTTCTTATTTTTTTTTCCACTGTTGGTTATTTGGCCTCATTTAAGTTAGACATCACTCTTTGTTGAAAACTGTTGAAACAACGATAAGATTTTTCATTTAAAAAAGAGATTGAAACTATGGATAGATTGGCTATAATCCAAGGCCAAACACTTGTTGAAATAACGGTGAGATTTTCCAATTAATGAAAAGATTAAAACTATGGATAGATTGGCTAAAATCCAGGGCAAAAAAATAACTAAGTTTGAGTTTAAGTTGAACGAGTGCTTCTGCAGTCCTTATGTTATAAAAACAACGACACAATCTAAATTCCCAACGTTTAAGAAAGGTAGGCTAGGATGAAGAGGAAGAGAGCGAAAAGGATGATTACTCTGATAAAGAAGTGATGAAGAGGAACCTCGAATCCTTCTGTTCTAAGTAGCTTGGGGTCTCTTATATGATAAAAGCAAGGATACGATCTAAATTCGCAGCATTGAGGATGGATTGCAAGGATGGATTCAAGAGATGTTTTGTAAAACCAACACTTCCAAATTCCAATTCCACCTGGGGCGAGTTGCATAAAACTTAATTAACGTCCAGCGTACCTTCTAACGTCAGACGTTCACTCCAGTCAAAGTTACTACTTCAACATCTGACGTTAGCAGTTACGCCCGGCGTTAGGTTTTATGCAACTCAGCCCTGGACGGCAAGTGTTTACACATGAGTCCCTGGCTCGGGAGATTAGGCGACTACTCCCTACATTATGACGTTAAATTTGATTTACCATTTTTTGAACAAGTGCTGATCAATATGGGGAGAAAGGCAGACTAAGATGAAGAGGAAAAAATGTAAAGGAAGATAACTCTGATAATGAGATTGATGAAGAGGAACAACCTCGAATCAAGAATGTTTTGGACAACCTTTTTCAAGCCGTTTCCAGAAAGCGTGCTTCAGAACTGTTGCACTGTTGCACACTTCCAAAGATATCTTGTTTTGGACACCCTGTGGGCAATTACTTCGACATCAGCGGATAATGTCAGTGACAAAAATCTCAGAGGTGGTCGAGTATGTGTTACTTGTGCATAACGATGATGTAGCCAAACCTCGTGCGCTCAACACCTTAATTCCTAGATGGACTGGCAGAGCTGGGCTCGACAAGCGTTTGATAAAGAATAAGAAAATTCTGAGCGAATTGTTAGAAAAGGAAAAGAATATGGACATAATGAAGACTCAAAAAACAGCACTAACGAGCGAAGATCTACAGACAACATTGAGAAGGAGGAAACAGCTTCTGATAGTAGTCAGTCCCAAGAGTCTGAAAACAGTGACTTGGAAGCCGAGGGTGAAAAAGAGGCAGAGAATAGCGACTCTGAAAGCACACCATTCTTACAGGAGAACAATCTAAATGCATGTCAACACTGTGAAGGCTTAAATGTTAATCACACTGCGGTCATAGAATGTCCCATTGCTTTTGGCATGATAACGATAAAATTTGTCCTGTATGCGGTCACAGTATTCCTATAGACTGGAAACCCATCAAGGATAGATTCAAGAGATGTTTGGTTGTAAAGCTGTCACACATTACAACCAAAAGAAACCAAAAGTGACGAAGACAAGGCTCAAGGCGATTTTTTATTATGTAATAATGGTTTTGCATTGTAGTTGAATTATTAAGCGATTGAAATAAACATTTTGCCCGACTTGAAAATTTGAGTGTTTGATGTCTGCTTGTTTTCAATCGTTTGCACACGCAATCCTTTGTTACTTCTGCCCTAGTTTGCTTTTAAAACTTGATGTTTACATTCAGGTTCAGTCGAGCGTTAAAGTGCCACTGGGACGAAAATTCATAGGTTTGTTTCGGCCAAATTCTGTCGCAGAATATCGCGTTTTGTTCATATTTCTCCAGAAAACTGAACAACAAACCTTCCATCCTAATATTTTTTAGCTCCAAAGTCGCGTAAAATGTGTCCGCCATTACTGAAAACGTGTTCCTGGGTGATTGCGCAATTTAATAGCTTGTGACGTCAGAGGCTCACCTCAGTCGCGTTTCTTTGTGTTTTGACTGAAGATGTCTACCGTCGACTGCGAAACCTCCGAAGAGTATTTCTACGATTCGGAACAGTCTTTAGCTTCCGAAGCCTCTGAGGATTCGTTTCATTCGGCAAATGAAGAATTTTTCTTACCGTACGATGTAAGAACTGATGTGAGGTTTCAACTAATAATCTTGTCAACAAACTGTTTAAAGTTTTTTTTTCTCGCCATATTATTTGAGTTATTTGGCGGGAGTTCAAAACATAAGCGAAATATGCTTAGACAATGATCGTAGTTCAGACCCCAGTTGCTCAGAAAGTGGATAACTCTTTTTCAACGGATAAGTCGCTGTCCGGTGGATAAAATTAATCGCTTCATCTCAGTTGTTCAAAGCTTGGATAGCGCCGATCCAGCCAGCTGTTCAGCCGCTATCCAGCGATCAGAAAGTTGTCCATTCCAAGATAGGTTGTGTAACTTTTATCCACTGTAAACCTGTAGAAAAATAGACATGGCTATTCGAAGAATTGATCTTTTAAGCTGTGGAAATTTAGACAAAACACCTATGAAAACTTTAGACTTTGATGCTCGCGAATTCTCAACCATGGGTCGATCGATGTTACTGTTGGTGTGGGAGAAAATTAAAGAAGCGATGCTTTGTCTGCCGTTGTTTATGTTCATTATATATTATAAAAAAAAGCATTGAAATTTTTGGCCATTCTTGGCATAGTCTGGGAAACTTTCTTGAAAAACCGTAATTGTTGTAATCAGCTGGCAGGCAGCTTGTCGTGTCTATCATAGTACAGTGGTCACTCAACACATTGAAACACAAGTGCTTGGCGCTGCTAAATATTTTAAACAGTTTTTATAGAATTCTTTTTCTGAGCACAAAGAAGTGAAATAAATCAAAACCTTTTTTTCAAGAACTGGAGGCCTTGTGTGACCGGAATCTAAATATTTGTAGTCAAAATTAAAAGCCACAAAGAAAATTTTCCGCTGCTCAACAACAACATGCGGACCGCCGAGGAAACGAAGCTTTCCCTTGCCTTATTCGCTGCGTAAAAATAATAACTTGACATTTAATCATTTTTCTTAGTAGTTCATTTACTAAGATTGCTATGACAGGTAAAAATAAATAACATTGTTAAACCCTTAGGCAAATAGTGGCGTGTGATATTTTTTCCCAACTTCAATTTCCACGCACCGACGATCCGATCTATTAAAGCCTTTATTTCGAACAACAACAACAACAATTTTATTTGCATTTCCAATCACAAATGCCATTGCACATAGAAAGGGGAAAGAAAAAAAGTTGCAAAATCGATTAATTTACAATTCCTGTGTCTATTGATCCATTTCTTAATGCAAAAGCTTCGTAAATGAAGTAACCTAATTTTTTACAAGTGAAAGTGCCAATGCTATTTAAGAGAAATACAATTTTAAGAATCGAAATCGGAATATTTACTAATAGTATCGTCCATTAAAGATTTTCTAATTGCATCATATCTATTGCAAGATAAGAGGAAGTGTACTTCGTTTTCAACTTCATTTGAGCTGCAGCATTGACAAATTCTCAGATGCTCAGGGAGTTTAGGGGTGGAATGTCTTCCATTTTCAATTCTTAGGTTGTAATTACCTAACCTAAGTTTTGCTACTGCCCGAACAATAATGTCAATCGACTGTTCACCGACAGGGAATAAAGAGAGAAAAGTTTCTCCACATTCAGGATGGTATGTTATAAAATAAATGTCCCTTCTAAGCGATTACTGCTCTGAAATTAACACACGCGGAATTAAAAAAGGAAAAGATAAGCAGTACAAACTATATCAGCTTAATCACGGCGGTCAGGATTGCATTCGCCGAGGATCTTCGCGCTAGCAGGCGGCAGAACTGAAATGGTTTTCCACGACGATAATAAATTTCAAAATACGTTAAAAGAAAATCAGTTTTGCACAATGGTGGATGCGTTAAAGAAGAAACAAACTATCACTTCAACTGCGTTATAAGATTAGGTAAGTTACCTTTCGTCTTGTTCGGGCAGATAATGTTTCTTTTTCAGTCCTTTTTTCCATATAGTTGGAATGGGCAATGGAATGATCGACCTCTGGGATCTTGCGACATGAACAGCCTTCTGGAAAAACTCGTCCGTGAAGTGATCAAAATGCCTCTCGGGTTGAAATTCGCACTGTGTGTGAGTAAGAACATTTTCCTTTTTTCCATTGCCGGTCCGCTCGCAGGGCTTCAATGAAGGAAAATACCAGCTCGGTGGTTGGATTTATTGTTGTGGCATGGTACAACACAAGTACTACCTGTCATTACTGCTGCAGCAAGGAAGAGTTCAAAGTCGTAGACAAACACTTGGCAAGAAATCTTTCCTCGAGGACAATTTACTTTCCCGTGGCAAGTAACCATGTGAAGGCACTAGGTTTGAGGTGAGCCTCTGACGTCACTTCCGCTCATTCGCAAGCCAGCTTCCGGAACAAGGGCCAGTAATGGCGGCCGGAAAATCTCGACAAAAACCGTCCGAAAAAAGTGACTTCTAGTTGTCGTAATAAGTTAAAATTTGGCATGCCCATGGTGACTAAGAACCACAAACTATGTTCGAAAATGTAAAAATATGGAATACCAAAATTCTGGTCTCAGTGGCACTTTAACGAGTGATTCCTTTGTGTGAAAATATAAATGTAAATGTAATTTTTTCACCCATGAAACACTTAGGAGCTCGGAAGCTCGTTAAGACGTGTTCGTGCGCTCCAGATCTAATTGGAATTTGGAAGCGTTGGTTTTTGAGGAGAGGGGAAAACCGGGGTACCCGGAGAAAAACCTCTCGGAGCAAGGACGAGAACCAACAACAAACTCAACCCACATATTACACCGGGACCGGGAGTCGAACCCGGGCCACATTGATGGGAGGCGAGCGCTCTCACCACTGTGCCACGCCTTCCATCCCTGCACCACCCCTGCTCCCCTGAGAACTATGAATGCTCTTGTGTTATTTACCATTCTGAATAAGTTGCCCAAGTGGTTTTGCAATAGAGTTTGGTTACGGGATCCGCCTACTTATAACGCCATTGTGTTTTTTTAACATTTCAATTTTGCTTTTGACGTTTTTGACATGTTAGTGAACCCTCTAGCCACGAGTGGCGAAATAATACTAAAAACAAAAACAAAAACTAAAAACTAAAAAACACTGCCATACATCTATTTCTTAGTGACACTCGTCACTTGGAACATGTGTTCCTACCGAAGTCTTGTTAACGAAGTTGATCATAGGGACGTCCAAGTCCCGTTGTGTGTGACAGTACATATAGTGTAAAGTGAACTCTATAAATACTGATGCACTTTCATTTCTTAGTCATACACATCATTTTAGATCCTGCTGGGCGTAACTGCTATCTTCAGACGTTAAAATAGTGATTTTGACTGGACTGCACATCTGACGTTAGAAGTTACGCCGAACGTTAAGTTTTATGCACCTCCCTCCAGAATCCTGCGCAAAAAGTGGGCTAATTCGGTTCCCATACCACTACTCACATATCTAACCCTTGTTTCAATCCTCTTCTTTTTTTGTATCTGAGAAACTTCACATTGTTTCAACAACGTTTTAACTTGGGAATGTCACAAATATAACCATTGTTTCAATTCTTTTTTTTTTATCTGAGAAATTTCACCATTGTTTCAATATTTTTAAACTTACGAATGTCACAAATCTAACCAATGTTTCAATCCTTTTCTTATCTGAGAAATTTTACCACTATTTTAACAATTTTCATTACTTATTACTGTCATAAATCTAACAATAATCAAGATTATTAACAATGTTACAATAGTTTTACAATACATAAAGTATGGATGGTATTGATAAGGAAAAAAGAGAGTGCAAAGAAGTCAACTAATTACATAACTGATGAAACGCACACATGTTGTTCGCTCATAACATATTCAGCTGTGACGTCGTTATTGTCCACTGCCTGTAAAACCGATGTAAATCGTTTTTAGCGCAAATACGTTTTTCTGTGTTTTTCCTGCATTTCCACAGATATAGTTTACCAACATGTAACAGATAGTTTAGTAGGGCACATTTGGAGGTCATAATACCAAACAAAATGTCTCGCAGGCTTTCAACGTGGCGCCTTGTTAAGGAGGAGGAATAGAATTCAAAATCAGTCGAAAATTGTTCCAAACAATGCAATGTAAGGTGGTGTACAATTTCAATTTCATGTTTAAAGAAAGAACACTTCCATCTTCAATAATAAAACCTATCTTGTAAAGTTAGGTGTTACGTTAGTAAAGGGAAGGGCATTTAGAACGTTGTGAACAGTGTGAGGCATATACTGTAGATCTGTTTTAGCTAAGCCTCTGCGAAATTTAAATCACTGTTCAATTTTTTTTAGAATAATTGGGTAGTTTGGCTTTAGTACTCAATAACATTGAGTAATAGTCCTTAGATCTCTATTTTGTGACGTCAAACAGGCCACTGGCAATATTGAAAGAGGGATCTGTTATCGAAGGGTGGCAAACCGAAACGCGTTTGCCTTGGTTGATGTTGATTACCTATTCACGAACTCCTCTTATCTCGAAAATACGGCAGTCTACTGTATATCTACTGTATAAAAGTATTACAGGGTTCTCATGGTAAGAGTTACCTCGTACATTGCTACCCATTTTCTAGATAAAATATTCCTTCTTTGTTTGTTCATTTTATAGTTAAAACCCAGTTTATAGATAAAATATTCCTTCGTTGTTTATTGATTTCTTTGTTACCATTCCTTCGCCCCACAACCTGTTTTTCTAGAGGAAAGGCGCTTAACGCCGCAGAAGAAGAGAATCTGTTTGGCTATTCAAGAAGTCTGTTCATTTCTGCGTCGCTATTTAGGATTCTTTTGACACGACCTGCCATCTGCCGGACCACCACTGGATTGATGTCTTCCAGAAGGTTTACATCAGGAAGCCAGTAATGTGGAAGATTTCCCTCCTCCAGATACCCATGCAAATGTTGAAGGAAGCCATGGAAATGTTTTCCCAGGGAATATCTATCCCAGTAGTAGGGCTTCTCTCTCATGTAGTGCATGAAAGCGGTCTTCAAGTGATATGACTTCAAATGTCCAAGGGACGACCACTCTCTGTTGACGATGGTTTTCACGATTCTAAGGAGCTCGTGCCTGCAGCCGCTGTCTCTATCCATGTCACGCAAGACTTCTTTTTCCTTCAGTGAAAATGAATGCCTCCACAGAAGGCCTGGGCTAGAAATGGGTCTTCGCCCAGTGTAACGCTTAGGGACATAGTAGCTCTGGTCTCGCCCAATTTGGAAACAAGGCACAAGATCAACCGACAGTAACCTTTCTGTGCTCACCATCCCTGCACCATGGCTTTCCTTCTTGCAGATATCAAGTTTGACGGCAGGCCCATTATAATGCACGTTCATCTCGATGTCAGAACGTGGCCACCTATCTTCGAAGTTTTTTACTGCTTTGACAATGAGACCATAAAACCAGCCATTTCGAAGCCGTTCTGGATTGACGTACTCTTCGGGACCTGCATATTTACGAAGTTTCGAGTCTTCTCGTGCCTTAAGTCGCACATAACCAGGCACATCTGTGTCTTCAACCATCACTTCTGGATCGCCCCACAACCACGGCTTGGTTGTTTTTAGCACCACCATAACATCCACTTCATCTGCAGCTTCTGTTTTCAGCTTTTCATACACGCTGCCAGTGTACTCCAGTCTCAGGATTGGAAGAGCGGAGTTCTGTCGACAGTACTTCATGACTTCATCTTCAACGTATTTTCTCACCAGCTCTCTACTTCGTGCCATGTCAGCTTCAGCGATCTTCACATTCTTTGCGGAATAAGCACGGAGTTTCTTCGTAAGTGCATCCTCTCCCACCAGCCATCTCCACACAAACATATCTAATAAATAAATAAATAAATAAATAAATAAATAAATAAATAAATAAATGAAGACATTTCACGAGAGGGTTATCATCATAATCTTAATCATTATCATCATCATCGTCATCATCATCATCATCATCATCATCATCATATTCTTACATGCGCCCTACAAACTTGTCAACCAATTACACAATGTTCCTGGAGCATACAAAAATGCAAAAATGACCTTAATGGAAGGGAATAATCCGAACCTCTGTATACTAACAGATGAGCAGTATAAAGTGGGGGGCCCACTATAAAGCAAAGTGATCCTATTTGTAATGAACGTCCGGACGAAATCGAAGTTACTACGATTGTCTTTTACAAAAAGACGATCTCGATGAAATGAATATGGTCCAGATAAAAAAAAAAGTTGTTAGAAGCATATGGCGCAGCCGGATAGAAACCCTGAATGTGATATTCTTCATCATCTATGCCAGTGGGAGTCTTGATCATTATTTCTCGGTATAGTAAATGAATCACCTAATATGTCGCCTGAACCATGCATGAAGTATGTAAATATTGCTTTCAAAAATAATTTTCTGTTGGCATGAACCTCGACAAGAACTATATATGCATAAACCACCCACAGAGACCCTCAGGTATTACGTGGAGCTTCCAGTTTATTTTTAAATGATAATTCTTGTATCTCTGTCGTCTGCCTTTTGGCTAAGCGTAATCAGTTAAATCTTGTACTGAATTCTTGCTGCATTTGTGACCACTGGTAATGAATAAATCGGACTAATGATCTCACATTGTCAGAGTTAGTAAGCAATAAGTCGAAATAAGCCATTGCAAAGACATTTTGCTAAAGAACTTAAATGTCGATAAGATCTCCAAACCATGAAAACATTTACATTTAAAGAAAGCTTGCTTTTCTTTATGACAGTACTAATGGAGGAAAAGTCCATTACCAGGTATATAACCCACCTGCTCAAAGATTAAAGGCTTGAAGTGGTAAAAGTCCAGTCGGCCAAAGCTATAAAGCACAAAAGAACTGAGTTATCGAATTTATGTAACGTGTTAGATCGTAAGTATCCATTGTTTAGCCAATCAAATTCCTCGAAGACTATTCAAATAACACTTCCGGTTTTTCTCGGAAAGAAAAAAAACGGAAAATTGCACTGAAGCAAAATCTTAGGAACGAGAACAGGCCTGCAGTTATTCTCGTTAGCAAAACCAGCGATCCTTCGGTTCTGGGGACGATCTTATTGTTTCGCTTTTTGTGCGAGCGTGATTTTTAAATGTGGATTATTAAAGGTCTTGTTAATGCAGGGTTCAATTCTACCTGTTACCATCCCCCCCCCCGGGCACACCCCCGGGGATTTGCAATTTTTTTCTTACTTGGCGGTCTATTCCCCACCTCCGGGCACGCAGAAAGAGACAATTCCCGACCCCCGGGACTCCTCATCGACCACAAATACGTTGTTTTGTGTTCAAAATTGATTTCCGTACAATAGCACAACCAGACGTTTTGACAAGAACTTAAACGCTTTTCTAGAGTTTACTGAACGAAGGACATTACATAGTATTAAAAAACATGGACACTACATTGAAAAAGAAAACTGAAGAAAAAGTCTAACCGCTCTGGCATTCGGCTGGCGAGTAACGAAATGTTCTTCACCGCGTGTTTTTTTCTAAATATAGCACATGCACAAAAGAGGTCCGGTGAGCAAATTGATGACAGCATTTTAAAGGAGTTTTTCTTAGCTTGTTTCACAAGAACACTGGAGTGAGATCTCTGTTTAATATAAAGCCGTGCATTTGTTTCATACAAATACGCTGAAAAAATATTTCTGTTTGCGATGAACGCCATCCATTCGAGTACGCATCAAACGCACCTTCGTTTAACAATTTATAATAAACGTGCCTTTAAATACAGATTATAATTTCGAGAGATTATTCTTCTCCAACCAGTCTGCTACAAATTCTAGAGATTTTCCCTGGAAATAGGCAGTCTTCTCTACGCGGTCCGGCGCCATTGTGTCAACCGAGAAGTGATAAGCTAGTGACGTGCTTCACAAGAAAGACGAGAAGTTATTTTCGATTTGCCCCGCCCCCCCTACCCCTGGGACAAAACCGTTTCAGACAATTCCCCACCCCCGGGCCCGAAGGGCTGGACTTGTCCCGGGGGTTGCCCGGGGGGGGGGATTGGTAACAGGTAAAATTGAACCATGCATAACCCTTTTGGTGATGGAGTATTTTAACTATACGTAGTTTCAATACGTTGCAGAATTAAGAAAACAAACCTCTAATGCAATGAATAACGGTCTATCTGAAGTTTTGATTCGATAACAATAAGCAAAAAATTGAACCGGAAGTGCTGCCAGAAGTGACGTACGGATTTCTTGGAAAACCACGTGGTGTAGAAGAAAAGAAGGGGAAAGGCCCTGATTTCGAATTCTGATATCGATTTTACTTTCGATTTTCAAATTTTCCAAGCACCAATTTATCCGCCGTTGAAAAATTAAGCACTTCATTCAGACGGAGGAGAGAGAAATTGTATGGAAATTAACGGTGAGTGAGCATTCGAGCGTTCGACGAACTATCTTTTGCGAGGGTCAAATGAATTGAAACTGAATATATCCTTAGATTTTACTAGAATTGATTTGGCGAACTGAAGCTCAAATCATTTGCAAAACATTGAAAAGAAACAAAAATACGTGCATTCGTTTCCAATATTTGGTTTCTAGGTGAAAGAGTATTGAAGAAATAAGTCAGTTAACACAAGCCAAAATGCAGTTTATTTGTAAATGCAGATTGTGACAAGCTTACAACTCGGCTGTCATTTCAACGTATCTCACGAAGCTCAGTGCTGGTTGCACTGATTTTTCGAGATAGTGTACCTGCTGCTTTTAACGACCAGAACGTTCAAGGTGGTTCCTCGAAAGCAAAGTGAAATGTTTTGCTTTTACTATCCAAATTATTTTAAATCCAATTCTTTTATATTATTAAAATTTCTAGCGTATATTTTCCATTTCATTGGGGGATTCCCCGATTTCACACGTCATCTTTCAGTTTCTGATAATTCTGTTCTCTTCCCTGAGATCGAGAGAAAATATCCCAGTTTTAACTAGTTCGTCACTAAGTCGCTGATAGCGGGGCATTATGATCACAAAGGATGAGAGAAAGAAAATTCTGGCCGTTTTCATAGCAAAGTACATGTACCTATATAATATAAATCACATTGTTGTTTATTCTTTATAAGCCTTGAAATCTTATCGATCTTTGTTTGCAGCATTAATTTGTCCAATTTGAGTACGCTTGACAATTTTCATAAGGCAAAATCTTAAAGTTTCAGAAGAGACACAACTTTGCTGGGTGATACTAGTCTTACTATCAAAAGCTGTAATTTAACTGTGCAAGAACAAGTTGTCGGTCACAGAAACTATTGCATTGGATGCCAAAGTAATTAACAATCATTATTGATACTGCTGTATTGCAGTTTTGTCGTCATGCTTCAAGCAAAGGAGAGTGGCTGTGACAAAACACTGCTTAATCAACAACTGCGACGATACTCTGCTGACCATGTGAAAATAACAAAAGCAGATACAGACCAAGCCAAACGCATGGTAGACGATTACATTAAGAATAAGATCCTGTCTTACATCTGCAGTCACTCACACCTCCCCATCGGTAAGCAAGAGTACACAGGGAGCTTGTATGAGAGGCTCAAAACTGAGGCAGCTGATGAGGTCGATGTCATGGTCATTTTGCAGACAGCCAAACGGGAGGTGACACAGCAAGATGCTGGGGTCCCTGGGTTTGTGTTGCTAAAAGTGGCACAGGATTCCCCCCTTCAGAAGTACACTAATGCAGATGGATATCTTTTGCCTGAGAAGCTGCGAGCCAGTTGGTTTTATGGCCTTGTTCAGAAGGCTGTTAATGAACTCAAGGCAAAGAACCCCTCATTACCTGTTGAGCTAGAAGTACGTGCGCATGGCCCAGCAGTGCAACTTGACATCACCAACAAGAGTACAGCAAAGAAGCTGTCAGCTGACTTAGTTCCCTCCTTTCAGCTCAGCTCCACTGACTACTTTGTTGCAAAATCCTACAATGGGAAGAAATCTCCAGCCTGCCACCCCAGTCTTCTCTGGCGACAGTCCTTCTCGCTGCGAGAGAAAGCTAGATTACAAGAAATGGACAAAGAGGACCACGGCTGCAGGCATGAACTCCTCAGAATTGTGAAAACCATGATCCGAGCTGAGACTACCTTTGCTAAACTGACCAGCTATCATTTGAAAACAGTTTTTCTGCAGTACAATTCCAATCCAAGGCTGTTGTGGGGTGTGGACATGTTGGGAGAGAGATTTGTTGAATACCTGGAAATGCTGTACAAAGCCTTGTCAAGCAAGACCCTTGACCACTTTTGGGTGTCAGGAGTGAATCTGCTGGACAACATACCGGATAAAACACTGGAGAACATGGCTGATCGTTTGCGCAAAATTTTAGGCAGTGAAAAGGAGAGAAGTAAAGTCCTTAAATGTCAAAGTAAGATACCTTTTACATTAATTAGCACTGGAAAATATGCTTCAACTGAGACATTAGTAACTAGTTATATTGATGTTATTTGTTAATTGATGTTATTTAAACTTAACCCTGTCAAATAACAGGGAACTGACGAAGCTGGGCTGGAAGGTGGGGGGGGGGGTACAGGAGAGGCGTGAGCCTGGCAGTGAGGGGGCAAGATGGCTAAAGGAGTGACTAAGAGAGGGTAAGGTGTGGGGCAAGGGGCAGGAGAAAAAAATAGTTTTCCATCCTGTCGTTGGTGAATGACATTGAATGCTGTGCAATTAAAATATTAATACCACACTTCCAGGCAAATCTACCAGTGATGTGAAAGCATCAGCAAAACACCGTTCGGAATAAGGTTTATGTAATCTCACACTTTTCAAGTTTGTGAGCACAATCTGAATTTGTGTCTTCTAATTATTTTTCTGAATGTTCATTTCAATTGTGTTTACTTTTCTGCTTAGCTTCCTTGCCACTCACTACAAATGGAAAGAAAATGACTGACGACTGTCCCGTCACAACACCTGGACAACAAAATCCACCAAGCACACCTCAGTCGCCTACAGATCTCTTGCAGCTGCTCCGAAGATTCCTTGATCAACTAGGCACAGTTCTTAGTGAAGAGACAAAGTGGTCTAAAGAGGTGTTTGACAAGTTTATGAAGGATGGGGTGCTCAAATACTGCCAAGAGAAGTCTGCGCTGATAAGCAAGTTCGAGTATGGTGGAAGTTTGTATGAGAACCTCAAGACCCTGCGCCCTGACGAAGATGATGTTGTAATCCATGTTGTCTTGAAAGTGAAAAAAGGCTATGTCACTTTTGATGTGAAGAAAACTGGTCATGCACTCATTAAGGTATTGGAAGGTTCTCCTTACAAAGAATACTCAAATGAAGATGGTTTTTTGATGCCAAAGAAAATCATATCCTGGCTTTTTAAACTGGTTTCCTCAGCTGTTCAGGAAATGAGTAGCATTGGAGCTTCATCTGTGTCCATCAAGGCCTCCAGCTGCAGTACAGGTGTTAAAGTTGTGATCACTGAGAAATCCAAGATGTTGGAGGTTCAGCTTGTTCCTTCATTTCAATTCAGCAGCGATGAATACTTTACCCCACCAAATCAATATGTTCCAGGTAAGACAGGTCAAGGTTGGTGTGGGAAATCCAAAATGGGAAGAACACATTATTAACCCTTTCAATCCCAAGAATGCCTAAAATCAAAATACAAGACGAATCCCAAATTTCATTTTGTATCATACTTAAATATAAATAGTACCATGTGAACATACTGCTGAAGAGGATTCATTTGAATGGTCACACCACAGGATTTCGTGTACAGACTCGAAAGTTAGAATCACCTCTGTTATTGGCTCCACTACTGATTTTGGGAGTGAAAGGGCTAATTGAAAAATATTCTCTCCGTATGTGTCAGTGGAACAGATAATTTTTTTTCAACAAGTTATGTGAATACTAGCTTATAGTGTTCCAGGAAGTAATCACAAAAGAAGTGGCTAAGGTGTATCACTGGTATATCAGACAGAGGCACAGAAGTTCCATTATTTTATTATTCTAATTGGTAATTTGGCAAAAAAAAGACTCATCTACCTTTAGTATCAACTGATCATGAAGGGCCCGGTGGAAAAAGGGCGTAAGTGACGATTTGAGGTTAAAATCGAAATTGCTCCTATTTAGCTGAACATTGGCACACAGGCTGGTTTTCATGTGAGGAACGCTGTTGCGCACTTACTTCTTGACCTGAGATCTAAAATTTGAAGAATTAGCGTATTACTTTTGCGTGAAAAGTGTTGTTGAACTGAACTCGCTCAAGTGATGCGTGAAAGATTTCTTTTGTTCTCTGCCTGAACTAAAACAAAGGAATTCAACCTAGAATCCGCGGTCCTGTTGTTTTCTGTGTCAGTTTTAAGCAAAAGTAATACGCTAATTCTTCAAATTTTAGATCTCAGGTCAAGAAATAAGTGCGCAACGGCATTCCTCACATGAAAACCAGCCTGTGTGCCAATGTACAGCTAAATAGGAGCAATTTCGATTTTAACCTCAAATCGTCACTTACGCCCTTTTTCCACCGGGCCCTTCAAATGCAATTTGACTGTGTTTCTATAAAATAAGATACTCATGTACTTGCATATAAACACACAGTCTTGCTATTTCCATTTTATAGTGAGTGACCTTTAAACTACAGTGTGATGCATAAGTGAGAGCACTAAAATCTCTTTACTTGGATAGTTTTCTGAGGTTGACTAATTCACAAAATGCACTGACCCTGTTTTAAAATTGTTATAGATATAGCAATTGTTACTTTGTAAATTCATTTTTCAGCGGGTGCAGACCTTGACACAACATGGGTCAAGTCATACACCTTTGCACAGAAATCCCTTCTCAAAGACATGAACAAAGATCATGGATGCCGTCATGACTTGTTTAAAGTGGTCAACACAATTCTCAAGCAGGAGCCAACGTTTTCTCGTCTTTCGTCTTTCCATCTGAAAATGGCCCTGCTGTGGTACAACCAGAAAACCGATGATTGGGGAAAAGACAAGCTAGCAGAGAGGTTCACAGAATTTGTGGAGTTTATACGAGATGCACTTCAGCGTAAAGTTCTCCAGCATTTCTGGATCAAGGAGCTCAACCTGTTGTCAGATATTTCAGCCAGCACTCTTGGGAATATGCACAGCAGGTTGTCTAGGATTCTTAACAGTGAGCAAGAGAGGAGCAAAGTGTTGAGAGTAGAACAACAAGGGGAGAAGGAGAAGAAGCAAAGTGCACTATAACAATATACAGTGAAATCTCTGACTTGAGTATCTCGCATATGTGGATACTTTGTTGAGTGAACATACAGCATGGTACAAGCTGACCTTTACTTAGAAATTTGGAAGCACCAGCCATGAGCCAATGAACTGAAAGACTGATAAATATTCACTTAGCAAAAAATCAATTTCATACGATGAACACCTGTGTTGCATACCTTCTTGTACCACTATTCAGTTTGGCAAAAGCATAAAGTCAGCCCAAAAAAGAAAGAAAAATTTTTACTTGACCCATGTGGGTTTTGAACACAGGATATTTAGCACTGGAATTGAACAAGAGATCAACCACTGAAATTTATCAAGACTTATACTCTCTCCTCTGCAGAGGCCTCCTACAGTCGCGCCTTGACTGTGCGCTTGGGAAAAAATGCGCGGAGGCTGGGAAGAGGGAAAATAAAAGCGTGCACTCCCCATGCTCCCGTTTTCTCCCTCCAGTGCTCCTGCTCCCATATTTTTCTTTCTCTGGTGTTTAATAACAGGAGCCTTTGCAGAGGAGAGAGAGACTTTATAAATTAGTAACTAATGAGTAAAGAATGTTAGAACAAAATCTGGCAAGCCCAGGGACAAATATTGCAGGTGCTGGTATGGTGTGGACTGAAACCACACAAAAACTGAGTCACACTCTTTCAAGGAATTCTCTTTACAACATTTGTTAAATAATATATATTTTTTTGTTGTAGTGAGGACAGAGGTCTTTTAGAAAACTGTCAAGTTACAAATGATCGTGAATACAATGTATGTACAAGCATATATAGAACTCGCAATCCTTGGGCTGAATCCTACAGATGCCTTGAATATCAGATTTCCGGTCCCCTGGAAATATGTTAAGGAATTAAAACATTCCCCTTGGAAAACCAAGCTTTTAGCCTGAAGAACAAAGTACTGGGAATCCCATAATTCATTATTAACAGGTGTCTATTTATTTCTGTAGTGTTTTTTTTTATTTCTGTAGTGAAAAATACCACTATTAATAATCTAGACATACGCACATTTGTCGTTATTAATCGTGAAAAGCGGTACTTTCTAGTTATTAATCGTGAAACACGTCAGTTGCAATTACTAATCATGAATTTTACCGTTAATAATCGTACAATCCACGATTATTAACTATGTCTGACTTCAATCTAGAAAATAATGTTTGCTGGTGTTGAGTATTCTGTGGTTACAGAAAATATCCACTGCCAAAATTTTGTAAAGAAAGTGAGAAACTAAACTGGAATTTCCAGAAGGGTGGTGGGATCAAAACCAAAAAAAACCTTCTTTTGGTGGGGGTGAGGGGGAGTTGTGGATATTTTTCGTAACAACACATTGTATGTAGTTTGATTAAAACAGTGCATGTAACTGGGTAAAAAAAATGGGCAGAGAATTGAACATAAATAATAAAATATCATCATCATCATCATCATCTACTCAATGAAGGATCTAATAATAATCAAATATGAGATAAAGACAATAATTAAAATAAATTTATCATCTTCTATATTTCAAGGATACTCTCCACCAGGAATGAGCTGGAAAAAAAGAAAGGAAAAAATATTACATGATTGAATTATTACATTCAATGGATGCAAGTCAACAACAACGATTGAAAGCACATATCAATAATAACTCTAATAATTATAATAACAAAAACAACAATAAATTTATGTTGCACAAATTCAATATACACGATAAATATGTTGAAATGCACATCACAAACCTATGTAATAACAGTGTTCCTACAACAGTAAAAATTAAGTGAAATTAAATAAATGATTAATTAATTAATTAATATTTACATTACACAAAAATTATTAATAAAAACAACTTTAAATAGGAAAAGCGTCAAAGTGTGAAAGCTTTAGCGAAGAAGGTAGGTCTTGAGTAAAGCTTTAAGACGGAATCCATCAGGAAATCGAGTAATCAGTGGACAAAAATCTTGTACCAGAATAATTTAAAATATATCGCATTCTTTTTTACACTTTTTAAGAGCTATAGACGTAATTAGTTATCTGTAATAACACCAAAGACAATTTCTTATGGGAGCCCGTGAAATTAAATTTCAAATTTCACAGGAATTGTGTAAACACGGGTAAAATAGGTAAATTTTTATGCGTAAGATTTCATCTTGTGAAATTTGAAATTTATTTTCTCGGGCTCCCATAAGAAATTGTCTTTGGGGTTATTACAGATAACAAATTACATTCATAGCTCTCGAAAAATGTAAAAAAGAATGCGATGTGCTTTAAATTATTCTGGTACAAGATTTTTGTCCACTGAAAATTAAAATTACTCAATTTCCTAATGGATTCCGTCTTAAAAGCATTTTAACCCTTTAAGTCCTGGTGGTGACCAGTGTCTTATTTCTCCTTAGAATGACAGTAAATGTTAAAACAAGCAGGTCATGAGAATAAAGAAAATGATCAGCAAATGTCTTGATGGTTAGACAGATTCTCCTATCTTGTTCCATAAGAAGTATATTATGGAGTCATTGAGAAGAATATGTAAGTTGACCTTGGGACTTAAAGGGGCATAGTCACAAGGATTTTGCCGATTTCTGGTCAAAACAGTGCTAAAATTATTGGTAGCTAACTTTATCCATGCCCAACATTGTGTTTGAACATTTAAAGGAATATATTAACGTAATTTCAATGAGAGAAAACAAACCATGACCATTTAATATCGATTTAATGTCAACACGCTGAAAGAATTTGAAAAGTTTAGCCTAATTTTTTCAAATTGCAATCCATTTCCATCCGAGCCATCCGTAGCAACAAACTAAAGAAAATAGTTTTATTGAAGTGATATAGTCTTTGGTAACAAAACTAGACCATTATTTGTGGGTGTTCATTGATGTGAGGACATATTTTTGATTTTTGAAGTTGACTAGAATAGTGTGATTGTGCCCCTTTAAAGATTTAAAAAGTACATGTAAATTACCATTGTGATGTTGTTTCCATTCAAGAGAATCTGGTCCAGTTTGGTCATTCTGCGTCCCTCAGGCGTATTCTCGCTGTGAGAATTAACATGCATACCATAATTTGTATTCAAATTATTTTACTTCTACACTGACAGATCCATTGAAGTCACATAGCTACATGACTAAGTTTCATTGCCAATTGAAGGGCTGAGATCACAACTGTCTTGTAGCATGTATGTCAAATGTTAGGCTTTTTTTTCACTCCAAACTGCCTGAATGTTTGCAAAGGACCTTAAGTTCATTCAAAGAACTTCACACAGAAAGCCTTGGAAAATGTTTCTGAACTGAGGTTTCCATGCAAAACTTGAAAGAGTTTGGAGCAAAAAGATAAGATGGCCTGAAACTTGTACGCTGTCAGCCCCAATTATTTCAAATTATACTTACAACACTGTGACATCCTCTAAAACAATGTCTGTGAATGAGTCAAGGATTTCAAATAAAGTTTCTGTAAATAGAAGGTAATGTAAACCAATAACGAATGTACATCTGCAATGTACAAAGATGGGAAAAACAAAAAAATATATATGAGTGTTCTCCAGAAATCGTCACTAGGGCAAAAACTAATGGCAAGCAAGCAGTTGCTCAGAAATTCTCCCACAATTTCTTCCAATTTGCACTATCAGTTAACAAATGAAACAATTGACTGCAATGTGGAGACATGTAAGATGCCAAATGTGATCACTCATGTGAGGAAAATGGTTAACTTCCTCATTCTGGCAACATAATACTGGTATCATTAGTAATGATAAATATATCTATAAAATAAGGTAAATTTCAAGCCTGGTGAATAAATAAGAAAGATGTTACATTTAGCTTGTCACAAGTGTGGAGAAATGGAATGCTAAATTTAGTAACTAAAGGTGAATTGGTCTAGTAATGAGCCAGGTTTTGTGTTTTACCCCATGTCTGAAAATGCCAAGCTCACCCCAAATTCTGCTATTGCTTGATTAGTTTTATAGTAAGCTTACGTACAGATGGCAAGGATACTGACATAGTCATCAAAACCCAAAAGTATGCCTACAATTTCCTTGTCACTTTTCATTACAATGTGAATACGAGATCCAATGCACTTGTCTATTAACTCTGTAAAAAGACAAACTTTGTTGTTATTGACAAATACCAGTAAAGTTAAACCTTTCTAGCTTCTAGAAAAGCCATCTTGTGTAGAATTATTTTTAGGTATTGGCTGTCTTAGAGAGGTGGTGAATGGATCAGTTATGGAAACAAAGTAGAGAGATGTTTTTGTTTTTGTGTGGTGGAGGTTCAAATGTATGAAAGTGTATTGTATGGTGTCTCTTGGCTACACCCCTACCCTCACCCCCCTCACCATGGACACAGAATTCAGTGCAAGAGTTGCCATGAGAACTACCAAGAGTTACATCCAACCCTTTCTTTTTAAAATGTTCTAATAAATTGAAGGGGTGCATGGAATAAGGCCCTTAGTGATTCCTGATCTGATGTCAAATTCTCCCTTTGATTTACAAACAAACACAAGGAAAATTGGAAGGAGAATTTAGCAATTCATCAGAAGTTACTTGGGGCTTTATTACAGGCAACCCTTCAATTACTACCCATTTTTCAGAGTCCCCAAATTTTCTCTGGCAACTCACATGTAGTTCAAATGGCTGCCATCTTATTTATGTAAGACAAGCAGAAATTATTGTGAGGAGAGAGCTAAGACAACTGAGGGGCAACGTGACACCTGTCATATTAAAACAAGATGGTGGCCATCAGCAGCTGATCTCAACAAACTCAGAATGCAAAATGTGTAAAAAATTATTTTCAACACCCAAGTGGAGACACAATAATGAAGTGGTTTGGGAGATGGACCTTCAACTTCACTGTTTTTTTTTCACCTTGATTGTCCTACCCAGGTGTACTCATGACAAGCACAGTACTGTTGGGAAACCTATAACGTATAACGTTATGTTGCTGGAGGGTAGGAATTTATGGTTTGCAACCAATCCCTAGAGATTCAAATGACAATAACGCAACAGCCTTGTTGGTGCACTATAACAACAGAAGCTAATGAGGGACCTTTTGTTAATGGTACATGGCTGCGATGAGATAATGTGCAAACCAAGAATACCATGCATGGGGAGTGGTATTAGTAAAAGTTGCTTCATGCTACATGAAACTGGAACTAAACAACTGCTCTGATGAACCTCCAGTCCTTAACTTGGGAAAGGAAGGAAATTGAATGCAATACATCTACATGTAACTTTAGTTCAAGAATGTAACATGAAATTTGCATTATTCAGGAGGTACTTGTGATGGTAAATTATGAAAATAAAGAGCCATTTCCATTCGACAAAGTACTCCCATGGGAATTTCTGAAAATTTCAGGTATCAAATGAAATGGAACAGCATTTTTCAGTCGACAACACCAGTGTGAAGAAAACAAAGCTGTTGCACTCGCAAGTAGCTGCCCAACTGAATAGACACAATCTACTTATCGATTTCAAAAACCGTCACCACAAAAAGGCACAAAACGTTTTGAGTAGCAAAGCTCACATTGTGAATACAAGACTTACTTTGTGTAAGGTAAACAAGTTCCAGTAGTTATCTTTTACATATTCCCCATGGGACTGCTGTCAGACACATCACTACATCGTGGCTCTACACCTCCCAGTTTACAACATATTCTTAGTTCAAAATGCACTTCGTGGACCAACTGATAATTCAGAATTTCGTGATCTGGAGGATTTGCTCTGACAGCTACTTTAAACGAACGTACTACCCGTCTATAGCCCCACGTGCAAGAAGTAGGAAGCTAAATTTGAGCATTTCACAGTTCACCTTTCGGAAATCTGCATTGCTACGTTTAGTAACTCCATCGATATTGATTACTTTGCTTCACATTCGGGAATGCTTGCAACAAAATTCTATGAAAACAGACCAAAAACTTACCGAGTGGTAGTAACTGCGATTCGTTTCCCGCGGCCGCCATTTTGTTTTAGTCATATATAACGCAGTGAGTGTGAAAAAAGCAAAGGTGCTGGCCATTAAATGCGGGCTCTAAATCTGTACCAAAAGAAAAAACAAGGGTGAAATGTAAAGTTTTTGGATCAAGTAATTTTCGACTTTTTTCCGCAGTTTTGGAAAATCTTCCCGCTTAAATGGCAGGGGCAGCTCTTAAGAGACTTATGGCTGAGTATAAACGTAAGTAACGACGGCAAAAAGACTTGGTTTGACGTTAAGACCATGCGACAAAAATTTTACAAAATTTATATCTGCCATGGCCAGGATTCGCGATCGATCGATCTAAAGGGCAAAGTTTAATACACCGTATTAAAGCTTATCTGTAGTTTTGCCAAACCTAACAAGAAACAACTCTTCTATTTTGACTAAAATTAAGTTTAGGCTTCGTTTGATACCACCTCTTCTTATAGTTCATATTTTAAAGGCAAGTTGGAGTTCAGTTCTTCCAAACTTCAAGAGCTTGAGTGTTGCTCTTCTTCTAAAATTCATAGCCCTCTTACCGAGGTCTATGTGCTTGTTATTGCCACACAAATCAAGCTAGAGTTTGGAAATAAATAAAATAATAAAATAAATAAATAAATAAATAAGCAATACAAATAAATGCATGTATTAAATTCCACACATTTGGACCTTGATTACATGTATATCCTCACCATGAGTGAAATTTTGAGAATTTGCGCCTCAGATTGAAACTTGGAAATGGTCATTAAAACAAGAAACTGTTTTTCACTTACAAAAAAGTTGGGTTGGTCAGGTAATGGGAAATGAAAGCTATTGTTAGGACAGTCCTATTCCTTAAAACGTGTTGCCATCTTTCCAAACTGCGACAGTCCTATTTACATTTAAAAACAAGATCCTTTGCATTTGTCAGATCTTTTTCTTCCAGTTTTAGAAACATGGCTGTTAAGAATCAGAGTTTTATCTGTTGGCTTCTCTTTACAGTTTGATTTTTTATTTCATGTTTTTACAGAGCTGACCCTGAATTCCCCAGAGGGTATTGTAGCAGGTGTGTTGTGCTTACAAATTTTGTAGACTCTTTTTTTCTTTATAAGAATACATAAAATTTGGCTGAGCCTTATTTTAGCCCATACAGTTTGTTAAATTTTGAGGCAAATCTCAGCCTCAACATTCTTATAAAAATGGTTCTTACAAAAAAAAAGAGTGTAGTCATCTGCATAAAGGCAATCTAAAGGCCTGTTCACAGTGTTAAATCGGAAAATTCTCCCACAAATTCTTTCAATTTGCACTGTTAGTTAACAAATGAAACAAAATTGACTGCAATGTGGAGACATGTAAGATGTCAAATGTGATCACTCATGTAAGAAGTAAGTCATGCAAAATCGCACAATGCGAAAGAAACTACAAAGAAATCCTCTCTTTGATATTTAAACATTATTTCAGCCTAAATTATTCCTACCTTTCAAAACATCTTAGAAGCCATCCACAGTGTTTGTTGCAGCATACCAAATGAATGTGATGAGGCAATTAATGTGCAATGTTGCACATTGGGAGCCTGGTACTAGTTGATTCTAAAGTTATTGTCTATACAATTTTATAATAAAGTTTTGATATAATGCATGCTCTGATTGGTTGAAACAGCGTGATTTATTTGAGTACAGATGCATAGAGTAACCGGTACCCATGACGCCATTCTGTGCGCGCTGGCAAGCTGAAAACTTTTTCTTGCACGCGCTTGCAAGCTATGAATAAAACTTGTTTTCTTGCAAATTTAAGCCAATTTCCTTACAAATGTGAGCAAAGCTATACTATAAAACAAATAAAAAAGCCAAAGTAGGGAGAAGCACTTGCCTTCGGCTTGTGTTCACCCTACACTTCTTTCGTGCTCTCGTCACTTCATTGCGTGCTTTATCACAGAACAAAGTACGGTTTGGATTTGTTAATTTGTTAATTGCAAAGAACTACGAATAATCATTTTGGCAACAATCCATCTTATTCAAAATGTTTTATTGTTCCTTTATGCTGAGATTAGCTGTTGGAGTGCATAAAAGTAGTTTTTCTCCTCTAAGGTCTCGTGAAAGAACGTTTAAATTGGCCAATGAAAAATTGCATTATTTGCCACACATAATTCCTTGATTGCCAAACAACATGACCTGAAAATGTTGCTTTCAATTAATTTTTGTTTTTTGCATAATATGAGAAACCTTGTCATGACTTGTCACAATATGAGCCTGGTAACTGGGGACAAATTTTTCCATCTGCTCCAGTGAGAAATACATGTATTTTCAGCTTGGTTACCAAGTTAAAGGGTGATGAACAAGCACAGCATACTGGAAAGTATTGCTGAGGCTCTGCTCAGGACACAAACCCGTGACCTCCAGTGCTGCAGTCCTGCAACCTGTGAACTGAACTAATCAGGTGGTGACCAGACACTGGGAGCCGACTCTCTTTTAACCTCATCCTCAAACACATGACCCACTGTTATTCAGCTGCATAATTCTGTCACTTTTGAGTTATATTTCCTTTCTTATTCTTAGGTCCACTTTCAGAAGAGAACTTCTTTGAGTGGGAAGCTTTAATAACGTAAGTCTGAACAGTAATAATAAATTTTTAAAAAAGAAACAAAGAAAGAAACGTTTGATTATTAATTTTATTGTGTCACTTAATAGGGTAAGCCACTCACATTCTAGGTAATTTTAAAACCTTATGACTGGCCAACAGTAACAGTAGTCACAGTAAGCCTGCCATTTGAACAGCCCCCTGATGGGTGCAGCACAGTTGTTGTGACAAAAACAAGGTCTTCATGCTTTTTGGTGTCACACTGATGTAGTAAAGTTTCTTTTTATTTCGTCATATATGGAAAATGTGCAGTAATACAAAAATAAACCAGTATTATTGCTACGCCTGTGGTACACAGTTTGGTATGCTTTTGACCTTATCAAAGGCATGTTACTGACATGTACAATATCTCCATGATTACATTACAGAGGCCCTGAAGGGACCCCATTTGAAGGGGGCGTATTTACCACAAGATTAGTGTTCCCTCCTGACTACCCTTTGAGCCCCCCAAAGATGAGGTTTGTCTGCGACATGTTTCATCCCAATGGTGAGTCCAAATAGTGAGACAAATGCCCCTTATCAACCCTTTAATAACACTTCATGTATCAACTCATTAAATTTTCAAATTATCTGACTATTACAGGCTAGAGTCATCGGGTGCATTGCTCAGCTGCTTTTATTTGAATGTTCACACTCTAGCCCTATTTAGCCTGGGCTTTTATTTATTTTTTCTTTCTTTCTTTTTCTTTCTTTCTTTTTTTTTTTTTTGGAGTTTCTGAGCCTTGGCTTTTTGTTTTGAGTTTCACAGCAAAGTACTTCCCAGCAACTCAATTGAAAGCTAGAAACCACCTTGTACAGCATAACAAGTAGCACCAAAAGAAAGTTCTACAGAGAAGACCCATTTTTGGTCACCCACTTGACAGACACCTGCTTGTTAAGGACACCTTTCTTGGTTCCTGTTTATACTTTTTCCAGGAATAAACATGGTCTCAACAATATCAAGTTCACGGTACTTAGTAACTTTCATTTCACGAGTCAGTCTTACAGGATTTCCTCCAGAGTTTCAGAACTTAGGACCACCTTGAGTGCCACAATAAACAGAACACAGGAAAGTACTGTGCAACATATCCCACACACCACATTTTGTTATAATTGCTACTATTTGTCTACACTAGTGTACCCTGATGGCCGAGTATGTATTTCCATACTTCACGCCCCTGGAGATGATCCCATGGGATATGAGAGCAGTGCCGAGAGATGGAGTCCTGTTCAGTCTGTTGAAAAGATCCTCCTGTCTGTTGTCAGTATGCTTGCAGGTGAGAACAGTGTGAATATTTTGTTTCGAGAAGCAAAGTTTTAAGTCGGTAAAGTCTGTCACAGCACAATCAGTTGTGGTCATTGCTGCTGTGTGAACTTTCACTTCGATAGGCCAGTTGAAAGGCAACAACTGTCGTGGTAGGTCAAGTTCCTTGTTAATTTTTGGTTTCTCTTCGTATTGTATCATTTCTTGAAACATCTGTTTCAATAATTGCAGTCTGAAGACAACTACTGTTGATTTAAAATGTACAGTTCTAAATATATTATAATATTATCAAAAAGGAATAATAATCCACATGCGAGGTTGCGAGAGTCAAGTATGACAAGAGTATGATAACTGCGAACTTCACCTAAGTAGAACTGGCATGAAAGCCTGCATGTAAGTTTTTGTGGCAGCACTGTACACCACTTCATTATTCCACCATTGTGTCATTTTACCACATAAGGGCAAGAGAAGGTGCACAATATACCAGTGTATTACACTGTACAATCCCAGTTTGACCAGTTTTTTTGCTGGAGGATGAAGCAAAAACAATTAATATGGTGGAATAATAAACCTCTTATTCTGTGTTTTGGTTGATATTATGCGCAGACATTTTACTCATTACAAGTCCGCATTTACACAACTCATAAAATATCCACACGTATTATCTACCAAAACACAAGGCACTGAATAAGGTGTAGGTCATCCACCTTTGGAGGACATCTGATTTTGTTCTGTCTTTTTTTTCAATTGCTTTGCTCCCCAAGGAATGATTTCTCACAAACATAGTCATTTAAAAGTTTTTCTCTACATTTAATTAAAGACATCTTTTTTTGTCCACAGAACCAAATGATGAAAGTGGTGCAAATGTAGATGCCTCAGTAAGTGTTTTATGAATAATTATACCAAATTTAGTACTTCAAAAAATTCTTCCTCTTTTGGAAAAAGTTTGAAAACAAATTATTGTGAATCCCTAAAATGTACCTCTGATAATCACCTCTAACATTGTTCTTTTGCCTTTTAATCTTCAGAAAATGTGGAGGGAAAATCGAGAGAAATTCAATGAAATAGCAAGACAGATTGTAAAGAAATCATTAGGACTTTAATTCAAAACCTTCAGATTCACAATCATAATAATTTAGAAAATATTTAATCATTAAAAAATTAATAATCATCACATAATTATATTATATTTTTTGCTCCCAACGTTCAGGAATTTAGACATACAAATGTCTTACATTTCACACAGAAAGTCAACCTGCTACCACACCCTGATACATGTAGGCTTTGTTTACACCGCACCAGAGAGTTTTTGTACCAACATGCATGAAAACCACATCAGATTTGCCTTTTTGTTCTCGACAGAAACACCTCTATTGGAATGAATTTTGGCTGAAGCGTTCTGCACCATTCTTCTCTTGAAAGCGAACTTTGAGGGCTTAGTGGGCCATCTTTGCCCACTCTAGAAAAAAGGGGACCCAGTGTTTTGGAATGACATATAGTACATGTTTGACACTTTGCATGTTAGGGTAAATGGTAGACAAGTGGAGGTTTGTAGGAGGGGAAACAAGACCCTCCCAGATACTGGTCAGGATAGTTTTTTTGTCCTAGCATAAGTATTTACCCAGTGTGGTGTAAACAAAGATAGCCTAAATGTCTTTCCCAATGGCTACAGAGTTAAGGAAAGCTTTCTCTCTTTCTTATTCTTTCTTTCTTGTTCCTCCCATTTGTTTGGGGATAAAAGACCAAAGGACAGGTTACACAGAAAATAATCTTTAGTTAATGCGTTACACACATGTTGTATCTGATCTTTATAGCAGTATAGCGCAAATCTTGTTTATTATAATTAATAATTTTCTCAATATGAATAGTTAGGCAAGCATATATTATTTTAATTAAGTTAATCAACCACACTTAATAATCTTAATAATTTTCTCATCTAATAATCAGCATAACTTATTTTAAATTAATTTCAATCATAAAACTTAGACTTTATAAAAGCTATGACAGGCATGCCACAAAAATTCAAAAAGTGAAGTTGTCTACTACAATGTTGATTTCGTTATTCTTTCTAAATAATCTGCTTTTCAGGTGAAGAAAGGACTGTTCAAAACAAAACTTGATTTTTGATTGAATACATTATTTTTTTCTGTTTAAAAATTCTTAATGCAATCAACTCCCATCACTCCTAGTCTCCTACCAAAACGTTTTTGACTGGAAACACTGGTGCAGGAGAAGAAAGAGGAGAAAAAATTGAAACTAGATCACCACTGGATGGCAGCTTGGGAAACCTGCCAAATTCCTACAGGCTACTCAGCCAATTTGGCTATCACACTGTGTTTCATTTTGAATTTTTTTTCTTCATTTGAGAAGTTGAGTTTCAAAAATAATTATGATGAAATCAAAATTGCAATAATCAACTTCACTTTTAATCCGCTTAAGACTATTTTTTGTAATTAAACAAGAACACTATGTACATGAACTAGATTACCTAGATTGGGTACATGTGGAGAAGCACAAACCGAAGTCCTGTCATGTCATGTTATCAACTACAGTGTAAGATATAAACTGCTTTTAGGCTTTTCACCTTTGAAAATAATTTGTTGAATGGTTTGAACTCATACTGTTCGTTAAACGTGTAAAAGAAAGATAACTACAACCAGTTTAAAATTAGCTAAAAATAAATACCAAAACTAACCTTTAATTTTAACCTAGACTAAATCTGTGTACGCCCTTACTGGCTAAAAAAAAAGGCCATACTCTATCTTGGCATAAAATGTAAAAAAGCGTGTAATATTGTTTTTGAAGCAAGTTCCTTAAACCAAAACTTAAAACTTTACTTCACAGGAAGCATTTTTGACATTATACCTGTAGAATACCCAAATTTTCTATGGGATATCTTGAAAAGTACAGATCCACCTACAAGTGACTGATCACGAAAGGACATGAAATAAAGCTTTGAAAACTCGCTTCATTTTATGCTTTTGCAGTAGTCTAGTAATTATATTTCTTTTTCTATTTTTGACTAATTGTTAAGTTGCAGTATAGCGCATATGCACGTGATGTCATCGCCACCAATGTTGGTGTACCTTTCACAAAAGGTACACCAACATGGCCACCACGCCATTGTCTTTTGAATCTCTAACGACTCTTTGCATATGCCCCATACTACAATCATGTAAATCAAGGCTACCGGTAGTTTTGTTAACTGTTATAAATAAATGCTATCTCCGATTTTCCATAGCTTCTTTCACATCAACTGTTACCAGGGTATAAAGGCGGTATTCTGTCACCTTCTCTACCTTATATTTGAGAGAGTTTAGTCCATCACTGCCCATCCGTTGAGCAGAGTCTCGCAGTTTTGCAAACCTGTTAAATTGACAAGAATAATAACAACAATTTATTATTTATCAGCCATTTAAAACCTGTTTGATTAGTGACCTGAAAAGCTGGAGTTTTTACAAACCTTCCTGGTTTTCATATCTGCTACCTTAATAACAACAGTGCTATTTGCATATGAAAAGCAGCAAGGTTTTTATCAAAACAAAGTCAACTCCAGCCTTGCTTTCACTTAAAGGCCAAGCCAAGGAGTTGTAGAGTCTCACCATTCTGTTAAAAGTGCCCAACAACAATAATTGTTTTTGGGTACTCTTGACAATTTTCTGTCGAGTGATTTTAACACCCTCTACGGTTTTAACCTAGCTACAACAATGTTGAACAGCACTGAATTTAATTTTTGCATTTTACAACCTACAATATCATGGTCAATGGCAGTGTTGTACCCCCCCCCCCTTTCCCCAGTGGGTAGGACTCAAACAATTCTTTGTCAGATCTTATGTGGAAAAGCCAGTTTCTGGACTTTTTCCTGATTGGTTTAAAAACAATACTTATCAAGCAGTAGTCTTGTCACACGTCATGTACACTTCCTGTCAGCTAAAAGAATTGCCATTGACAGACTGGTTGAGAGATATATGTAGTTAACCTTTTTTTTTAATTGGGGTAGTTGGTGGCTTGTTAACCAAACGTCCATCAAAAAAATAACAATCAATTGAATTGATTAAGTATATCAAACATCCATTAGAAAAATTAACAGACAGTCAAATAACTTACCGCTCATCATCAGCTTTGGCAGATTGATGAAATATTTGTACCATTTGATATCTGCCTAACTGCATGGATGGCCGTGTGAGTTTGAGCCCCTTGGATGATATTCTAAAAATGGGAAAAAAACACATACAGACAACAGAGTTATTATAAGGCCAGAGGAACATGAATTCAGTAATAAATTTTACACAATTTCAAAGCCTGTACATGTCGTTTATTGTCGTTTATTGTTCTCGCAAATTTTCGACAATATGTCGGCGAAATTTTGTGCGATATTTCGCATCACTCAACTGTACTTGGTGGTTTCCTTCTCACAGTTGTTTCACCTTATTTTGGCCAGTTAACATGGAAGCCATAAAAACACTGTCAGAAACATGTTAAGTGTTTAAGCCCCAATATCAGCATGCAGATTCTCTTCACTGTTCTCCATATATTTCTTATGACATTAGCTGGGAGAATTAATTTTGCTTATTTATTATAAACATCAAGACGTTTTATCTTTGGTGATCCTTTCCTTAATTCTCGTGACCTGTATGTGTTATAATCCACTGATATGATTAGGAGAAATTTGATGCTGATCACTGCTGGGACTCAAAGGGTTAAAAGTTGTCATAAACTAAATGAAGGGCCCGGTGGAAAAAGGGCGTAAGTGATGATTTGAGGTTAAAATCGAAATTGCTCCTATTTAGCTGAACATTGGCACACACGCTGGTTTTCATGTGAGGAACGCTGTTGCGCACTTATTTCTTGACCTGAGATCTAAAATTTGAAGAATTAGCGTATTACTTTTGCGTGAAAAGTTTTGTTGAACTGAACTCGCTCAAGTGTTGCGTGAAAGATTTCTTTTGTTCTCTGCCTGAACTAAAACAAAGGAATTCAACCTAGAATCTGCGGTCCTGTTGTTTTCTGTGTCAGTTTTAAGCAAAAGTAATACGCTAATTCTTCAAATTGAAGCTCTCAGGTCAAGAAATAACTGCACAACAATGTTCCTTACAGGAAAACCAGCCTGTGTGCCAACGTTCAGCTAAATACAGCTGTAGCAGCAATTAAGATTTTCAACCTGCAATCATCACTTACGCCCTTTTTCCACCGGGCCCTTCAAATGGAAACACTACAGCATGTAGCACTGTAAGTATTTATACAGAAACACAATTACGGCGTGTACTGTGGGTACCTGTTGTAAAGGTCATCATCTTCTCCTCCCCATCCCCAAAACTTGTTTGAAAATCCATTGATGAGTTCAAAATGCTCCTTTGAAAATGAACCTGCTCCACCAAAGATGGTTGTATACGGCAAACTGCAGAGGAATGATTAGAAGAAAGGTTATTCAGATATCACACACCACACTCAAAATTAAAAAAGGAAGAATGTGGACTCCAAACCTTTTTTTTTCCAAACCTCAACCTATTATGATATACATTTGGAGACTGGGATCCCTACACATGTAACATGCAGCTTCAGTAAATGCAAGGTTCATAATTTCAAATAGGCCCAGACAGCTGGGAACTAAAATTGAAGGGCTAGGAGCGTAACTGTGTTATGTGCCGAATTTTAGATTATTTTAATGTTTGTTCAGATTTGCTTCATTTTTTTTGCACGAGCTTAAGACGATTTCTCCTCAACATTCAAGCAGTAGGCGCAAAAATTAAGTTGCCAAATAAATACTTGCAGCACAGTCACTTTTTGAGAACAGATAAGAAGAACTAATCGATTACTTTTGCTCCCAGGCTGACCCCGCAAGAGAAAATTGGATAAATTTGTCACTCATTTGAAGTTATTTACATTTCAATTAAAAGGCACTTCCTGTCAGTTCAAAACAAAATGGCGCCCATCTGTAGCATATTTTCACAAGATTTGACATTAATTTTCTCGAGAATGCTTGAGAATTTCATTCCGGGGTCATTTGGAGAAGTGAATTAAAGTGAGATGTTTCAAATAGCATTGAAAATGTTACCATGCTATGAGTAGGTTTTTAGTAAATATGAGTAGGTTTTTAGTAAATATTTTTTGCACTTATTGCTTGAACATTGAGCAGAATCCGTCTTAAGGGCGGTGCCTACTTTTGTTACTGCCTATACGTTCTACGCATCTCGGGATATTTGTGTTTCTTAAGGAATTTGCCCCCTAATACAGGCCATCTGATAGGGTGCGGAAAAAAATCAAAAATTATGCGGGAATTTTCAGGCATATTATGTGGAAGAATTATGTTGATTACACGGAAAACACGCTAGATTATGCAGAAATTTAAATAATTTATAACATTGATAATTGTGTCTTTCCACAGTTTTTCGTTATCTAAACTGCTTAGTGAGGTTCCTTCTTCTTCTTCTTCGCCTCTTTAAATTTATCCTTACTATAAACTTAAACCACAAGATGATTCTTTGAGACGACAAACGAGCAAAAGAAGGCAATGTGTTCAAGTTTCCTTGCACAAGTACTAGTCAAATGCAGTTTCTTATCAATTACTGTTATTTGCTGAAATGTCAATGCTTTTTGTTCAATAGAAATCAGTGTAAGAATAAAACTAGTACCCAGGCTCATCGCCAAAAGACGCATGGAATGCCTGGAGGTTAAAAATTGCTCGTGAATGAAGTGGCGTGTTTTCGTCAATGTTTAGGAGGAAAACTGCTTCAAAATAACCAATCTCTTTGGCTTTTATGTTTGTGAGAATGACAAGCAGCTGCTTTATCACCAATATTAGGCAAATTTTTTTTATGTGGAAAATGCTCTCAAAATGCGGAAGATGCGGACGTTAAAGAATTATGCGGATCCGCACCACTGCATCCTGTCAGATGCCCTGCTAATACAACAATATTTTCGCGAGGTTTATGACTGTGGAAAAAGCAGATCTTAGCAAGGGCTATCAGAATCCATAAAGGAAATTGGGGGTAATCACACATTTTTCAGAAATAATTGAGCTTAAATTTGAAATAATTGCCATACATTCTCTGTATTTTAAGAGCGGTTTGCTGTAAGAACCGACTAAGGGTATGCAAGATAGAAAAATCCGATTTTCTCAAAATCTGCCAGAATAAAGGCTTTGGTGAACTAGTTCTAAAAATATAAGTTTCGGGTCGTTTAGATTTTTATTTAGTTTTTAGTGAATATTTTCGTATTTTGCCCTTTGTGGCAGTCAAAATCAACGCCAAAATCGGGACTTTTCCGGAAGCTCCTGTTCAAATATTGAAAGCATCCTAAAAAAGATAAACCCGGGGAGTTAAAAGATCTTATTTCCCCTGTTTATTAGCAGTGTCAAAGTTTCATGAAAAGGGAACTTGAATTTTTGATGAAATTTTAAAATTTATACCCAACAACGGTCGTTATCGACAACCCAATTTAGGCTAAATTCAAGGCTCAAAAAAGCACTCTGGTACATGGCTTTACACAACCAGACTATACTCCGGGCAATAACAATCACTTCAACTAAGCATCAGCAGAAAAACATTTTGGGACAAATGAAACGGCGAATTTTGAGAGCGGTTTGAAAACAGGCTACTTGAGCGATATGAGCGACCCTTTGACCTTTCATGTCAACGGAAACTAACACACAGCAGCTCTTAAAATGTGACTTTTCTTCGCCAAAATACGAGTTTGCTTGTTTTTCTAGAATGTTTTCACATAGAGGAAACTAGGATTTTGAATTTGGAGGCCTTTGTTCCCAGTACTGAGCGATGTTGGACAATTTAGAGAAGTATGTTATGAAATTGACCTACTCTGTTTATCACCGAATTATACATTCAAAGTCTGTTTACAACGTGAATGCGGAATCAATAACAAAGTAAAAAAACCGATTCATGAAATGTTTAGGAAATAACTCTTACCTAAGTGAGCTTTTCCTGGCTGGAAACAGCAACTTTCATTGCAAAACACATAGCGAGATCGCCGAGCCATGTTGCACGTGAGTTGTGAAATGTTTCTGCAGTGCGGCCAAGGTTCCCTGTGTTAACTATTAACCAGATTTTAGGCCCGCATAGCGTGCAGTCGGAAACAACACTATGGTGACGAACGCTTGTGCTTGATAGGAAAAAAGTAGGGGAAAAAAGGAAATAGAGAGCTTTTATTACATATATACTTATTGTTATAAGTAGAAATGAGGAGCTGGATTATTTGGTCCAAGACATTCAATTGCTATTAAATGTACTTATTATTATATATATTTTTTTTAAGTTCAAACCGGTGACACGTGCTACTAAGCAAGTTCTCCCAATGTCGGTGGCCTTTAGGGTTAGAGCCTTATTGTGCTGGCCCGCTTGCAGACGTCTCCTATTTCCTTTGCTTCAAAAATGTCTTTCTCGCTGCTCGTCTTTGATGATACAGCAGCCACACCCGTAAACAAGCCTTTTCATGCTGTCTTTCCTATGGATGTCGCACAGGCACGAGTTGTCATATGCGATGAGGTTGTGAAAAATTTAATTTTATACTTTAAAAAGTACTTCATCCAGTACAATCTGGCAGGTATCGCAGACATTTTTTTCACTTAATATCTCCCGTTTGGGCAGCGGTACCTCTGCCTGTCCCTGGAAAAATGCTGAATACTCCGCATATCACCAGGACAATGATTCTCAACAAGCTAGCATGCTTACCCAGGAAACAGATTTTACTGCATTCAGCATAGCAACCATGTTAAGACCCTTGCCCACCTGTATTGCCAGAGCGAAAAATAAAAACAAAAACAAAAGCAAAAACTGCCCGTGTCGCCGAGACTACATCACAAGAGAGCTCTTCTGTATAACTCAAGAGATCAAGAATCCCACGATCGACACCGCTATCCTACGAAGTGAGTACACTGGGTTCTCTCAACTGCTGTCTAGCCAGTCATGTACTCTAAAGAAGGCTAATACCTGGACGGGTGTCTCCAGAGTGGATTTCGGTGACCCAGAAAGAGAAAAAGGGGTTTGTGACATAGAGGTGGACACTATCGAAACCCTAGCCTGCGTAGCAAGCGTTTCCGTAGGCCTAGGGTTTTGCGTACGTTCGAAGCATTTTCGCTTTTTGGCCGCACGAAAATTGGGGCGAGCGCAAAAGAAGTGGGAGAAGGGGCAGGAGAAGGGATTCAAGAAAACGCTTGCCCGCATATCCCACGATTTTGAAAAACCCGTACGCCAACGAACGTCAATGAAATCAGGTAAGTTAATTTGAGCGTGACTCACATCAACACAACTAACTGTTTCTCTCCAGCTGGAAAATTTCGATGTTCAGGTTTGACTCTAGAAGACGGCTGTTCGGTGGCTTCAAATCTCAGGGACTCTCGGGAAGCTTTCTCTTTCTACATGGACTGTTGCCTGATAGAGTTTCGGAGCAGCCGTTTAGAAAAGTTGATACGCTGATTTGGCGAGCTTGGGAAACAGGAGACTCGACATACTTATTGCATTCCGAATAACTTCGAATAATGCCCCTAAGTTCCTAGCACAAAGATTTGACACACGTTCCGAAAATAGCTACAAGTTTTCAACAACTTCTGTTCTAACCACTCTGAAAATATCAGCAAGAATTGGTCCAGACCTTAAGAATCCTATCTTTCCCACGCTTTGAAAAGGTTCCCGAAGAAATAAAACCGATTTTCCTAGTAGGGATAAATTTCTTTTTTTATTAGCTTTGAAATTACAACGACAAATCCTGAAGCGCCCCCTTTGAGTTTCCAACTTTCGAGGCTTCGACATCACATCTCCGAGTGCTTCGTCTCTGCAGTTCGTGGGTTTGACTTACGTAGACCATGTTTTGTAAAAATAAATTTGTAACATCCGGTAATCTGTTATTTGTTGCTTCATTGACAAGCTGTCACGCTATGAATTCACCCAAACTTGAGTGCTAAAGGGGCGTTTTTCAAACTCGTAGCGTTTTCGGGCAAGAGTTTCCTTTTTTTGCCTCTCCTCTCCTCCCCTCCCCCTCCCCGCTCCTTCCTTTTTTGCGCTAGCCTTAATTTGGCGTGGCCAAAACGCGAAATGCCTCAAAAAGGCGGAAAAGTCTACGGAAGTGCTTGCTACGCAGGCTATCGGAACTCACGAACTTAGGCATATGAATGATTGTCACGATTTACAAATAGCTTGCGACTGTCATTTGCAACTTCCTCAAGTGAATTCGACGGTGTAAACATGCTAATCAATTTTGAGTTTTCTTGTGACACGGCAACAGTTTGGAGAGCGAGCGTTTGAAGTCGACAAAGGAAAGCATATCAGCAAAGCAAAATTGAAGATGAAAAATACTGAAAAAATACTGGGCTAATTTTTTCACTGAAACACTTGCCATGAAAAAGAGACTACTAATCAAAGTTGAGACTACTTTCCCAAAAAAATATTAGCGGCTAGTGAGGCAAGGGATAGCGGCAGTTTTTTTTTTTTTGCGCAACAAACTGGGTACAGGCAAGAACCTGACGGATATTCGAGTTGCTAAGAAAGTAGATAGGTCGAGGTTGTTCTCCAGGTACTAGTTCCTCACTGCACGATGCATAAGTTGTTCTCTTCAGAATAATTCATAAGCTGCGTCACTCTGATAGGCGAAATGGCTTTTTACTTCGTGGTAGGCGTTTAAGTTATAGTGCTGCGCTAGAGAAGCAAAAGTTCTATACCCGATATTAAATCCAGCTTGTACAGTTATAGCACGCCATCGCTTACAACACTGACCTGAACTTGTGCAACTTGCATAAGAAAGACAGTGTGAAAACGCTAAGCATACCCATGCTTAGGACTGTTTTTAGTATTTTGGCCTGGGTAGATTTATTTCTCACATGGCGCAAGGTGCAATATCTTTCTTCCTTAGCGGACATTAGACCTTCTAATTAAAGACTTCTTAGCAAAGAAATAAAATGCAGCCAAGTCCATGATTGAGTTATGTAACCAAGGGTAGGGGGACGGGGGTAAGAACAGTAGAACAGTAGAAAAGTGCCGGATGAAGCACTTAAATTTTAAAGTATAAAATTATTATTATTATTACAATCCCATCGCTTATAACAAGTTGAACCTGTGCGACATGCGCAGGAAAGGCAGCAAGAAAAGGCTGAGAACAGCCGTGCTAAAGACTGTTTGTGAGTATTACGGCGTGTGCACATATGTATCCCATGCAAGGCACAAATCACAGCACCTTCTGCTGTAACGGAACCAGTCGAGGGAAGTGGCTGCTGTTTCATCGAAAACTAGAGAAAGACACTGATTTGTGTGTTTTCATGTGTTTTATTTACCAAAAGGTAAAATGTTTCACTAAGAATGGGAATTTGAAGAGCCTTCTGGAGTAAAGAATTGAACGAATTCTGTGTGTTAACTGCGCTTCAGTCGCTTGTTCAACAAGGCTCTAACCTTTTATACTACAATACTAAATTTTAGCGTGCTCTCTTTGGTCGAAATCGATCACGTGACGCGATACTGTCTCTCCTCAGTGGCACCTATCAACGCATATTGGCAATTTTCGCTCAAAATTTAGCGTTCGACGATAAAAACAATAGAGGGATTCTGTCTCAGGCCCTATGTGTGATAGGTTCCCTGGGAAATTTGATGTGCAAACTTCATATAAGCCCTCGAACTACGTTCTTGGGCTAATATTTGTTGTGAACATCAAATTTCCTCGGGCAACCTATTACACGATAGTGCCTTCGACAGAAGAACTCTATTGTTTAAATAGGCCACCAACTTTGGGAGAACTTGCTTAGTAGTACGTGTCCCCGGTTTGGACGTAAAAAAATATATAGATATATAATAATAATTATATATGTAATAAAAGCTCTCTTTTTCCTTTTTTCCCCGTCTTTTTATCATATCAAGCACAAGCGTTCGTCACCATATATATAGTGTTGTTTCCGACTGCACGCTATGCGGGCCTAAAATCTGGTTAATCATTAACGTAAGGAACCTCGGCTGCACTGTAGAAACATTTGACAACTCACGTGCAACATGGCTCGGCGATCTAGCTATGTGTGTTGCAATGAAAGTTGCAGTTTCCAGCCAGGAAAAGCTCACTTAGGTAAGAATTATTTCCTAAACATTTCATGAATCGGTTTTTTTACTTCGTTATTGATTCCGCATTCACGTTGTAAACAGACTTTGAATGTCTAATTCGGTGATAAACAGAGTAGGTCAATTTCATAACATACTTCTCTAAATTCCTTAACATCGCTCAATATTGGGAAGAAAGGCCTCCAAATTCAAAATCCTAGTTTCCTCTATTTGAAAACATTCTAGAAAAACAAGCAAACTCGTATTTTGGCGAAGAAAAGTCACATTTTAAAAGCTGCTGTGTGTTAGTTTCCGTTGACATGAAAGGTCAAAGGGTTGCTCATATCACTCATTCCAAGTAGCCTGTTTTCAAAGCGCTCTCAAAATTCGCCGTTTCATTTGTCCCAAAATGTTTTTCTGCCGTTGTTTAGTTGAAATGATTGTACTTTCCCGGAGTATAGTCTGGTT